>CM061752.1:187907499-188272262 GCA_030979885.1 Lolium multiflorum | reverse complement strand
AAGGTGTTATATCTTTACAAATAAACTAGATTATTGACTTTAGTGCAAGTGGGAGACTGGGTAGAGTTATGCACTATGGGCAATAATAAAGTGGTTATTATTTATATCTTTATGTTTATGATAAATGTTTATATATCATGCTATAACTGTATTAACCGAAACATTATACATGTGTGATATGTAGAAAAACAAAGAGTCCCTAGAATGCCTCTTAACTAGCTTGTTGATTAATGGATGATTAGTTTCATAATCATGAACATTGAATGTTATTAATAACAAGGTTATATCATTGTATGAATGATGTAATGGACACACCCAATTAAGCGTAGCATAAGATCTCGTCATTAAGTTATTTGATATAAGCTTTCGATACATAGTTACCTAGTCCTTATGACCATGAGATCATGTAAATCACTTATAATGTCGGAAAGGTACTTTGATTACATCAAACGCCACTGCTGTAAATGGGTGGTTACAAAGGTGGGATTATCTGAAAAGTATGAGTTGAGGCATGGATCAACAAGGATCAACCATCCCGATGACGGATAGATATACTCGTGCTCTATGGAATGTCGTCTAATGTCTTGCAAGCATATGAATAAGTTCATAAGAGACCACATACCACTTAACGAGTAAAGAGTACTTGTCAGAGACGAGGATGAACAAGGTATAGAGTGATACCGAAGATCAAACCCTGACAAGTAAAATATCGCGTGACAAAGGGAATTGGTATCGTATGTGAATGGTTCATTCGATCACTAAAGTCATCGTTGAATATGTGGGAGCCATTATGGATCTCCGATCCCGCTATTGGTTATTGGTCTGAGTGAGTACTCAACCATGTCCGCATAGTTCACGAACCGTAGGGTGACACACTAAAGTTGGATGTTGAAATGGGTACTTGAATATGGAATGGAGTTCGAATATTTGTTCGTGAGTCCTGGAGAAGATCCCGGACATCACGAGGAGTCCTAATGGTCCGGAGAATAAGATTCATATATAGGATGTCATTTTATGTGAATTAAAATGATCCGGAAGGTTCTACGGAAGGTTCACCTTGGCTGGCCAACCTAAGGGAGGAGGAGTCCCAAGTGGACTCCCCACCATGGTGGTCGGCCACCCCACCAAGGAAAGGGGAGTCCCACTCCCCCTAGGTTTGGACACTTGGAAGGTTTTGTTGGGGTCTTATCTTGACTCTTTGACCTAAACCTTTGGGGCCTCCACTATATAAAGAGGGGGAGAGGGCTGGCACACCTGCCACCACCATGGCTGCACCTCAAGGGTGCCCTAGCCTGGCCGCCTCCTCTCCCCAAACCCTAGCGGTCTCCTCCTCCACCATATCCCGCACGCTGCGAAGCTCCGCCGATTTCTCCACCACCACCGACACCACGCCGTCGTCTGTCGGATTCAAGAGGAGCTACTACTTCCGCTGTCCGCCGGAACGGGGAGGCGGACGTCGTCTCATCAACAACCGAACGTGTGACCGAGCACGGAGGTGCTGCCCGCTCGTGGCGCCCGAAGGATCGTGATCAAGATCTTCTACGTGCTTTGCAAGGCAATGAACGCTCATACAAAGAACAAGAGCCTCATCTTGTAGGCTTGGAATCTCTTCAAGGGTGACTCGACCCCCTCGTTGCTACCGTCTTCTAGATTGCATCTTGGCTTGGATTGCGTGTTCGCGGTAGGAAAATTTTTGTTTTCTATGCAACGTTATCCTACAAAACAAAGCAAGACCAGCAGCCCCCACGCCGCCAGTCCCTCCTGCCGGATCACCAGGGAAGAAGACTAAGCGCGGATCATGCGTACCACCGCGGAACCGTCGTCGGAGGCCACCACCGCTCCACCGAATCCTCCATGGCTACCGACGGAGAGCATCAGGCCCCGGCCAAGTAGCCGTGCCGCCCGGCTTCCTCCACCGGCGCTTCATCACCTCCCATGAAACGCCACTGTGGAAACCCTCTCCTCCCCCTCTTCGTTCGACGGAAGGGGCGCCGCCACCGCCGCCGTGGCCGAGGCTGGGTCGGGGCCGTGGCCGGGCCGGGCCAAGTCGGCCAAGGCCAAGGCTCCGGCCGAGGCCGGCAGACGGCGGCCGAGGTACGGCGATCCGGGAGCACTGTCGCAAGGGCGGGTAGATCCTCCGCCGCCCGGGAGGGGGCGGGAGAGGAGGCGGCGGCGGCTAGCTTAGAGACATAGCAGCTGCGCCAGAAGCGGTGGCAAAACTGAGCACCATTCTGCTCTAATGGCAAAACTGAGTCATGCGTGGGCTGTAGTGGCAAACCAATAATTAAGTCTTTTTTTTTTCAAAACGTAATGACTTGATATTTTTTATGTGTACGTGAGGAAACCAAACAAAAAATGAGATGAAAAAAATAAGTAAGTCAAACAGTTCAGCAGTATAACCCATTTGTTAGAGCGGACTCATCTCTATCTCTATCTCTATCTCTACTACTAATAAAAGCCCAGAGGGGCTGATCCAACAGATCTCAGCCGTACGATTGAAAAATCCAATGGCTCAGATCTCTTCCATGTTTGACGGGAGCGGACGACTTCAAGTTCGCTAATTAGTTCCTTTCCCCACTAATAATAACGCATGGTTTCCGAACAAACCGTTCATCACCACGATCCCATCGCTGCCGCAGTCCTCTCGCTGTCCCCACCCTACCGTCAACTCTCTCCTGCCCGAGAGGGCCGCACCCACGCTGTGGAAGCGAGCGCCCTCAACACCTGGGAAGCGCCGGGTAATCGAGGCCGTCCTCGATGCCAAGGAAGCGCCGGGGACTCCAGGACTCCCTCCACGACGGGGAAGCGAGGCTGCCCTCCACGCTGGGGAGTCGAGCCTGACACTCATGCCGGGAAGCGAGTCCGCCCTAAACACCGGGACGCCGACAACAACGGCATGGTACTCCACAACTTCCCTGTCGGTTGCCACACTTCCGTCAGGTTTGATGCCTTACTAGTGGTTGGGGCGCCCCTTGGGGCGCCTCCTCGATGTACAGTGGCGGCACAATCTCGCCCAAATTGCTCAGTTTTTTTGTGTGTGTTTGCGCCGCTTGTTGGCATCCCCGCTTTACCATTCCTTTTTCTGCACAATTATGTCGTTCGGTATTTCTAAGTATCCACTTCTCCAGTCACAACACATAGATGTCTGAGAGCAACCCGGTGGGACATGATGTGAATTATCAGAATAGAGGTCTTATAAATGCTTACATTGCAAATTACACATCAAATTATCTCACATCAAACAAGAATTAACACCTATATAGATTTTAGACATCGTTTTAAAACAACAATCTGACAGAAAAAAATCATTCAGTTGATCATTTTCCTTCCAGGAATTTCATTTCCTCTCGAACAACAAAAACCTGATGGAAAAATTACAGAAGGTTGTCAATGTACTTCAATATGCGATGAGGGAAGTGATCATGATCAAGAGTACAAAGACCGTAAATCCGTACCATACAAGACCCTAATATGAGCTGCAAAGTGATGGGAATTACAAAATGATCCGTCAAGTTGATTAC
The DNA here is from genome assembly GCA_030979885.1 of Lolium multiflorum. NCBI lineage: Eukaryota > Viridiplantae > Streptophyta > Magnoliopsida > Poales > Poaceae > Lolium > Lolium multiflorum. The sequence continues at coordinate 188,268,741 of CM061752.1, read as the reverse complement.
ATGAACTCTTTGAGAAGCATATAAAACAGCAAGTTGCAGAGTAAAATAAAAAATAGAAAATGAGTTTTCATTTAGAGCATACGACCAAGCCCCAATTTTCACAAAAGATTGATATATATTTTCTTTTAAATACAACACAGAAAATGAGTTAACTTTTAAAAACGGTAAGAAACATAGCAGTAGGGCTTGGAGAATACCAAGTACAAAAAATACACAAGTGACCTAAAAGTACCCTCACGATCATTGTTTTGGTTCAGTTATTTTAACAAGAGGCTGACAGGCCTATTTAAAATGTGTTCAGTATCTGCTCTAATGCATGGAAAGAGAACTGTATCCGATCAAGAATAACCAGAAAAAATGACTTATATGGATGACACCTTATAACAATGCATACTGAGATTTTTTTTCCCGGAGCTTGATTCTATCCTAGAAAATTAACAGATTCTAGTCCATGGATCCATGTGCTTCATGCGTCAAGTGAACATGTACTAAATCACTTGGAATAGGAAGCACAAGCTAAACTCTTACACAATCGATTGGAACCGAAAGCATAATTCAATACCGGATTGTGTTCAGGACCTCAGGGGGTATGGTTCTTATTAGACTGCTAAAACTCATTGCAGAAACTTCTTGGTGAGATCATCCACACCTGGTAGATGATGAGTGATGAGTTCCCGATGTTGTTTGGTCTTCTCACACATTCATATTCCATGTCCTGTCAAATGGATGACCAGACCAGAAAATCAAGATACACATCTAAGCCTTAATAAAATGACAGTGTTCCTAACAGATTTATTTCAAAGCTCTTACCTCCTTTGCCTCAACAAAAGTACAGACCAAGATTAGTAGTACGTGATGCCTAGAAATAGTAAACAACCAAAACATGTGCCACCACAGGTTTTGCATACAAATGGTTACTGTATGGTATCTCTGAAAATAATACTGTGTAGAAAAGTTTAGCTGAATTACTCACCCTCACTATATGTTAATGTGTAGAAAAGTTTTGTCAGGCTAGGCCAGAATAATAACATGAGAAATTAGTGCGAGCAAGAACAAGTAATATCTTGATAGATCTTCCGGCTATTCCTTGTTCAGATAAACCTGCACCAAATATTCTTTAGAGACAGAGTGTGTGCATGATTATTCTTTAGAGACAGAGTGTGTGCATGTGCTCCTGTTTACCGTCGAGGAGGACAAAGAGGCGGAGGAGTAACGATGTGAGCGGTGCCCGCATACCTCTAGTCCAACCTCAGGGAGGATGGAGAGGCAGAGGCCGGCAGTGGCCTGCAAACCTCCTGCTCAACACTACACTGCAAGGAAGGATATGTGGTCGCTCACGAGCGGCGGCCTGGTAATCTCCTTTTGAGCACCAAAAGAGCAAGGAGTAGCCAGGCACATGAGCCTTGGTCCACCTGTGTCTTGCTTACCATATCTAGCAGTTTGAACATCAAATCCTTCATCCAAAAAGTGTCATTGTGATTTTGCTTTAGTACAGTCCTTGCAGAAAAAGAAGTGTACATTAGTTTCAAACCTGTAATTTCGTAATAATGGGCGAACTTCAAATGATGAAATATAGCTCTGCATGACTATTTCTTAGTTGCTTTGCACAATGCTTTAAAGCCCCGTGACTCGAGATTACATGTCACCCCATTCATTATATCTCCATCAAAAGTGATTTCCACTGGACCACGAGTAGGAAGCTTTGTTTCAAGGTTACCATTTATTTCATCTACATACTCTTGTAACTTCTTAACTACAAAACACATGCTGCATTATAGTGGCAGTGGCAAGTATCAGTTTAACAGATCATTTAGTAGCCATGCTGTCATAGACGTACATCCAGATGAAAGGAAAATAATAATGCATTGTAAGCACAAGAAATAGACTTACCTATAGAAAGGAGTCAATCTGCAATATAGAAAGTCTTGGTGAGGCTAGGCCCGAACATCAACTTAACAAAAAGCACGAGCACGAACACGAACAAATAACATCCATCTCCTGGATCAACCTGTCCTAGCAAATGAGAAAAACATATAAATAAAGCTTTTGATGACACCATTGGAACTTGCCCATGTGATGTATGTTGCATACCCGCATGAAAAACAAACACACTTTGTGGAAGAAAAATTCTATGAGCGGAAGATCCGAACCAGGCTGCAAAACCTATCAGCATGAAAACAAAACCAATTAGAATGGGGCGCTGCTGCTGCTGCAATATGTGAAGGAAATAACTTCAAATCAGGGTGCTCAGTGCTCACCTTGATGTTGTATTTCTTGAGGAGGTAGTAGCTAGCTTAGAAGAGGTCGTTGTGGATGTGATCCTACAGCACGAAGTCAGAGTTCATTTCTTCGTAATCCCTCACCGTCTCTTCTTCCCCACTTCATATCCCTATCTGCTTCCTCCTTTTCCGTACGGATCTAACTGGCCGTCAGCTGAGCAACAATGAAGGTGTGAGCCCCATGGAATAAATAGGCAAGAGGATGGGATGGGGGCTCACCTCGGCTTTGTTGTTGTCCATCTCCAGTGGCAGAGGCATGGCGTCACCCTCAACCTGTGTGACCGCCAGCTCCAGTATCGCCACGATTCGAGCAATGGTGCGGCGCTGCGGCCCAGCGTCGCCTCGGCTGCAGTGTGGCAGAACGGCGGCCGACACGGCCGAGCGCGCGAGCGGATCCTCGTGAGCGCCGGCGCTGCGCCGCCTCCCAGCGACCTCCTCCTTGCCACTAACCGCAGTGCGGCACACGCAGCCGCGGCCAACACGGCGGAGCACGCGAGCGGCGGTCCCGATTGACGCCGAGGAGGGAAATCAGGCACTGTGAGCAGAAGAGAAGGGGAACCGTGAGAGGCCGCGGTACAGGAAAGGAGTGTGCTAGGTTTTCCGCTGGGGCCTGACGACCTCGTTTTCCCTGTGATCTCTTCCTTGCTCGGCGGAGGCAATGACCGGTGGGCCAATGAGTGGAGACGAGATCGCCAACGCCCGACCCTTCGCTGCGAGGTGCATATCGTGGATAGCCCCAGAGGCTCGCTAGGGGTCACGCACTTGCTTATTCTCAATTTGAACAGAGATCTGCCATAAAGCAATGGAGCAATGGATCATTGCAGGGAAATTTGGTTTTCATGAGTTGAAAGGAAAATTAGGTTTATATTGTACTTTATAAGCATCTCCCGAGCAGAAACAAAACGGAAAGTGCATAGCATGGCTGGCCCAGATATTTGAGGTATTTTGTAGGTCTCCCGTTCAAATTTGTGGTTCAGTTGCTGAAGCCTAATTTGTTTGTCTGCAGAAATCTTTACTGAGCATTTTCATAATACAAAATATAACTGTTATGTCATCAATTGTATAAACCAGTGCTTCATAAATTGGTTAAACCAGTAGAAAATCATGTCAGATTAGTACCTAATACGTAATACCTAGCGTGCAATTCACACCTTAGCTTCCGAGTTGAATTTCGTTTTTCTAGGTTTCTGCTATTCTTTCAAGTGCATTGGCGTTTGGAAAAATCAGATCGACTGATTGGTGCCTACGTTTTTGGTCAGTGGCGACGAGGCATGTAGGAAGGGAGCGTCACGACGGTATCGAAGAGGCACAAGAGCTGCAGCAGCAATGCCAAGGTCATCGACAAGAAGAGGAACTAGGGAAGTCCATTATCCTCCACACGTCCGTAGTTTTCTGTATGATTAATGCTTGTGCGCTTGTGAACGGAATAGTTTCTGACCAACGAGTTGCGGGTTGGTGGGATGAAACTTCGATTGCACGGGAACAAGATAATTCTTAGAACTGGTGAAAATTCTTGCATACCAAACGAGGTATTTTTTCCAACCGTATTTTCTTATGTCCAGATATATAACTTTCTGAAGAAATGCAGTTCTAAACCGCAGTTTGCTTATAGTGTTTGTGTTTGTGCATCTATACTGACTGCTAAAAGACTTATCCACTTCACAACAAATCCATACTTTGACACTGGAACTGTAATTGCAAGTTGCACATATTAATAGGACTCGAAGGATGTAATGCAATGTACATATGTCAGGTCCTAGAGGTGATCAAATTGGTGGAGAAGGAGCTTGGATTTGGAAGGACAGCTCCTTTAGGCTTTCATCCTTGCAGCTTATTTGTCACCAAGGCAGCATCTCTTATTTATTGTACATTCCTCTAAAAAAATTATGCCTTGAGACCTCACCACCGTGAAGCATGTACTTGTTAGCCTTATCAATTAGACATGATACCATGCAGTCTATTTGCACAAAGGCTATGGTTTGACCAGATTGCAGACAATCTTCCTAGACTATCTGGAACTGACATCACCCTGCAAACATCACTGGTTTATTGAGCTTTCCTCCACTGTCATGACGTATCACTTTCATTGATCATTTTTTTGGATCTATTAATCTACACATGCATTGAACATACACGATTACTGTTCTGATTAGAAGGTAAAATCTCTATACATATAACTATGCATTTTGTCTCCTTCACATGTGTATTTTCATATATACTCCATATATTGCACCAGCAGATTCAATTTTCTATTTTGTAGGTGCAACTTTTTTACTTAAGAATTGGGGGGCAGCTAGACAGTTGCCATGTTGTGTTTGCTATTTATGAGGTTATTAAGAATCATAGGGCTTACAATACAATTGAACTGTAAGAAAATTACCTTGGCTTGTTTGAGTGCAGCTCACTTCAATGCAGATGGAAATGATGGAAATTATGTGTGCTTTGGATCAACTTTGGTGGAAATGCTAGCTTTGAAGCAACTTTGAATGCAGCTTCTTCCACAGACCACAACCATGCCTCAAATATGTGTGCTTACATTGTCTTTAAAGCTGTTGCAGTGAACTCGATCAACTTCGTACCGTCATTGCTCGGTCATTTCTCCAAAGTTTAGGTCAATACAAATAAACTGTACTACATTTCATATTTTTATGACCATGATTTTTCTCAAAACACAATTATCTTTCAACCTGATAGACATTTCAAATTTAGAAATGAAAGATTTAGCTTTGTTAATATGATTTTGGAACGCAATTATCTCTTTGCCTCCAACATCATGTCAGTGACAATACTCGAGATGAACAAAGGGAGACAATTGGTGAAGGTAAGTCATTCATTAACTATCCTGCATTGCTGTGAATGTTGAAGTTGCTTGAACAACTGCTTTTGTAGCAGCATAGCAGATCAACACTTACAAGCACAAATGGCCAACCAATGGAATGTGTATGTGGAAGTTGCTGGAACATCAATACATCTGTACAGCGGGTACTGGTCTATTTGTCAGTTTATGGATATGCCATTTCACACATTAAGTTTCTCCAGTTAGCTATTAATCTAATATGCATTTCTGATATAAAAAGTCCCTTTAAATAAGTAGTTCACTGTCAAGTGCATAATAGGTTGGGAGCATCATCCAATGATGTTAATTTGTCAGTAGTTTCACATGAAAATTAGAGTGCCATATCTTCAGAGCCAAATTACACTGAAACATTCAAATGAGTTCTCTTTACCATTGGCTACAGTGTTACACATTTTAGTTCTGGTGCTATTCTTTATCATTAATACGCAAATTGCAAAAATGCAAATGTCTCCTATTTGTAAAATTCTTACTTATGAGAGGTCTGATATATTGTCATTCGGGAAGAATTGGATTTAGGTCTCATGCTAGAACACTATCTTGGATTTTTGTATAAAAATGAATCTGACCAAGGTTCCTTTTGATGATAGAGATTGCAGTGATATGAGGATGACGGCGTATGGTTATGTATGACAGCCGAGTAAGAGCATTTGTAAACATGTTTCTTCCTTATGAATTCGAGGCCTTAACATGCACGAGTGATCTGGCCGAATGATGTTCACTGACGTATTTTTGTAAATCCAAGAGGTAATTCATCATACTACATCAGTAATAATAACTATATATGATTTCATTACTACTTTTTACTATTTGTGTACCACGCAATTGTCCTGTTTGTGGTTGACGACGAGGATGTCAATACATCATTCTTTTTATACCCATGTAAAACCATTCCATTATCTGAGATTTGTCTTTGTGAAGGATTATAATATTTTTATTGCTATGTTTTAAACAAATGAAGAAGATATTTTCAGAAGTTCTAGAGACAATGTTGAAGTACATATAACTTTAGAATATAGAAAGAATATGCATATATTTTTCTTAATTGGGACGTGCGTTGCACGTGCAAGCTTACTAGTTTGGGAAAAAAATGCAGAGTTTTTTTTGTTAAAGGAAACTAATCCTACCGGCCAGGAGTCTAGGACTGTATAATCGTGAGTCAAGTCCCGACTCGAACCGGACCAACCCAAAGCTAGGTTTTTCGCCTGCGTGCGGATAGAGGTGAGGCGATCGATGGCCGTGGCCGGCAAGGAGATCGCGCTCAGCTTGAAGCTTTGCACCACCACCACCACCAAAGTTACAGGTGAGGAGGATGCGCCCGTCACGGATGAGAGCGAAAGCACTACGGCGGCGGCGGTGACTGCTGCTGGCGGAGACAACACGGAGAAGATCACGCGGAAGCGTCGGATGCCGGCGGAGCTCGTCGACTCTCACGTTTCCAGATCGAAACACCAGCGAGTTCCCCGCTTTGAGGACGACGGATCATCGACAGTTGGCGCCGAGGTGATTGAGGTCTTGAACAAGGCGGCCGATTTCTTCAACGAGTTCCACGATCGGCTTGCCAAGGCCGATGCTTTCGTCCGAAGGAAGCTAGAGACCCATGGCTTCGTTGAGCTCGACGATGAGTACAACTCCTTTATTCAAAACATTTGCTCAACTAAATTCGCCTTCGATGATCAGAGGATTAAGGCGACGAAGAGAAACTGAGTGAATTTTACGGCTCTACACCTACCTAGGAGTTCGTATATATCCTTGGAGTACTGTTCTAGTATTACTTTTTTCCTGTTACATCGAAATTGAATAGTTATACATTCTACGTATTTTGTGTAAAGTTTAGCAACGAGGCTGGTAATTTGAGATCGTCCATGCCTACGGACACTTCCGAGTTCCGAGAACCCCAAGATGTTATCTGTTTGTGGCATGTCATAATAATGTTATGCATCTATGATATAATGGTCACGAGCAATAAAATTATCCAACCATGTGGAAATTTTAGAGGATTCTACCTCTTAAGGAATTCTTTTGTCAAGTTTTGTTTGTGTAGAATTCAGAAGTACAATAAAATTCAGTGATCTACCATGAATTTTCTTCCAAATAAAATTTAAAGTAAGTTCAACCATGTAATATAACTGTAAATCTAGCCAAAATTATGGCAATCTACCATACATTTTCTTTTACTAAATAAAATTTACAGTTCGACCATATACTCCTTCCGTGCCAAAAAAACTGCTCAATTTCATCTAGATACAGATGTATTTAGACATAGTTTAGTTATAGATACACTCGTATCTAGGAAAAATTAAGCAATTTTTTAGGACGAAGAGAGTAATATAGATGATATGGGGTGGCCCGATCTTCTCAGTAAGCAACGGTGGTGATGATGATCACGGGGTGATGGCAGCGGAGAAACACGACGATGTAGTGGATGATAACTTGTATGACGCAACGAGATCTCTCGATTGGTCCCTGTCGCCAATGCAACAGCTCTCAACCTGCAAGATATTTGCAACTCCACACACTTGCGCACGTAGCCGCCGACCACGAAGCGGTAAGTTGCAACCGTCTAATTCCCAATGGAACAGCAGATCACACAAGACTTAAACAGGATCTACACAATATCCAAGCAATATGGTGTAGGAATTCAATAGTTTTGCAGAGCAAACAACTAAGAACTAGGGTTTATCTTAAACGTGGTCTAAAGCAGCTAGGGGGCGTCCGGGCATATAGGTGTCCGGGACGAGTTCTGGTCGAAAAGATACAAAAATAACCGACCTGAATAGATCTCGAGACAGCACGGACTGGTCCGTCTGGAATCCGGCCGACGGGCCGGACCGGGCGATCCGGTCTGTGATCCGGTCAACCGGGGTGGACCGGCGGTCCGGTCCGTCGACGGTCGGAAACCGGAAATGCGAAGTTTCCGGTCTCGCCTCGGTACGATAAATTTCTCCCGGTTGGTGGGTTTGACGACCGGTCGATCGGGGTGGACCGGGCGGTCCAGGGGGCGGTCAGACCGGGTTCGGACCGCCCGGACTTCTTCTTCTCCTCTCGCGCATTCCTCCCGCTTCCTCGCGCGTCCATGAGATATCTTCATGTCCAGCTCCATGTCCAGCTTCACGGCCTTCTTGATGTCCGTCTTCACGTCCTGCTCCTCTCCTCGTGCGATGCATGTCTCCTCTTGATACCCGATGATACATAAGTAATAGGACTTAGGCAATAAAGTTCTCATCAATCAAAGTACCGTTTAGAAACAAGTTCACTGTTGTTTAAGTAGCTTCGCACGAGCTCTTGTAATTGGTCCAATCCGAACTTCATTGGACTTGAGCTTCACAGCAGGTTCATCTTCATTTGCTAATGGAGGTAGTAGTGAGGTAGGGATGTCCTCATCATCTCCCCCCTTCAAAGGCGTCGCCCCGACGCTCCAAGGTCTTCTCCGTCATATGGTGTCAAATCAGCAACATTGAAAGAATTACCGACACCAAACTCATCAATCTGGAAGATCTATCGAGTATGCATTATCATTGATCTTGGCAAGCACTTTATAAGGACCACCACGAGGCTTCAACTTAGACTTCCCAGCTTCGGGAACCTATCCTTGCGAAAATGTACCCAGACCAAATCACCAGGCTTGAACAACATCTCTTTGCGCTTCTTGTTCATCCTTGCAGCATTGCTCTTGCCTTTCTTCTCGATCAACTCTTTAGTCTTCTCATGGATCTTACGCACAAAATCTGCCCTCTTGGATGCCTCCATATTAACTCTCTCATGTATGGGCAAAGGCAACAAGTCAAGTGGAGTAATGGGTTTGAACCATACACCACCTCAAAAGGACACAACTCCGTGGTAGAATGTACCGCCGTTGTAAGCAAACTCCACATGGCAAACACTCTTCCCACTCCTTCAGTTCTTCTTGATCATGGATCTCAACATGTGACAAGGTTCGATTCACCACCTCGGTTTGACCATCGTTTGAGGATGACAAGTAGTAAATAGTAGCTTTGTCCCCAGCTTTCCCCAAAGTGTCTTCCAGTAGCTCATGAACTTCACATCACGATCGAAACAATAGTCTTCGGACTCCATGTAGTCGAACAATCTCCCTGAAAAAGGTTAGCAATATGCGACGCATCGTCGCTTTTGTGGCAGGCAATAAAGTGTGACATTTTAGAAAATCTGTCCACTACCACAAATATAGAATCATGGCCTCTTTTAGTACGCGGCAAACCCAACACAAAATCCATACATATATCCTCCCATGGTGTAGTAGGTGCCGGTAAAGGAGTATACAAACCGTGAGGCTTCAGCTTGGACTTGGACTTGTTGCAAGTAATGCATCTCCTCACATATCTATCCACGTCCCGCCTCATCTTTGGCCAATAAAAGTGGTCAGCTAGCATGAGTAGCGTCTTCTCACGCCAAAGTGACCCATCAAACCTCCAGCATGTGATTCCTGCAATAAGAGCAAACGCACAGACGATTCCGGAACACATAGTTTGTTAGCTCTAAACAAGAACCCATCATGTATGTGATATTTTTCCCATGCTTTACCAAGAGCACATAAGCGATATGGTTCAGCAAAATCATGATCAGTAGCATACAAATCACATAGTATCTCTAAACCAGGAATTTTAACATCAAGTTGAGTTAATAGCATATTCTTCCTAGATAGAGCATCAGCAACAATGTTATCTTTTCCCTTCTTATGTTTAATGATGTATGGAAAAGACTCAATGAACTCAACCCACTTAGCTAGACGCTTATGCAAAGTAGATTGGGCTTTCAGTATTTTAAAGCTTCATGATCAGAATGTATGATAAATTCTTTTGGCCACAAATAATGTTGCCAAACCTCAAGAACTCTAATTAAAGCATACAATTCTTTATCATATATAGGATAGTTCAACTTAGCACCAGAAAGTTTCTCAGAAAAATATGCAATTGGGCGACCCTCTTGCATCAACACACCACCAATTCCAATACCACTAGCATCACATTCAATCTCAAATTGCTTATTGAAATCAGGAAGTGCAAGCAACGGTGCAGAAGTTAACAATCGTTTCAGTTCATCAAAAGCATGATCTTGCAACGCCCACTCAAAGACAACACCCTTTTAGTTAATTCATTCAAAGGTGCAGCAATAGTAGAAAAATTGGGCACAAAACGGCGATAAAACCCAGCTAGACCATGAAAACTTCTAACTTGACTCACATTCATGGGAGTAGGCCAATTTTGAATAGCTTCAATTTTAGACACATCTACTTCTACTCCATGCTTAGAGACAACATAACCCAGAAATATGACCTTATCTTTGCAAAATGTGCACTTCTCAAGATTACCATAGAGTTGATTATCACGCAACACTTGCAAAACATGTCGAATATGTATAGTATGATCAGATTCATTGCGGCTGTAGATTAATATGTCATCAAAATACACAACCACAAATTTGCCAATAAATTCACGCAAAACATGGTTCATCAGTCTCATGAAAGTGCTAGGTGCATTAGTTAACCCAAAAGGCATTACTAACCACTCATATAAACCAAATTTTGTTTTAAAGGCTGTTTTCCACTCATCCCCTTCTTTCATCCTAATTTGATGATAACCACTACGCAAATCAATTTTAGAGAACACAGCAGCACCACTCAATTCATCTAGCATATCCTCTAAACGGGGAATAGGATGACGATATCGAATAGTAATGTTGTTTATAGCTCTACAATCTACGCACATACGCCAAGTACCATCTTTCTTAGGAACAAGAATAACAGGAACAGCACAAGGACTAAGGCTTATGCGGATATAACCTTTGTCGAGTAGCGCTTGTACTTGCTTCTCTATTCTTCGTCTCTTCGGGATTAGTGCGATATGGCGCCCTATTGGGCAGCGATGCTCCGGGAATCAAGTCAATTTGATGCTCAATACCTCGCAATGGTGGTAGTCCTGCGGGCTCCTCCGGAAACACGTCGCGAATTCCTGCAAAACACTAGAAACACCAAGAGGAAGAGGGGTCATGTCGTTAGAAACCAAAACCGTACCCCTGTACAAAAGCACAAGAGGCATGGCCGTAGGATCCTCACTAAATTCTCTCATGTCTTCTTTGGTGGCTAATGAAACTAAGGAATTCACTCTCTCACTTTTCGTTATATCACTCACGACATTACAATTCTCTCGCCTATCTAGAGGTGCATCCTCCAAATTCACTTCAATCTTCTGACGAGACTCATTGACAATGTTGTGGTGACATAGGGTGTAAGTTAATTTTCTTGCCCTTGTACTCCAAGTGATATGTATTGGCGCGGCCATTATGTTGCACAGAACGGTCATAGAGCCAAGGCCGACCCAATAAGAGGTGACAAACCGTCATAGGAACCACATCAAAATCAATGCAATCCTTATACGGTCCAATCTCAAACTCAACACGCACCATATGGTTTACCTTCATCTCACCATCGCTCAACCACTGAATATAATATGGATGCGGGTGCGGTAGGTACTTCAACTTCAGCTTGGTACATAACTCCTTGCTTGCTAAATTGCGGCAACTCCCGCCATCAATAATGACCTTGCAAGCCTTGTCGGGACCAACCAAAGCTTTGGTTTAGAACAAATTGCAGCGCCGAGTAGATGCACTAGGCAACACATTAAGAGCACGCTGTGACACAACAATGGTACGAGCATTAGAAGGATATGCATCTTCACCATCAGTGCCATAGTCATCATCGTCTGGAGCATTTGGATCAACATCATCTCCAGTCTCATACTCATTGTCCTCATTGATAAACATGACTTTGCGGTTAGGACAATCTCTTGAAGTGACCCTTGCCACCACATGTATGGCAAAGCATATCGCGGTTGCGCGTTGTAGACACACTAGAACCACTCATACTTGCCGCAGATTCGGACTTCTTTGCATTAGATACATTGGAGACCGGTTTGCTAGGCGGAGTAGAGTAAGGAACGGAGCGCGTCGAAGGCGGCCGTAGAGGGCGCGCGGGGTGTAAACGCCCAGCTCCCGTAGCACGTCCTTTAACCTTTGCTTCTTCACCAACTGTGATTCAGCTTTCTTGCATGATGTAACAATTGATTCATATCGGTGTGTGTAATGACGAACAATGCCTTTAACATCATACTTCAATCCATTGAGAAAACGCTGCATTGTCATCTCTAGAGACTCACGGACACGACCACGCTGCATAAGCATCTCCATCTCCATGTAGTACTCATCAACAGTCACACCTTGCCTCAATAGTGTTAGCTTATCAAATATATTCCGCATGTAATTTGTAGGCACAAAACGAGAAGTCATAACCTCCTTCATAGCACGCCATGTACGGATAGGCTGTGCACCATCTTCGTCGCGGTTACGAATCAAAGAATCCCACCAACGTAATGCATAACCATCAAATTCGAAGAAGCAAGCTTGATCTTCTTATCTTCAGAGTAGTTGGGATGTAAGCTCCATAACTTCTCAATCTTGAGCTCCCAAGTGAGATATTCTTCAACATCTCCCCCTTCAAACTTGGGTATGGAAAACTTGGGCTTACCCAATCCATCTTCTTCATCTTGCCCACGACCATTACGGCCAAGTGGAGCCCGACCACGCGGACGATGACCATGAGGCGCACCACGAGCATTGTGTGCGTCATCTTCAAGCTCAGGATCTTCATCATCGTCTTGTTGTTGTTGTATAGTCAAATTCTCAATAGTAAGGCGCATATCGTCAAGAGTGCGCTGTATATCGGTCATTTGATCAGCCAATCCAGTGACGGTGATATTAGTAGCATCCAGCGTCTGTTTGATCTCGTCAACTGTATCTTTAAGCTCATCATCCTTAGTGCGGAATTCACGTCGCATCTCGTTACGAAGAGCTTCATACTCCCTCCATGTGACGATATCTGCCGAATTCTTGTTTTCCTGGTTAACAATCTTATTATCACTAGCAGACATGATTAGTAGGTTAGTGCACTAAATCAAAAATATATGGTGGTACTCTCACAACTCACTCAAAACTGATAAGAAAAGGAAATCTTACCGTTCCAAAGTAAATTAGTGTTGCTTACCACTTGTAGTAACAACTAGTGCACGGATGTAGCGAAGCGAATATCAAGGGTATAAGAACAATCACACGACAAAGCAGGATATATGTGGCTGTAGGTAGGCTACCTATTTGCACCAATAACAAGCTCTAGCGCTGACCGTAGACAACCAAAGATACTCACACAAGGCGATATAATGGGGCAATGCAACTATATGTGGGAAAGGTTGCAATGCACTAGAGAGACGCTAGCAAAGCTCAATGAGACAGCACAAGATTGCTCAACTACGGTGCAGTAAAGTAACTTAGGCCTTCACTTGATTCAACTAGCACAACACTTTTCTTTTTTTTTTTTTTCTTTTTGTATAACACACGCAGCTATGTAGCTCTTTTTGCTTTTTTTTTTGACTCAACTCCTTGATAACACGGCCAACAGAAATTGCAAAGCACCAAAACCCTAACGAGCAGCTGTCGAGCGGTAAAACTAGTCTCTTCTGGGGAAGTTCCTAGTCACGTTATATCGAAAGGCTGTGTCTATGGTTGGGAACAAGCACACTGTACGCTATGTGGACTCGGAAAAAAACTGACACACTATAATAAACTAGACACAAGATGATAGGGAAACGCAAACCCTAACAATTCTACTAGAAGAAAGATAAAGATACGCAAAAACAACTACAAAAGCAACTAAAACTCGAAATTAGTGCAATCTAAGGCTATGGCAAACCCTAACCCTAATTTTTTATGGCTTTTTCTGGATAGGAAAACACTCACAACTCAACTATGGGGTGGATTGTGGATGGCTTACCGAGGAAAAGAAATCGATACCAAGATGATATGGGGTGGCCCGATCTTCTCAAGCAACGGTGGTGATGATGATCACGGGGTGATGGCAGCGGAGAAACACGACGATGTAGTGGATGATAACTTGTATGACGCAACGAGATCTCTCGATTGGTCCCTCGCGCTGCATGCAACAGCTCTCAACCCTGCAAGATATTCGCAACTCCACACACTTGCGCACGTAGCCGCCGACCACGAAGCGGTAAGTTGCAACCGTCTAATTCCCAATGGAACAGCAGATCACACAAGACTTAAACAGGATCTACACAATATCCAAGCAATATGGTGTAGGGAATTCAATAGTTTTGCGAGCAAACAACTAAGAACTAGGTTTATCTTAAACGTGGTCTAAAGCAGTTAGGCGTCCGGGCACTTATATAGGTGTCCGGACGAGTTCTGTCGAAAAGATACAAAAATAACCGACCCTGAATAGATCCGTCGAGACGACTCGACGGTCCGTCCTGAATCCGGCCGACGGGCTGTGGACCGGCGATCCGGTCGTGGGTCCCAACGGCGTGGACCGGGCGGTCCGGTCGGGGTCCTGGCGACCGGTCGGAAACTGGAAATCGGTTCCGCCTCGTCGACGATAAATTTCTCCGGTTGGTGGGTTTACGACGGTCGACCGGCTGGGACCGGCGGTCGGTCGTGGCGGTCGACGGGTTCTGGACCGGCCTCGGACTTCTTCTTCTCCTCTCGCGCATTCCTCCCGTCCCTCGCGTCCATGATATCTTCATGTCCAGCTCCATGTCCACTTCACGGCCTTCTTGATGTCCGTCTTCACGTCCAGCTGCTCCTCTCCTCGTGCGATGCATGTCTCCTCTTGATACCTGATGATACATAAGTAATAGGACTTAGGCGGTATAAAGTTCTCATCAATCAAAGTACCGTTTAGAAACAAGTTCACCTGTTGTTTAAGTAGCTTCGCACGAGCTCTTGTAATTGGTCCAATCCGAACTTCATTGGACTTGAGCTTCACAGCAGGTTCATCTTCATTTGCTAATGACGGAGGTAGTAGTGAGGTAGGGATGTCCTCATCAATAGATTTATAAATTTTTAGACAAAAGGCTCAAGGAGAGCCAAGCTTTAAATTAATGAGCCTACAAACATAGTCTTACAAAACATAAGGACCATAGTCCCGACTAGGCATCCGAATAACAAGATTTTAGACAAAAGGCTCAAGGAGAGCCTAGCTTTAAATTAATTAAGCTATTGCACATTCCAAATGTTTCCAATTTCTACCGAGTTTAATATGGCATGGCAAATTTTGTGTTTTGAAATCCTGTTAACCAAATAGGCCTAGACGGTTAGACGGTTTCGAAACACGAGAATTCTGTTTTAAACGATTATACACAGAGTTCTGAAATATGAAACCATTTTTGTGAGAATTTGAAGTCAGACAATGTTTAGGCTGATGGCCAAGCCTGGAAGGTTGATCTTGATCAGCTCTGTGTTGTCTTCTTTCTCAACCTACTTCTTAACGATGTTCGCGGCAAATCCTTGGGCTGTTAAAAAGATGGATCAAATCCGAAGAAATTTTCTTTGGGTATTGAAGAGGGCGCAAATGGAGGCGGGAAATGCGTGGTTAGCTGGAAGCAGATTTGTAGCCCCAAAGATGTTGGCGGCCTTGGCATTAAAGATCTTGTTGCTTTTGGGAGAGCCCTACGGCTCCGGTGGCTTTGGTACCAATGGGGTGACGATGACAGGCCATGGAGAGGCACCGAGGCGCCGTGCGACTTGGTGGATAAGCAACTTTTCTCAGCTTGCACCCAGATTGAGCTTGGCAATGGTAAAAGGTGCAAGTTCTGGACTGACCGTTGGCTTGATGGGATGGCTCCTCAACACATTGCGCCCCTTCTTTTCCCCCTGGCTAGAAGGAAGAACTTAACAGTCAAAGAGGCTTTTGTGGAATGCAGATGGATGAAGGGCCTCGGGAGGATGGGCACCTCTGAGCAGCTCGATCAGTTTTTCTCCCTTTGGTTTAAAATACAAGCAGTGAGCCTCTCCGACTGCCCTGACACCATTCGTTGGACTCTCACTGAAAGTGGTTGTTACTCGGCAAAATCTGCTTATGACCTTCAATTCAAGATGAGAATCCCTTTGCCTCAACTCAACCAAGCAAGGAAGATTCATGCTGAACCTAAGATTAAGTTCCACTGCTGGGTGATGCTTCAAGGAAGGTTGTGGACAGCCGACAGGTTGCATAGGCACGGGTTGCCAAACCAGAGCATGTGTCCTTTTGGTGATCAAGTGCAGGCATCAGCTGCTCATATCTCTTTGTTCTGCACTTATGCCAAAGAAGTCTGGCACTCCTCTCCAGATTTTGGGCATGTCGCTGGCATGGCTACTTCCTCTACTTCTCTCTCTGGCTGGTGGGCCTAGATATGGAAATTGCACAAGAATAAAGTGTCTAAGCCTCAGGCAACTGTCCGTATATGTTGTTTGGAACCTATGAAAAAAGCGCATTAGGCGAGTTTTTGAGTCCAAGGTTGCTTCACCTTCGCTCGTTGGTAGCTTAGCTAGAGATGAGTTAAACCTTCTTGAGTTGGCTTGTAAGGTTTAGGCTTTTCTTTCTGTTTTTTCCTGCAGCTAGTCTGCATTGTACAGTTTTCCCTCTTCTGAAATGAAATCGGCACAGCTCCCTGCCTTGGCCCGTCAAAAAAAAAAAAAACAATGTTTAGACTTTAGAGAGGTTTGCGTAGAAAATAACTCGCTCGCCTATGGAAAATGCTGAGAAGCTGACCGCACCGCTTGGCGACTGCCCTCGTTGCGCTCCCACACATGCGGGGTTGGCAACCGCTCCAGAAGCTTCTAGAAGCCGCCGCGGAGCCGTCCACCCCGCACGCCGCCGCCCGCCTCCACGCCCACCTCCTCCGCTCCGGCCACCTACACTCCTCCCACCACCTCACCGCCCGCGTCCTCGCGTCCTACCCTCCCGGCCTCGCCCGCCACCTGTTCGATGAAATCCCGGACCCGACCCCGCGCCTTGCCAACGCGCTCCTCCGCGCCCGCGTCCGGGCGCGCCAGTGGCGCGACGTGCTGTTGCTCTTCCCGCACCTCCGCGTGCGCCCGGACGCATTCACGCTGCCCCTCCTGCTTAAGTCCTGCGCCATGCTCCCCTCCCTCGCCCACGGCCGCGCCGTGCACGCTCTCGCCGTCCGATCCTGCGCTGCGTACGCCGACGCCTTCGTGGCCGCCGCGCTCGTGCAGATGTACGCGAAGTGCGGCGACATGGTTGCCTCTGTCAACGCGTACAATGCGTTCGAGAAACCGGACATGGTCCTCCGGACTTCCGTGGTGACCGGGTACGAGCACAACGGGATGGCGCAGGAGGCACTGGAGTTCTTTGCAAGGGATGTGGTTGGCCAGGGCGTCGTCCCAAGTCCAGTCACTCTTGTGAGCGTAATATCGGCAGCGGCACAGCTGAGGGATGTCCGAAATGGGCAGGCCTGCCATGCCTTTGTTCTCAGGAATGGCTTTGACTATGACTTGGCTCTGCTGAATGCAATTCTTGGGTTTTACAGGAGGACTGGAGCACTACAAGATGCCAGGAGGTTGTTCGAGGGAATGATGGAGAGAGACGTAGTCACATGGAGCTGTATGGTCACAGGATATGTACAATCGGGAGACGCCTGTGAAGCATTGAGCGTATATAAAAAAATGGTCCAGGCAGGAATGAAGCCAAATTCAGTGACTGTGGTGAGTGTTGCGCAGGCTTGTTCGCTTGCTCTGGATGTTGAAGAAGGCAAGAAGGTGCATGACATTGCTGTGAAGTTAGGGTGCGAACTTGAGATGACAGTTGCTACTGCGCTGGTTGATATGTACATGAAGTGCTCGTGCCATGGGAAAGCAATGCAGTTATTTTGCCGGATGCCAAAGAAAGATGCAGTAGTTTGGGCTGCGGTCATTAGTGGTCTTACCCAAAATGGTCTCCCTGATGAGTCGATGCGAACGTTCAAGTGCATGTTGTTGGATGGTCCTGTCCCTGACGCTGTCACTATGGTGAAGGTACTAGCTGCATGCTCGGAGTCTGGTGTTTTGCGTCAAGCCTTTTGTCTTCATGGTTATTTGGTTAACACTGGTTTCTGCGATAAGATATTTGTGGCAGCTGCACTTGTGGATTTGTATTCAAAATGTGGGAACTTGGGTAGCGCTGTCAGGGTGTTTGAAAGTGCCACTGAAAAGGATGTTGTGACATGGAGCTCAATGATTGCAGGTTATGGAGTCCATGGCCTTGGGAAGCAAGCTGTTGCCTTGTATCAAAGGATGGTTGCCTCATCAGTAAGACCTAATAGCCAGACATTTGTATCTCTGTTATCGGCTTGCAGCCACTCTGGACTTGTGCAGGAAGGAAAGTCCATTTTTAAAAGCATGACTCAGGTTTATGGAATTACGCCAAATATAGAGCATCGTAGTGCCATGGTTGATCTCCTTGGCCGTGCCGGTGAATTTCATGAGGCTTCAGAGCTCCTTTATGAAATCGGTGGGACAGCTGATGCTCATACTTGGTGTGCCTTGCTTGCTGCCTGCAGAACACACCGTGCCACAGATATGAGTGAAGTGGTATCTGCCAAACTGCTCAAGCTGGATCCTGACCATGTTGGCTACTATAATCTCTTGACCAATATATATGCATATGATGAAAAGTGGGACAGTGTAAAAGAGACTAGAGGCATTATCAGAGACAAAGGTTTGAAAAAAGTGCCAGGTATTAGTGCAGTAGAGATCAATAATGTAATGCACACATTCACAGCTGGGGAGAGGTCACACCAAGATTGGAAGAAGATTTCTACATTGCTATGGGAGTTGTCACCAAAGTTGAGAGGCGATGATTGTTTCTTTCAGTTGGACACTCGTATGGTATTTTCAGATTTGTGATCTTCTCTGAATTGAAAATACTGTCTTTACCCGCAAAAAAGAAAAAGAAAACACTGTCTTCGAATGCCTTTCACTTGCTGGTGGGTTTCTAGAAGAGTGTGACGAACAGACAACATATGTTACGTAATAATTTCAATTTATAACAAAAAAAGTTTCATAGTAGCCAATTGCAACCTAGTTTTGCACTAATTGTAACATTTTGTATGTAGTATAGACACTTCAAGAAGTGTATAGCTGTATTTCTCTTCATATAAAGATCAGCTCAGTACGTTTTGTGGATTTCTCAACTTATTGATGGTCAGAGCATGGAAACCTTGTACTATGATTAAAGAAGCTCATTGACCTGATCTCAACACAAATTTCTTGAAGTAACCACTTATTTGTAGGAAGGTAGATTCATTTCAGAGTCTTTGTTCAGGTCTGCTCATGACTCATGGATCATGATATGTGGGCAGTTAGTGATCTCTTAGGTCCCACTGACTGTTTGATTGTTCTCTGGACATAATGAGTTGCATGCCTAGCAACTCCAATGCTTTTCCAGAGTAAATGCATCTATAGTCTGCAGGTTGTACACCCATTTAACCGATTTAAACAATTGTTTCCAATAGGAAGTTGATTGATCTGTTTTTTTTTTGTTTTGTTTTGTGAAGGGCAATTTGCCACATATGCTGGCGCCCTTGCAGACTAGTGCTTGGCTCTTCCTCCTATGTTCGATCTACTGGCTGCGGTTAGCATGTAGAGCCAGCTATGCATTTCCCTTTTGCACAGTTTGGAACAGAGGAGGTACTTGGTAGATTCGTCCAGACGCAAACGCTCCTGATGAAGACTATGAATTGGCAGTTCTTCGACATAGTGGTGCCCAGCCCCTAGCTCTATTGAAGATCTGCTGCATCATCTTCTTCACCAGCTCACTTCCTCGCTGCAGTTTGTCTCTGATTATTTGGTTTCTGCTGCTCACACCAGTAATTAATCAAGTGAAAAATCAAAAAGTTAATATCACAAGGATTATTTGGCATTTTCTTCTCATAGCAGGCCTTGTTTCTGGTTTTCCAGATAGCCCAAAACATAGCAGCAAGAGAAATTGAAACCATGTCTTGCCCTTGAAATTGTTAATCCGCCCTCCCAGCTCAGCCATTTTTGTGGGCTAAGCGGGAGTATTATCAGCACTGGGTAATGCTCCAAATAAATCTCGCAACAGGGCAAGATAAAAAACAAATGATCTATGTTTTCATCTCTAGCACAGAACATACACTGTTTATCCCCTATCAAACATCACAAGAACATTTTGATTCTAGCAGTAACTCCTTTCTGCCCAAGCTTCCAAGTACTCTGTCATCACCTGGAGTCAAATTGACACCATGGATAATTTCCAACAACTTAAGCCACTCAGCAGCCAAATCACCCCACAACTGTACACAAGCTATCGCATATTGGTTGCTTAAGATAGTGATATGTAGGTACTCCAGACTAGCTAAAACAAAACAGTTATAAATTCTTAGGCAGCAACAACCACAAACTTAACTGATCGGCAATGTGTGAACTTGAGCAACACAGAACATTGTCCAATACACTAGAAACAAAAGAGATGCAAACATCGATCGGAACAAACGATGAAAACAAAAACAAAAGAAACAGCAGCAGCAGATCATTGCATGAAACCACAAACAGAGCAAGTAGAAAAAAATGCAATCACTCTACATAGTCTTCCTACTTGTTAATGCAAACCACTAATGCATGCGTGTGTGCATTCCACACATGAGGCTTCTCCTAGTTCAGATGGCAGCGGGAGCCATGGTGGTGGTGGTGGGCGGCGCAGCTGATCATGCCGCTTCACAGGCCCAGCCCGTACAGGGATCCTGAGCTTTTTGTCTACATGGCTATTTAGATGGTCTTGTTCCTGACGCTGTCACTATCGTGAAGGTGCTTGCTGCATGCTCGGAGTCTGCTGTTATGCGGCAAGCCTTTTGTCTACATGGCTATTTGGTTAACACTGGTTTCTGTAATAAGGTATTTTGGTAGCGCGTTTGAAAGTTCTACTGAAAAGGATCTTGTGCATGGAGCTCAATGATCGCAGGATATGGAGTCCATGGCCTTGGTCGGCAAACTGTTGCCTTGTATCAAAGGATGGTTGCCTCTTCAGTAAGACCTAATAGGCAGACATTTGTATCTCTGTTATGGGCTTGCAGCCACTCTGGACTTGTGCAGGAAGGAAAGTTCATTTTTAAAAGCATGACTCAGTTTATGGAGTTACGCCAAATACAGAGCATTGTAGATCTCCTTGGCCGTGCTGGTGAATTTCAGGAGGCGACGGAGCTCCTTTATGAAATGGGTGGGACATCTGATGCTCATACTTAGTGTACCTTGCTTGCTGCCTGCAGAACACACCGTGTCACAGAGATGACTGAAGTGGCAGCTGCCAAACTGCTCAAGCTGGATCCTGACCATGTTGGCTACTATAATCTCTTGACAAATATATGTGCATTTGATGAAAAATGGGACATTGTAAAAGAGACTAGGGACATTATCAGAGATAGAGGTTTGAAAAAAGTTCCAGATTGCAGTGCAGTAGAGTTCAGTAATGTAATGCTCACGTTCACAGCTGGGGAGAGGTCACACTAAGATTGGGAGAAGATCTCTACATTACTACCAAGTGAGTTGTCACTGAAGTAATGTAATGCACACATTCACACCAAAGTTAGTTGTCACTGAAGTTGAGAGTTGGCCATGATTGTTTCTTTCAGTTGGACACTCACTTGGTGTCTGAAGATGTCTAGTTTTTTTCTGGATCACTTGAGTAATCTTTTTTTTCTTGGGCAGGCTAATACACCACATGTGCTTGCACTACTGCAAACTAGAATTTGTCTCTTTCTCCTATGCTCAGTGACAGAGCTTGGAACAAAATAAAAGAGGGGCCAACGGTGGTTGATAGATGAATGAAGCTCTCATTTTGAGGTTTAAGTAGCAATGAAGCTTCAAACAGTGATAATTTAAGCAAAGAAACTAAAAGGTCAAGGGCGGGCCAAGGTGTTGGGGATCCGCAGGCCGTGATTACTGATTAGCAGGTACCGGAACCATTTTGTTTTGTTTTGTGTTTCCTCTTTAGCACTTTTGTCTGTTCTGATAATTGCGGTTAAGAATAGCATCATGTAGTTGAATTATAACCTCTCCACGTGTGAAGAAAATTCCAGCGGACGCGTTGGCTACCTGATAACTTAGTTGGAATTCACAGTTTTCGATAAGTCCGAAAGCGGCATGTCCTGAATTACGCCAGTATTTCAGGTTCGAGTCCGGGGATTCGAATTTGAAGTAGGTTTATGCGGATTTTCCACAAGAGCAATTAACTGGTATCTGATCCGTCAGATGAACCAGCCTCATTTATCAATATCCCTGTACAATATAGATATCGAGTAAAAATAGCGTTTTCATCTACTCGAAGTATTTGCGAAGGAGATGAAGGATGGAGATTTACCCGATTCTACGACTCGAATAAAATCTCGGGGGCTACTGACATGGGTATGTCTCGTGTATACCCCTGGTTTATGTTTTCAGGCATCTTAGGAGTTGAAGGCTTACGTACCCAAAGGTTTGGAGGCCCATGAAGCCGAAGATATGTGGCCCAAGGAAGTAGAGTCAATATCGGAAAACTTGTAGCAATATATGGAAAGGCCTAATGCGGCCCGATGTTTGTATACTTGTACGGCACGGATAGCCTCGGCTTCGCCTCCTATATAAGGGCGAAGCTGAGGGCAAAAAAAGGATCAATCATTGTTAAACCCTAGCTACCTTTTTTTTCTAGTTAGACGCCTTTGTTCGTCTGACCACCTTCGAGTTCTACTTATCTTCTAATTTTATGAAACCCTAAGTCTACAATCTCTAGGCATTGACGAGTTGATACCTCTTCACACCAAAAGATAGATTTTCTCTTTCCAACCATTGATTCTGCTAATAATTCTCTCTATAATATGCATAAAACAAGAGTAAAATAAATCAGGAGTACCTAAACTTGACATGCTTACCCGCCTGTATTTAGAAATACTCAATGTATGGTCACTGAAGACGGCTGAAAGGTTGTAACGGTCACTGGCTAGAGTATAGCGTCGTATTTTGCTGATCTGGACCGAATTTGACCCCACATGTCAACTACCTACCATTAAGAGGAACCAATTTTGAACAACAAAAACTAAGTGGACTAAACTTAAAAATAACAAAAGAGAAGAATTGTTACACGGCAAGCCGAGCCACACGCCACTGGCAAGGTCCACCACGACGCACACCGCCGGCAGACCCTCCGCCGCGCGGGCCAAGGCCGTCCTCCCCTCTATTAGAATACGTATAGGACATAGAGATAGACTAGGACTCTAAAGATAACATCTTGTACTCCAAGTCTCCTCCCTCGTGTACTTCTATATATACCCCATGAGGGTCATCGGAATAAATATGAAACAAATATTAGGGTTCTACAACTTTCTACATGGTATCAGAGCGGTTAGCCTCGCGGCGCCGATCCTAGGTTCCTCACCACTTCCGCATCGCGCCGCCCCCGGGGAGATTTTCTCCTCAGGGGCGCGGCATCCAATCAAAATCATAGATTAGATCAGTTCTTAGATTAGTTTAGATCCAATTTCGAATTTCCAATTCCATAGATCAGATCTAGTTTAGCCAGAATAAATCCCTAGTTTCGACCCTCTTCCGGTGAAAATCAGTGCAGCAATCAACATCCGCGCGGCTACCACGACAACGAAGCGACTCTTGCCGGGTTCAGCAACGGCAAGGGGACGCAAGCATCGGCGGCTGCGCATACCACGCGCATACGCGTCGTCCAGACACGCGTTCAACCTTGAGTCCAGCGGCTCCACCAACACATCAGATCGCGGGAGGGCGAAACCCCGCGCGCAGACGCCCGGACTGCCGATAGGATCTGCTGGCTCCGATGCCGGCTGAAGCGGCTCCAACTGCTGCCGTGCTCGAAGAAGGCGGCAGGCCAGAGCTCCTCCACGCCAACAACATCAACCTCTACGTCTGAATGACATGGGGATGAGATCTGCAGCAAGCGAGGACAAAAGAATCTGCACCACGCGCAGGCACGTCCACGCGCGCGCGACACACACGTCGTTCAGGACTCAGGAACGCAAAGCAGGCACTAATCTACATACAGGTTTGGTGCACCTCCTCCGTTTGTGCATGCAGCAGCAATGACCTGAGGCTCTACTTCGACTACTGCCTGTACATCGCGCGGCATGCCGATGACCGATCTACACCGACATCTACACGGCATCAGACAGCACCGAGCCGAACAGTACAACATAAGCTGTACGACACACCAACCTAGGAGCCAAGATCACCGTCGAGCACATCTCCTACGAGAAGCGACATCGACATGCACTATCCACACGACAGGCCGGTGTGGAAACAGATGCAAGTTTTTCATCGACTTCTCCAACAGCACGGCATCGACACTATTGTCGCTGCGAGGGACGCCTCCAAGCGACACATCGTCGACACTCCTGCTGCCCCGACATCGCCGACGCTACATCGCCAAGGTCTACATCACCGTGGTCATCATCCACATCATCGTCAACACACCGCCGCCGCCACACAACTTTGTCCGCATGATGGACATGAAACTACGACGCCCTCTGACAGTACAACTGCAAGGCACGACGCCGGCATTGACCACGTCTCATGACACGACACCGACGCCGGCATTGACCGCGTCCGACGGCTAAGACTGCATCAACACACCACAACCGCGCATATGGTTCTGGCAAAACCGTGTGTGCTTGGTGAGCTTCCTCCAGTCCTGGCAAAATTGGTGGTCTCACTTACGACCGCGTCCTCTGACATCCGCAAGACGCCTGCGACGGTACCCCTCAGGGTGCAAAACGTCGCCCCGACGGTACCTTTTAAGGTGCAAAACGTCGGCCCCGACTGCAGCTCCGTCCAAATAAAAAAAAGGAAGAAGAAACCCGCGCAATTTTTTGCGCCTCCGGCGAATGCGGCTACACATTTACGACGACTACATCATCGACCATGACTACCTCGACCACGGCTACATCACGATCGGCTACCTCGACATCGACATCAAGGCTACGTCTATAGTGAGACATTGGCAACAACTCCAGTCGACAGCGTTCGCGTCGTCACTTGCGTCCACGACACTCCCGCTGTGACTGCGGGAGGGAAGAGAAGGAACCAGAAGGGGACGCCGATGATGACAAGGAGGAGAAGAGGACGGAAGCGCGGGACTTCAAATTCAGTCGCAATCGTCCGCTTCACTCCCGCTACGACTGAGGGGGAATGTTAGAATACGTATAGGACATAGAGATAGACTAGGACTCTAAAGATAACATCTTGTACTCCAAGTCTCCTCCCTCCCGTACTTCTATTATATACCCATGAGGGTCACCGGAATAAATATGAAACAAATATTAGGGTTCAACTTTCTACACCCTCCACGCGCGATCGCCGTCGTCAAGGTTCCCTAATGTTTTCAGCGGTCGTCTGCAGCCGTCGGTACAACGTTCGTCTCCGCGTACAGGTCCACGCTCGCATCCCCTCGTACAGGTCTGCGTAGCCATTCGCCGGCCCCGAGCCATCTTCTTTGCCTCTGGCCAATTCGTCGCACCCGTAGATCTGCTACTCTATGACGGCGGCGGCGCCGCTCATCACGAAGGAAGAGGCTATCTTCTCCGGCCAGATGCGCCGCCACCCCGCACGGCCGGGTCGAGGCTGGCGGCGGTTACGAAACAGAGGAGCGGGAGCTGTCACGCGGCGCTAAGGGTGCAACGCCTTGTGGTGCTCCGGCGAATGCTGCTGCTTCTCAGCGAGACAGGCAAACTAGGCTGCGGCGGCGGGGTCGGCAGCGCAGTGCGGATTGGCAGGGGAAAGCATTTGGATTTAGTTTTTGGTGGGGAATTGAGGAGGCATTTCAGGGTAGAGGAACTAGTTGTTTAGGGGGTTTTTTACAAACAAAAAAATTGTCTGGCTGAAGCCCTTTTAGCTCTGACATCTGGGGTCCTATACGTGCCACATCAGCAAATACGATGTTCTACGCCCCGCAGTGAGATCGCCTTGAGCACAACTCTTCTCTTAGAGCATGTCTAGTAGAGCCCCTAAACCCCTAAATCTGTAAAAATAACCGCTTTTTTTTACAGTTTTTGACGAAAAAATCGCAAAGACTAGAGCCCCTAAAACTGTAAAACTGTAAAAAATTTCCCAGGTCCGACCTGGGAATCTATTCTTGGCATGTACAAAACCGGGTTGGAGAGGGGTTGACCCTCTAAACTGCATTTCGTTTGGCGGGAGGGAAATTTCAATCCCACCCACCCGCCACCGCGCGGCCGCTTCGCTTCGCTCACAGACTGCCGCCGCCATGGACGCTCTCGCCGCGCTCGTGGCCCGTGGCCGCGCCGCCGACGGCCCCCCGGCCCGCCGCCCGCCCCGTCGCGCCCGTCGCTTCCGCCCTCACCTCGCACCGGCCGCCGACCCGCACGTCGCCGCCGTGGTCGCTGCGACCCACGTCGGCGCGGCGGCGCGCGCGGGGCATCACCGTGTCGGCCGTCGCCCGCACCGCCGTCGCTCCCGCCCCGCCCGCACCGCCGCACCACCCGCACCTCCCCGGCACGGGCGAAGGTGTCCTCCGGTGGTCCTCGTGCTGCCAAGGCCAAGGCGGCTTCCTCCCCGGCGCCGAGGAAGGCCATGGCCAAGAGGAGGGCCCCGGCGGCTGCCAGTGGCCGCCGCCGTGCCGCCCGCCCCGGCCGCCCCGGAGGTGTTCGACGAAATGGCCGCCCGGCCGCCGTCGTGCCGCCCGCCCCGGCCGCCGCCGTGCCGCCCGCCCCGGCCGCCGTGTCCTTCATGGACATGCTCAATGAGGTGGAGGTGGACATCAACGCTCCACCGCTTGATCCCTATAGGGATGATGATTTGGAGGGAGGAGAGGATGCGGAGGGAGGAGATGAGGAGGAGGAGGATGATGATGATGAAGACATCACAGAGATACAAGAGGAGGCGTTCACCGCCGTTGCTCGCCCCCCCGTCCGCTCGTCGAACTACACCGACGCGGAAGATATACTCTTGGTTCGAGCTTGGGCGTCGGTGGGGTTGGATGCGGGCACCGGTACCGACCAAACCGGTAAACGGTATTGGCAGCGCATCGAGGACGCCTACCTTAAGATGAAGCCGAAGAGGAGTGGGTTCGCCTCTCGCTCATTCCGGTCGCTTCAAGGCCGGTGGGACTTGATGAAGCCGGCATGTGCGCGTTGGAGTGCCGCCATGGACCAAGTGATGGATGCGCCGCCGAGTGGCACCGTGGAGAGTGACTATGTAAGTTTGCAAACCTCACATCGTATGGTTTCTCTCATGTGTGTTGTATGGTTTCTCTCATGTGTGTTGTGTGTGTTGCTTGGTTTGTAGGATAAGATTGCCGGCTTGAGGTACAAGGAGATGGCCGGCTCCAAGGGCAAAGAATTCCCATTCAAGCATGTTTGGTCAATTCTTCAAA
The DNA here is from genome assembly GCA_030979885.1 of Lolium multiflorum. NCBI lineage: Eukaryota > Viridiplantae > Streptophyta > Magnoliopsida > Poales > Poaceae > Lolium > Lolium multiflorum. The sequence continues at coordinate 188,241,359 of CM061752.1, read as the reverse complement.
CATATGACAAGTGGAAGTTGAGAGATGATGAAACCGCACCGAAGAAGTCCGCAATGCTTGACATGGATGATCCGGATGTTGAGGAGAGGAACTTGAACAAGCCCGAGGGAACCAAGAAGGCCAAGCTTAGGGTGAAGATGGAAGGAGAGGCGGCTAGCCTAAGGGAGAAGATGGATCATATGATGAAGGCAAGAGAGGCTTTGGCAACCAAGACGTTGGAGACAAAGCTTCTCATCACCGAGCAAAAGAAGGTGGTCAAGCTTGCACACATTGAAGCAAAGCGTGAGGAGGCAGCCCGCAAGGCTGACTTGGAGGAGAGGATGCTCAAGGTGAAAGAAGCAAAGGTATGGAAAGAACTCATGGTGGAAGAGAAGGAGCACATGATGATGTGCAAGAAAGACATGGATGAAGAGCAATTGCAATGGTGGAAGGAGTACAAGGAGGACATCGCCGAGAGGAAGAGGATGTTCCGAGGGTCCTCCTCTACCTTTGTAGTTGACACTACCATGAGCGATGGCGGTGTCGACAACTCGCATGATGGTGGGGTTTGATGGTGGTGGAGTGGCCTAGCATATGGCACCGACGTGTAATTTTTTGGTGATGGTGCCAATGAGATGGGCAAGATGATGATTATGTGATGTAAAAACTACTAAACCATGCATCCATGATTATTACTTTTGTAGTATGTTTGATGATTCATTGTGTTTTTGTGTCATATTGTGATGAATATGTGACAGGTTTAGAGGTTGGGGTTGAGGCAAAGAATAGAACCCCTAAACCCTCAAACCCCTAAAACGGAATATTCTGTTACACGGGTTGGGTTTAGGGGTTCTATTCTTTGCCCCTGTTTTTCAACCTGTAAATGTGTCCAAAACTTGCAAATCTCGGCCTGTAAATCCTAGAAAACTTTTACAGTTTTAAGGGTTCTACTAGACATGCTCTTATTGCAGCATCGGTAGGTTGGTTTGAGTAGTTCATTTCCTTTCGCAAATCTAATTCTCACGTCCGGTTACAAAATTTGAACTAAACTAAAACATTTCACAAAATTTTGCCCAACACTATCCACTATGCATTGATCTTGTGTTAGTGCATCACATTCTGCTACCATGGCAACGGTCAGTTCGACCAACTAAACTTCATGTTATAACCATTATGTGGTGTGCATTGAGAAAAAATGATTTTGTATCTCTTTCCACCAAAGAGTAGAACTTTCATTAGATACCATATAATTTTATCTTATGCAGCAATGAACTTATCTTGACATGTAGATGGCATTTTGCTTATTATGCATCTCATTCGCTAAGTTGGGTCTTTTTCACATATATAGCAGACATCAGCGAGCAACGAGGCACCAATAAAGGTCAACTTGCAATGTGTAAACTAGAGTTGCAAAACCGTGGCGAAGAAAACAAATTGAGTTGCAACAGTGTCTTCTGTACCATATACCAACTTTGCTTCGTCGCAAGATTTTGTCTTTTGTACCATCTGTCAACTTTGCTAGGTATGAACAGTACTGTTGAATAATTTGTTGGGTGCATAATATTTGATGATATTGTACAAGTATGAGTTTAGACATATTATATTGTGATAGTGTGGTATTTGATATGTTGGCTTGAATGAGAACTGAACACACGAAACCAAACAAGGCATGAGGAATAATGCGTGTAACTTTTAAGGGTGAAAGATAATAAAAGAAAAGCACATGATAAGTCCAACAACTTTTACTAGTGACAAACATGAGCAACTTTCATACACATGTTTTAGGTTACACCAACATAGGAGACCAGTTTAGATGAGAGGGTGGGTCACGTTAATACACATAATTGCTATGCCATAAGGTAATTAAGATAAGCAACTCTCGATACTGGACTGGGGGAAATATTCAGCGCAGGCAAGTGTCAGATGAAGCACACAATCAATCCTTGCGTTTCACACTTCCAGTAAGACCACCTACGAATTCGTTGAAGCTCGCTTTGATATATCTCCAGTCGTCGTTGACCCAGACTACAACCAAGGCACCACTGAACATAGCAAAGATAGGGCCACTGAGGTTGGTATCCTTAAAAGGTTTCTGATTCCTCCCCCTACACACACAACAAATGGATTAGATGCATCAAATTAATTGATGTGGGATTCTGCTGAACTATTCTAGATTACCAAATTCCAATTGATGCATATACTCACCATTCTTTCAGTTCAGGGCCAGAGAACTGAGACGGATGCCCAATCTTCTTCAGAAACCTCTTAATCAGTTTTACCAGCATACCATTATCAGTTCCCGTGTCCTAGAATCATATGCAACGCAAATTTCAGTTTCAAACCGGACAAATTAACATATGGTGATATATAAAGATTAACCCGGCAAATTTCACAAGACAAAGAAAAATCAACTCCTAAGCACAAACCGAACGAAATTCCAATTGAATTGTGTAGCACAAATTTGAGCAAAATTCCGAAAATACCTTCATGTCCCCGTTGGTACTGAATTGACGGATGGACCCAGATGAACGCCGGTAGGACCTCAGGCCCTGCATTCCAAAACCAAAATCGTCACTTTAGAATAAAGTAAAATGAGCTGGGAATTTTGTGCATATGAGCACCAGTGCTCTCAGTTTTTTAAAAATTTAAAAACTGTATTTCTGCGTTCCAAAAAATCATCACATTTATTCCATGAATACATACACATGTTCTGAATATTCATGCAAAGTTTCGGTAGAAATTACATTGTATTTTGAGCTACAGGAAAAAAATAAAATTTGTGACTACGTATAGAGGTATATATTTGTCAGAAATTTGTCTTTTTTGTATAGCTTAAATTATAACATATTTTTCTCCAAAATTTTTACCTTACTTTCAGAATGTCTATATGTATGTGGGTATTTAATTTCATATTTTTTAAAATCCAAAAAATATAATTTTTAGAAATCAGGAGCACTGGTTTTCATGTGCCAAATACACTTTTCGAATGAGCTGCATCTATTTTAGCCTAGGACATCTGATGTGCGATGGAACCAAACAAACCATTGGAGGGGAGAGGCCTTGTCCCGCCAGGAAAGATCGCGCGGCGGCAGCTGCGGGATATCCAGATGGAGACGGCGCTTCCATGGCTCCCGCCAGAGATCGCCTGGCGATGGGGCTCGAAGAGGGTGCCGGAGAAGGTAACAGGGGAATCGAGGAACGGCGCGGCAGTCTCCCCAGCAAGAATCGGGTCATCGCCATCCTCTCAATCGCTAGATCGCGCAGACTGGGTAGGATTTGGGAACGATTTGCCGCAACAGCCCTGCGCACCTATATATATACGGCGGCGCCTCCACGCAGTCTGCGCCTTGCGGCCCATCTATGGAAACTGATCCTTCGATTTATTTGCGGGATTTGGCAAGGCGTCCTGGATTATCCTTCTTGGCCCGCATGGCCTTCTAATGTGCAGCAATCAATTCGTTAATTGCAACCAAGTATCCAACGCTAATACGACAGAACTGGCTCGTGAGTGGCGACCATGGCGTCCAGGGGGCCGACACCGGCGGCTTGATCTCCGCCCACCGGAATCCCCTGCGACAAGCAAATAACAAACCCCTTCCAACACAAAAATGGAAAAAACCACAAACGTCAGCCAGTAAAACTTCACTATATCGAGAAGGGTTTACAAACACCGTGGGATATATATCTGATAAATCCTAGTCGACGGCTTACAAGATGTATATATAGGCGGTGCCAACGATCTATACCGTACTCAATGCCTACCGGCCCAAGCCTACCGACGACGGGGCTCGCTCCGCTCGTCAGAAGTTAGCCTCCGTTTAGTATATGAATTAGGATCATAATATAACATCCCCCATAACTGCTACGACCAGATCCGGCCTCCCTGTAGCGCCCTCTCTCAAGTATCACAGCTCATCCTCACAGCATGTAGCGACCCAGCCTGCTGACGCCGCGACGCTGCCCCACCCGAGATTCCGGCCGGCGACCACATGCTTGTGAAGGCGACCACCGCGCACCGCCCCTGCTCCCGCCACCGCCCTCCCCGCGCCTTCCCTCGCCTCCCGCAAATCAGACCCCGCTGCTCGTCGGCCCCGCTCCCCTTGCCGGCGCCTTCCGTGGACAGTCCTCCAAGCCTGCAAAGCCCGCTTGCTTTGCGTGGCAGGCATCTGCTTGTCCTTCCTAATCATATGGTGGACATTGCGGATAATAGCAGGCTGAGCGGCCCACTTGCATTAAATAGGCCGTATTATTCTGCCTGCTGTCTCGTATCGAATACAAGTTCGGCTGCCCACTGCGGCGCGGCAATTCCTATACACCGACCAGGTCGGTCGTTACCGCGCCACCACCCTCTGTATGGGCCGGCTCATTGCCCATTTCGCTATCTATTTCTGTTTTCTGTTTCTTTTTCCGTTTTTTCTTTTTTCTTTTCCTTTTTCTTTTCCGTTTCTTTCTTATTTTGTTTTCTTTCTTTTCTTTTTTTTCAAATCTGAAAAATGTTCAAAGTCGAAAAGTGTGCAAATTCGAAAATTATTTAAATTCGCAATTTTTGCAAATTCGAAAATCATTCAATTTTGAAATTTGTTCAGATTCGAAAATAGTTCAATTTCGAAATTTGTTCAAATATGAAAATCGTTCAATTTTGAAATTTGTTTAAAATTGAAAATATGCAAATTTGAAAATTGTTTAATTGGAAATTTGTTCAAATTTGAAACTGTTCAGATTCAACACAAAGAAAAAATGGAACGAAAAATGAGAAAGGAAAAAAGAAAAACAAACTTGGGCCGGCCCTGGCCTGGGTGTGCGGTGGTCCGTCCGCACCAACCTGGTCGGCGGACAGCACCTCCCCTGCGGCGCTATCCGGAACGCCGCACGCAGCGCGCGTACATGGGTCTCGCCTGTTATTGCGGAGTCGTCGCAGCTTCTTTCGTTTCCTTTGACTTTTGACGATTCATGTTGGATATGTTGGTTTTCGTTCGTCATTTTTCTTTTCTTGTATGTATGGTTGTTTTGGCTGGTTCTCTTAAAAAAATGTTCAGATCCCAACAGTGTTCAGATTTTTTAAAAGTATAAGGTTTAATTTAAAATATTTTTAAATCTGAACTTTTATCAAATCTGAACTTTTTTCACTTTGACTATTTTTAAAATTTGAACATTTTTTAATCTGAAATTTTTAAAAAAAGTTTCACTTTTTCAATTCTGAACTTTTTTTTTTCAAATTTAAGCTTCTTTCATTTTTGAACATTTTTCAAATTTAACCATTTTTCAAATTTGAACTTTTTTTCAACCTAAACAGAAAAAACCGAATAAAAGAAAAACCTAAAAAACTGAAATTGGGGAAGCACGATGTACATGTCGAAAAACTCTAGAAAAAACACGAACTTCGCAAAGGCATAGGGACTTCCCTCGTGCGCTCCACGTGGTTCGATATGGAGCGAGGAAAATTGCGGGGGATGGTCTTCGCTCGCGACACGTGTTGAGTTTTTATGCGTTTGGCGGATAGTTGCGGGTCCGCGTGGAGCTTAATGGGTCCGGGGCTCCCCGAATCATTTTTCCCATGACCCGGTTCATTTTTCCATTTTTTCCCGTTTTCCCCTTAATCTTCCTTTTCTTCTATTGTCTTCGTGGAATTGGCAGTTCCGCCTCGTCATCCATTCGTCGGTGGTGTTTTTTTTCACCTCATACCCGATGTTGTCGTCCCTCGTTTCTTAGTCCCGCAAGTCTTTGGTGCTTGATCTGGTAGAAAAAAGTCTTTGGTGCTTGAGCGGTAAGCATCCTCGCTCTTTTCGGTGGATGTTTAGGGTTCGTTACAGGCAATCTACGATTAGTTAGATTTTGCATTTTCGTTTTGATTAAACCTATAAGCGAGCGCCGGCGCGAACAGATGGAAGGTGGTTTTGCGGTGATTGATTTGTTTTCCCTTTGTTACGAATCGACACAAAAAGGTTGTAATTTTATTTGTTTTAGCCTTTTTTTCCATTTGAATTTTTGGTCATGTAGTTTTTCGGTGAATTAATGCACGAGCGGTAGCACTTCCAATTGGAAATCTAAGGTGTCTTAGGCGCCTATAGGGCCGCGTCGGAGGCGCTGCTCAGGCGTGGCACCTGCGCCATGCAGGGCACTTGGTATTTGGCTAGACCACCTTTGTCGTCGTGGTGAATCGATAGATGCCATGGGTAAGTTTAAGATAGGGGACGGATGTACGCTTGAGGATCCGGGAAATGGGAAGGTGATACGTCTCCAACGTACCTATAATTTCTGATGTTTCATGCTTGTTTTATAACAATACCTACATGTTTTGCTCGCACTTTATAATGTTTTTACGTATTTTCTGGAACTAACCTATTAACAAGATGCCATAGTATCAGTTCCTGTTTTCTGCTGTTTTTGGTTCTAGAAAGTCTGTTCGGGCAATATTCTCGGAATTCGACGAAATGAAGTCTAAATATCTTATTTTTCCCGGAAGGTTCCGAACACCGAAGGAGAGTCGGAGGTGGGCCAGGGCCACCACACCACACCTCGGGTGCGCCTTCCAGGCGCCACCAGGTGGGAGGGCACCCTGGTCCCCCTCCTGCGCCGCCTCGCCTATATAAGTCCCTTTCGACCTAAAAAGCGATACCAATTGACGAAACTCCGTAAAGACTCCAGGGCGCCGCCCATCACGAAACTCCATTTGGGGACAAGTCTCCCGTTTTGCACGCCGTCGGGACGAAGTGCCCCCTAAGCTATCTCCATCAACGCCACCGCTCCATCATGCTCCGTGATACCCCATGGACTACGGGTTCTAGCCGTAGCTAGTTTATTCTCTCTCCCATGTACTTCAATGCAATGATCTCATGAGTTGCCTACATGATTGAGATTCATCTGATGTAATCGGTGTTGTGTTTGTTGGGATCCGATGGATTGTTACATTATGATTAGTCTATCTATAAAGTTTGTGAAGTTATTGTTGCTGCAATCTTGTTGTGTTTAATGCTTGTCACTAGGGCCCGAGTGGCATGATCTTAGATTTAAACTCTATACTTATTGCTTAGATTGTATCTACAAGTTGTTTGCACATATTGCTGTCCGGAACCCGAGGCCCCAAAGTGACAGAAATTGGGACAACCGGAGGGGAAGGCTGTGATATGAGGATCACATGTTTTCACCAAGTGTTAATGCTTTGCTCCTGCTCTATTAAAAGGAGTACCTTAATTGCAGTAGATTCCCTTGAGGGTTGGCCGCACCTATTGGTTGGACAAAAGATGTTATGCAAGTTTCTCATTGCGAGCACGTATAACTATATATGGAAAACATGCTACATGATTAATAATCTTGATGTCTGCCTTAATGCTATTTCAATCCTATCAATTGCCCAATGTAATTTGTTCACCCAACACTTGTTATTAAGGAGTTACCACTAGTGTAGATAGCTAGGAACCCCGGTCCATCTCATCATCATATACTCGTTCTATATGTCATTGGAAGTAGTATCAACTATTTTCTGTGCCATTGCCTCCGTGTTACTATTACTGCGTCGTGTTACTACTATTGCTCTCATATATTACTGTCGCTTTCACATCACCCCGTTACTAGTGCTTTCCTTGTGTGCGGTGAATTGACAACTCGTTGTTAAGGCTTATAAGTATCTTTACCTCCCCTTGTGTCGAATCAATAACTTGGGTTTTACTTCCCTCGAAGACTGCCATCCCCTATACTTGTGGGTCATCAAGACTATTTTTGGCGCCGTTGCCGGGAGGCATAGCTCTAGTCATAAGTTCACCGGGGAGTACACTCTACCTCTCTCTCTGTTTTTGTTTTATTTTATTTTGTTTTGCTTAGTTTACTTTTGTCTAGTTTATTTGTGCTTAGTTTATTTATGTCTAGTATTATTTTGCTTAGTTTAATTTTTCCTTGTTTTCTTATATACCCAAAAATCCATAAAAATTTGAAAAACCGAAAAATTAAAAACTGTTATTATGGGAGAACCTACAACCTATTTGGAGCTTATAGTATTATATAATAATTATAGAGAATCAAGAACGGTAAAATTATGAGTGCTGTGATAGAAAAATTGAATGCAATTGCTAAAATCTTGCTTAAACGCCATGATATAAACTGTTGCTCTAAACAGGATACTTGACATAGGCATCCCAAATGGGCTTGCCAAAGATAGTACCCGGGGTTTAACGAAGGCCCACTACCCGAAGAATAAGAAGGTTCGAGAGCCCAAGATATATTAAGGAAAGTAGAATTGTAATAGGAAGTGTTGTTTGTAAATTTGGCGGGACGAGTTAGAGACCGTCCCGGACTCTGTAACTTGTACACAACGAAACCCTCGGCTCCACCTCTTATATAAAGGGGAGTCGAGGGACGAAGAGATCATCGAATCATTGTTCACAAACCCTAGTTTTCATAATCGTCGAGTACTTTTCGGCTGAAACCTTCGAGATCTACTTGCCCTCTACTTCTAACTAAACCCTAGCCTATAACCCGTAGGCATTGACAAGTTAATCCCTTGTCAATACTAAACATCTTAAATTTCAATGTGGCTTTAGTGAGGAAATTTTAATTAAGAACTATAATTGGAATAATTATATTCATTTTGGGTTCGAAGAGGTAGAACAATTTGTCATATTTATGGGAGCCTCTGAGATAGAATCCTTCATGTCTAAAAATTATGAAACTTGTGTGTTTGTAAGGACCTTAAAGATTATGTCTCTTCTATCCTTAATTTTTGCATAGAAAGTTACAGCAATAATCCTTATATCATTGATTATAAAGAGAGACTCATTAATGCACAAGAATGCACCCACAATTTGCAGGAACTGTGGAAGAAGAAATTGATGAACCCGAAAGCTCATTGGATGAAAAAGAGGAGGAAATTGATGAACCTGAAAGCTCATTGGATGAAAAAGAAGAGGAGAGTGATGAACAAAAGGAGGAAGAATGGATTAGCTACCCATGCCAACCTTCTAATGAGAGTAACTCTTTATCTCTTACACTATTTGATTGTCCCCCATGCTTAGTAAAGGAGGATGAATGTTATGTTCCTGTGGATTCTCTTGAAATATTCCCTATGAATAAAACTTGTGAGAATAATTATGCTACTGTTGTCTATGATAATCCATGCTACTTTGATAAATTTTATAATAATGCTTTGTTTGTGCCTGATGTCGAAATGCATGGTACTAAAGAGTTTTGCTTGGCAAATGTTTATGATAAATCTCTAGATGATGGTCCTATGTTACTTGATACTATTAATTGTACTACTAATTAAAATGGGATTGGAGAGGTCTTGACTTTATCTAGGAGTTCCATATCTTTTGAGATTGATCAATCATCTTGTTATATTGATAAAAGTAGTTTTGAAAGTTTTGATCCCATTATTTTTGAACTTGATAAAAATTATGTGTTTGGAAATCATGAAAAGCATGCTTTATGTGATAGTTATATTGTTGAGTTTGTTCATGAAGCTACTGAAAATTATTATGAGAGAGGAAAATATGGTTGTAGAAATTTTCATGGTACTAAAACACCTCTCTACATGCTGAAATTTTGAAGTTACTCTTGTTTTATCTTCCAATGCTTGTCACTTTGTTCTTCATGAATTTATTTGTGTACAAGATTCCTATGCACAGGAAGTGGGTTAGACTTAAATTTGTTTTGAATTTGCTTTTTGATGCTCTCTTTTGCTTCAACTCTTATTTCTTACGAGTGCATCATTAAAATTGTTGAGCCCATCTTAATGGCTATAAATAAAGCACTTCTAGGGAGAAAACCCATGTCTTTATTTTGCTACTGTTTTATTGTGTCTTGGAAGTTGTTACTACTGTAGCAACCTATCCTTATCTTTATTTTATTGCAATGTTGTGCCAAGTGAAGTCTTTGATAGTAAGGTTGATACTAGATTTGGATTAATGCACAGAAACAGATTTCTTGCTGTCACGAATTTGGGTAGGATTCTCTGTAGGTAACTCAGAAAAATCTGCCAATTTACGTGAGTGTTCCTCAGATATGTATGCAACTTTCATTAGTTTTGAGTTTTCTGATTTGAGCAACGGAAGTACCTCTTAAAAATTCGTGTTTAATGACTATTCTGTTTTGACAGATTCTGTCTCTGTTTTTTGCATTGTCTCTTGTGGAATTTAAGCAAGGCTTTCTAGATGTGGAGAGTTGTAGCTAATGTTTTATTGAGTTCTTGCAATGTGTCACTACAGGACTAAAGTGGATTAAAGTTTTTTTAGTACTAACCCCTCTAATGAAGTTTATGAGAAGTTTGGTGTGAAGGAAGTTTTCAAGGGTCAAGAGAGGAGAATGATATATGATCAAGAAGAGTAAAAGTCTAAGCTTGGGGATGCCCCCGTGGTTCATCCCTGCATATTTCAAGAAGACTCAAGCGTCTAAGCTTGGGGATGCTGATACGTCTCCGACGTATCGATAATTTCTTATGTTCCATGCCATATTATTGATGATACCTACATGTTTTATGCACACTTTATGTCATATTCTCGGAACTAACCTATTAACAAGATGCGAAGTGCAGTTGCTGTTTCTGCTGTTTTTGGTTTCAGAAATCCTAGTAACGAAATATTCTCGGAATTGGACGAAATCAAGTCCAGGGTCCTATTTTGCCACGAACCTTCCAGACCGGAAAGGATACGAAGTGGGGCCACGAGGTTGCCACCATAGCGGTGCGGCTCACCTTGGTCGCGCCGACCTGTGGTGTGGGCCCCCGTGTGGCCCCCACGTCGCTCTTCCGCCTACTTAAAGCCTTCGTCGTGAAACCCCTGATGCGAAAAACCACGATACGGAAAACCTTCCAGAGACGCCGCCGCCGCCGATCCCATCTCGGGGGATTGAGATCGCCTCCCGGACCCGCCGGAGAGGGGATTCATCTCCCTGGACTCTACACCGCTAATGGTCGCCTCCGAGTGATGAGTGAGTAGTTCACCCTGGACTATGGGTCCATAGTAGTAGCTAGATGGTTATCTTCTCCTCATTGTGCTTCATTGTTGATCTTGTGAGCTGCCTAACATGATCAAGATCATCTATCCGTAATACTCTATGTTGTGTTTGTCGGGATCCGATGGATAGAGAATACCATGTTATGCTAATTATCAAGTTATTACATATGTGTTGTTTATGATCTTGCATGCCTCCGTTACTAGTAGAGGCTATGGCCAAGTTTTTGCTCTTAACTCCAAGAGGGAGTATTTATGCTCGATAGTGGGTTCATGCCTCCATTGACTCTGGGACAGTGACAGAAGTTCTAAGGTTGTGTTGTGTCGTTGCCACTAGGGATAAAACATTGGCGCTATGTCCGAGGATGTAGTTGTTGATTACATTATGCACCATACTTAATGTAATTGTCTGTTGCTTTGCAACTTAACACTGGAAGGGGTTCGGATGATAACCCGAAGGTGGACTTTTTAGGCATAGATGCGCTTGGATGGCGGTCTATGTACTTTATCGTAATGCCCAATTAAATCTCACTATACTTATCATGACATGTATGTGCATTGTTATGCCCTCTCTATTTGTCAATTGTCCGATCGTAATTTGTTCACCCAACATGCTTTTATCTTATGGGAGAGAAACTCTAGTGGAACGTGGACCCCGGTCCATTCTTTAATCGAAATACAAATCTGCCGTAATACTTGTTTTTACGTTTTCTTGCAAACAATCATCTTCCACACAATGGTTAATCCTTTGTTACAGCAGTTGAGATTGACAACCTCACTGCTTCGTTGGGGCAAAGTACTTTGGTGTGTTGTGTGTAGGTTCCACGTTACGCTGGATCCCGGTGTTGCGCCGCACTACATCCCGCCGCCATCAACCTTCAACGTTCTTCTGGCTCCTCCTGTTCGAGCAAACCTTGGTTTCTTCTCGAGGGAAAATGCTGTGCGCATCATACCTTCCTCTGGGGTTGCCCAACGAACGTGTGAAATACACGCCATCAAGCATATTTTCTGCGCCCAATGGGGGAGATCAAGACACGCTGCAAGGGGAGTCTCCACTTCTCAATCTCTTTACTTTGTTTTTGGCTTGCTTTATTTTATTTACTACTTTGTTTGCTGCACTTATATTAAAAACACAAAAAAATTAGTTTACTTGCATTTACTTTATTTTAGTTTATTTCATCATGTTTCCTCCTAAGTACACTCTAAAAGACATACCGGTAGGACGTGGGTCTATAATTGGGGAGGATAATATAGAAGATTTCTTCACTCATGTTAGTACCACCGAAGATTTTGAAGATAGACACTTGGTAGAACTTGCTCTACTTATGAAATTGCTGCTTTAGTTCACATGTTGGAAACTAAATTTGTTAATCTTAATCCTATAATCCAACACATGTTTCTCACGCTTGGTGATATGGAAGAAGGGGAAAAGAAAGATTTTGTATTAGAAACCCTTCTTAAAGAATTTGGGGAGTAGCAAGAGAAGCTAGAAAAGTCTTACTAAATATAATATGCTTGCTCTTATACCAATTTTGCCAGTACTCTGAAAAATGGAAAAAGATAGACAAAAGTATACTAATCAAGTTAATTATGAGAGGGATATTAAAACCTCAATACCATGCAAACTTTTAGGAATGTGAGAGGCACTAGAAAATAATTATGCTTGGCTTGGCCCTGAAAATTTGTTTGATGAGAATAGCAAGCCTAAGACTAATGAAAAGGGAGCCTCTGAAACTTACATAGATAATATACAATGCAAGTTGAGAAAACCTCAACACTTCTTATAATGCCGATGTACCACCCTTTGATAACACTTGAAATACATGCCTAGCTGAAAGGCGTTAAAAGAAAGCGCTTATTGAGACAACCCATGTTTATTGCAGTATTTTGCCTGTCAGTTGGAAGTTGTTTATCTACTGTAGCAAGTCTCCTTATCTTAGTTCTATGTTTTGTTGATCAAATTAATGATAGTAAAGTAAATACTAGATTTGGGATTGTCGCAGCAGAAAAGATTTTCTTTCTGTTGCTCACAATCTGTCTATCTCCCTGTAGGTAGCCTCAGAAATTGGCCACTTACGGGACTTCAGATAAGAGACGCAACTTTCATTCACCTGGGCATTTTCGTTGGAGCAAGTCTGGCGGCCTAATAAAATCCATCTGCGACTGTTCTGTTTTGACAGATTTTGTTTTTACATTGCCTTCTTTTGTATGTTGGATGAATTCTTTGATCCATTAATGTCCAGTAGTTTTTGCAATGTCCAGAAGTACAAAGAATTATTTGAACATGAATTTATTATGCACTAACCTCTAATTTTCGAAGCCTGGTGTAGGATCAAGAGTATGATGCAATATGATCATGAGAAAGCTCTAAGCTTGGGGATGCCCGTGCAGTTCACCCCATATTATAAGACTCAAAGGCTGCTTGGGTATGCCCAAGGTATCCCCTTCTCATCAACACATCAGTTCCTCCCATGAGCATTTATTGTCACATTCTGGCACTTGGCCTGGAGCCGGTTTTTGTTTTGTTTGAATAAAATGGATCCTAGCATTCACTTCATGGGGAGAGAGACACGCCCGCCGTGGCATATGGACAGCATGTCCTTAGGCTCTACTCATATTCATGGCGGAGTTTTCTTCTTCGTTAATTGATGGTGAGTGTTACATGCAGTAACTCTAAAATGTCTTGGATAATTGATACTTGGCATTGTTGTGCTCATGTTTGCTTTCACATATACTTACACTCCATTAATGAAAAACATACTTAGAGCTTGTTTGGTTTGTATATTTGTTTCTTCTAGAGTCTAGATAACATCTAGTATTGAGTTTTGAACAACAAGGAAGATTGTAGAGTCTTATGATGTTTATAATATGTTTTATGAGTTTTAATGCATCGCTTCAATTTCAATAACCTTGTTAGCCTAAACCTTGTATCGAGAGGAATATTTCATGCATCCAAAATACTTGAGCCACCACTATGCTTGTGTCCACCATACCTGCCTACTACATGGTATTTCTCTCCATTCCAAATTGTTTGAGTGCTACCTTTTCATTTCACTTTGCAATATATATTTCATGGGACAACTTAAATTATTGTGGTATTGAATATGTAATTTATGCATTTTATCTCTTATTTGTCAGTGATAATTCATTTCTAGACGCCACATTTGCTGAATAATATGCGTGAGCTGGGTATGCATGTCCGCTTGTCGAAGTAAGAGAGATCTCAATATCTGAGCATGCATAAGAACATTAGCCGCTAACTAAAACCATGAATGAAGCTCAGTTCTTGACATATATCCTCAATCTCATATAGTAATACTGTTGCCACATGCTTACTGTTAGTCCATTATCATGTCCATGTTGTCCTGGTATGGATGTCTGTTGAGAATATCAAGCGAGAAATCCAAAATGCGAGCTTTCCCATAGCGCATGGAGGTATTCATTGTGACATTACGTCACGTGCATGGCAAAGATCCAGTAGTCCAAGCTACTAGACTAGCTGCGGCTAACTATTATACATGAGGCTTGCAACCGTAAGATATATCCATAACTCATATGCTTTATTACTACCGCTAGACAATTGTTCATGCTCATAAATGTGCTCTATATAGAATCGATGCTTTCTCTGAAGGACATTCTTTACTTTTATGTTAGTCCGCCTCTCTCCACTAAGAAGCAAAACACTCTGTGAATTGATTCCTACATACTTGCATATTGTACTTTAGTTATATTATTCTATTTACAATTATCCATGAGATATACATGTTACAAGTTGAAAAAATACAAACTTGTCTCCTTTGCGTTGTTCACTTACTTTGATTTATCGCTTATGAGTTAATTTATGCAAGACTTATTGATGCTTGTCTTGAAGTACTATTCATGAAAAGTCTTTGCTATTCATTCTGTCTCACTCATGTCACACACATTTTGATCGCTGCATCCACTTCATATATGTTTACAAATAGTATGATCAAGTTATGATGGCATGTCACACTCTCGTACTGCCGACGGCGTAACTAGTTTGGGGATACGCCGGGATCGAGCATCTCTATGTTCCATGCTATATTATTGATGATATCTACATGTTTTATGCACATTGCATTTTCTGAACTAAACTAGTAACAAGATGCCGAAGGCTTTTCTCTTTTTGGTTTCAGAGAATCCTAGTAACGAAATATTCTCGGAATTGACGAAATCAAGTCCTGGGTCCTATTTTGCCACTAACCTTCCGTAAGACCGAACATATGAAGTGGGGCCACGAGGGCTGCACCATAGGGTTTGTGCGCCCGGCCCCTTGGCCAAGGCTGACTGGTGTGGGCCCCAGGCCCCGCCGCTTCTTTCCATTTACTTGTTCCCTGCCTCAAACCGATGATACAAAACTTGCAGATACGCCGCTGCATCTCTATCTCGGGATTCCCCGAGATCGCCCTTCCGGAGAGGATTTCATCTCCGAGGACACATATGGTCGCCTCCGAGGAGTCACCCCTGACTATGGGTCCATAGTAGGCTAGATGGCTGTCTTCATTGTGCTTCATTGTTGGATCAGAGCTGCTAACATGATCAAGATCATCCATCCGTACTCTATGTTGTGTTTGTCAGATCCGGACAGATGAATATGTTATGTTAATTATCAAGTTATTACATATGTGTTGTTTATGATCTTGCATGCTCTCCGCTATATGAAGGCTAAGTTTTTGTTTCACTCTAGAGGGAGTATTTATGTTTCATAGTTTCGTCACATTGACACTGGGACAGACGTAGTTCCAAGGTTGTGGTGTCGCTACAGTGACATTACGGCGTCCAGATGTAGTTGTTAATTACATTACGCACTCATACTTAATGCAATTGTACGTTGTTTGCAACTTAATATCGGGGTTTTGATTAACCCCAGGGGATTTAGGCATAGATGTTGACATATCTTACATACTTTGTCAATCTCAATTATCACTATATTTATCACACATGTATGTGTTATTACTCTGTTTCCATTTACTGTAATTTGTTCAACAACAGCTTATCTTATGGAGATACTAGAATCATCTGTCCATTTATATCTAAACAAATCGTAATACTCAAGAAACAAGTATTGCAGCAGATTTGTATTTTCAAGATAAAAGAATGGATGGTCCACCCACTAGAGGTGTCTCTCCCATAAGATAAAAGCATGTTGGTGAACAAATTACACTAATTGACAAATAGAGAGGTAATAATGCATATACATGTCATGATAAATATAGTGAGATTTAATTGGCATTACACAAAGTACATAGGACTGGCCATCCAAAGATGCATCTATGCCTAAAAATACCTTCAGGTTATCATCCGAACCCTTCCAATAGTATTAAGTTGCAAAACAACATACAATTGCATTAAGTATGGTGTGTAATGTAATCAATAACTACATCCTTAGACATAGCATCAATGTTTTATCCCTAGTGGCAACAGCACATCACAACCTTAGAATCTTCTGTCACGTCCCAGATATCAATGGAGGCATGAACCCACTATCGAGCATAAATACTCCCTCTTGGAGTTAAGAGCAAAAACTTGGCAGAGCCTCTACTAATAACGGAGAGCATGCAAGATCATAAACAACACATAGGTAATAACTTGATACTTAACATAACATAGTATTCTCTATCCATCGGATCCCGACAAACACAACATATAGCATTACAGATAGATGATCTGATCATGTTAGGCAGCTCACAAGATCCAACAATGAAGCACAATGAGGAGAAGACAACCATCTAGCTACCGCTATGGAACCATAGTCCAGGGTGAACTACTCACTCATCACTCTAGGCGACCATGGCGTGAAGAGTCCTCCTGGAGATGATCCCCGCTCCGGTGCCGAGGCGATCTCCTTAATCCCCGAGATGGGATTGCGGGCGGCCTCAAGAAGGTTTCCGTATCGTGGCCCTCGTACCGGGGTTTGCGACGGAGGCTTTTGAGGCGGAAGGGCAGGTCGAGGCGACGCGAGGGCCACGCTGGTGGCGCCAGAGGTGGCCGCGCCGGCCCTGGGTCGGTGCTCGCGCCACCGTGACCTTTCGGTCTTCTGAAGCTTCGTGGCAAAACAGGACCCTGGGCGTTTTTCCTAATTCCGAGAATATTTCGTTACTAGATTTCTGAAATCAAAATAGCAGAAAAAGAATCAGTTCTTCTTGTTAATAGGTTGAATTCAAAAATGCACAATATGATAATAAGTGTGCATAAAACATGTAGATATCATCAATAATGTGGCATGGAACATAAGAAATTATCGATACGTCGAGACGTATCAGCATCCCCAAGCTGAGTTCTCGTCCCGAGCAAAAACGATAACAAAGATAATTTCTGAAGTGACATGCCATCATAAACTTGATCATACTATTTGTAAACATATGTAATTAATGCAGCGATCAAAACAATGGTAACGACATGAGTAGTGAATCATAAAGCAAAGACTTTTCATGAATAGTACTTCAAGACAAGCATCAATAAGTCTTGCATAAGAGTTAACTCATAAAGCAATAAATCAAAGTAAAGGTATTGAAGCAACACAAAGGAAGATTGTCAGCTTTCAACTTGGTATATCTATAGATAATTGTCAACATAGAGTAATATAACAAGTGCAATATGCAAGTATGTAGCAATCAAATTCCACACAAGTGTTTGCTTCTTGAGGTGGAGAGAGATAGTGAACTGACTCAACATAAAAGTAAAAGAATGGTCTAAAGAGGAAAGCATGATTGCTATATTTGTGCTAGAGCTTTTATTTTGAAAACATGAAACAATTTTCAAGGTAGTAATAAGGCATATGAGTTATGTAAATTATATCTTGCAAGTTGCAAGTCTCATGTATACTAATATTGCCCGCACCTTGTCCTAATTAGTTGGACCACGGATCATCGCAATACATGTGTTTAACTAAGTGTCACAATGTACTCCATGTGTACAAAGGTCAAGGAGAAAGCTCGCATTTTGGATTTCTCGCTTTGATTATTCTCAACTTAGACATCCATCCGGACAACATGGACAATAGATAATGGGCTCCTCTTTACATGGCAACAATTATTATTCTCATATGAGATTGAATATATGTCCAAAACTGAAACTTCCACCATGAATCATGTGGTTAGTTAGCGTCTCAATGTCTTTCTCTAACAATATGCATGCTCCAACCATTAAGGTGGTAGATCTCTCTTACTTCGACAAGACGGACATGCATAGCAACTCACATGATATTCAACAAAGAATAGTTGATGGCGTCCCCAGTAAACATGGTTATGCACAAAACTTAATAAGAGATAAAGTGCATAAGTTCATATTCAATACCACAATAGTTTTAAGCTATTTGTCCCATGATATATATTGCAAAGGCGAATGATGGAATTTTAAAGGTAGCACTCAGCAATTACTTTGAATGGCGAGAAATACCATGTAGTAGGTAGGTATGGTGGACACAAATGGCATAGTGGTTGGCTCAAGGATTTTGGATGCATTAGAAGTATTCCTCCCTATACAAGGTTTAGGCTAGCAAGGTTATTTGAAACAAACACAAGGATGAACGGTGCAGCAAAACTCACATAAAAGACATATTGTAAACATTATAAGACTCTACACCGCTTCCTTGTTGTTCAAAACTCAATACTAGATATTATCTAGACTCTAGAGAAACCAAATATGCAAACCAAATTAGCAAGCTCTAAGTGTTTCTTCATTTATGGGTGCAAATATAATGATGCAAGAGCTTAAACATGAGCACAACAATTGCCAAGTATCAAATTATCCAAGATATTTTAGAGTTACTACATGTAGCTTTTCCAATTCCAACCATATAACAATTTAACGAAGAAGAAATATGAATACTATGAGTAAAGCCTAAGGACATACTTAACCATATGCTACAGCGGAGCGTGTCTCTCCCACAAAGCTAGGATCCATTTTATTCAAACAAAACAAAAACAAAAACAAACCGACGCTCCAAGCAAAGCACATAAGATGTGGCGGAATAAAAATATATAGTTTCGTGGGAGGAACTGATAATGTGGTTCGATGAAGGGGGATGCCTTGGGCATCCCCAAGCTTGGACGCTTGTCTTCTTAGAAACCACCGTGGTATCCCAAGCTTAGAGCTCACTCTCCTGATCATGTATCATACTCTCTCTTGATCCTTGAAAACTCTCCACCACTAAAACTCCAACAACTCATTAGGGAGGTTAGTGGAACAAAAAAATGCCCGAGGTGACACAATCATTCTTTAACTTCTGGACACAAAAAGCTACTGACATTAATGGATCAAAGAAATTCATCCAACATAGCAAAAGAGGCAATGCGAAATAAAAGGCAGAATCTGTCAAAACAGAACAGTCCGTAAAGATGGATTTTATTGAGGCACCAGACTTGCTCAAATGAAAATGCCTAAATTGAATGAAAGTTGCGTACATATCTGAGGATCACTCACGTAAATTGGCTTAATTTTCTGAGTTACCTACAGAGAATTAGACCCAGATTCGTGACAGCAAAGAAATCTGTTTCTGCAGTAATCCAAATCTAGTATTCACTTTACTATCAAAGACTTTACTTGGCACAACAAACACAAAACTAAGATAAGGAGAGGTTGCTACAGTAGTAAACAACCTCCAAGACTCAAATATAAAACAAAAATACTGTAGTAAAAACATGGGTTGTCTCCCATAAGCGCTTTTCTTTAACGCCTTTCAGCTAGCGCAGAAAGTGTATATCAAGTAATATCAAGAGATGAAGCATCAACATCATAATTTGTTCTAATAATAGAATCATAAGGTAAATTCATTCTCTTTCTAGGGAAGTGTTCCATACCTTTCTTGAGAGGAAATTGATATTTAATATTACCTTCCTTCATATCAATAGTAGCACCAACGGTTCGAAGAAAAGGTCTTCCCAATATAATGGGGCAAGATGCATTGCATTCAATATCCAAGACAACAAAATCAACGGGGACAAGGTTATTGTTAACCATAATATGAACATTATCAATTCTCCCCAAAGGTTTCTTTTTAGCATTATCAGCGAGATTAACATCCAAATAATAATTTTTCAATGGTGGCAAGTCAAGCATATCATAGACTTTCTTAGGCATAACAGAAATACTTGCACCAAGATCACATAAAGCATTACAATCAAAATCATTGACCCTCATTTTAATGATGGGCTCCCAACCATCTTCTAGCTTTCTAGGAATAGAAGTTTCAAGTTTTAGTTTCTCTTCTCTAGCTTTTATGAGAGCATTTGTTTGTGTAAAGCCAAGTTTACAGCGCTAGCATTGGGACTCTTAGCAAGTTTTTGTAAGAACTTTATAACTTCAGAGATGTGGCAATCATCAAAATCTAAATCATTATGAACTACAGCAATGGGATCATCATCCTCAAGGTTGGAAAAAAATTCAGCAGTTTTATCACAGGCAGTTTCAGCAGTTTTAGCAGTTTCAGGTAATTTTGCGCGCTTTGCACTAGGAGTAGAAACATTGCCAAAACCAATTATTTTACCATTAATAGTAGGAGGTGCAGCAACATGTGAAGAATCAACATTACTTGTGGTGGTAATAGTCCAAACTTTAGCTACATTTTTCTCTTTAGCTAGTTTTTCATTTTCTTCTATCCCACCTAGCACGTAATTCAGCCATTAATCTTATATTCTCATTAATTCTAACTTGGATGGCATTTGCTGTAGTAACAATTTTATTTTCAATATCCCTATTAGGCATAACTTTCGATTTCAAAAGATCAACATCAGAAGCAAGACTATCAACCTTAGAAGCGAGAATATCAATTTATTGAGCTTTTCCTCAACAGATTTGTTAAAGGCATTTTTTATACTAATAAATTCTTTAAGCATAGCTTCAAGTCCAGGGGGTGTGTTCCTATTATTGTTGTAAGAATTCCCATAAGAATTAGCATAACCGTTACCATTATTATAAGGATATGGCCTATAGTTATTACTAGAATTGTTCCGATAAGCATTGTTGTTGAAATTACTATTTTTAATGAAGTTTACATCAACATGTTCTTATTGGGCAACCAATGAAGCTAACGGAACATTATTAGGATCAACATTAGTGCTATCATTCACAAGCATAGACATAATAGCATCAATCTTATCACTCAAGGAAGAGGTTTCTTTAACAGAATTTACCTTCTTACCTTGTGGAGCTCTTTCCGTGTGCCATTCAGAGTAATTAATCATCATATCATCAAGAAGCTTTGTAGTCCGCCCCAAAGTGATGGACATAAAGGTACCTCCAACAGTTGAATCCAATAAATTCGCCAAGAAAAATTTAGTCTTGCATAGAAGGTTTGGATGATCATCCAAGTAGTCACTCCATGGGTTGGGCAATTTTTAACCAAAGATTTCATTCTTTCCAAGCTTGAGCAACATGTTCATTATCCAATTGTTTAAAATTCATTATGCTACCTCAAAGATATAATTTTAAAGGGAGGATAATATCTACCAATAAAAGCATCCTTGCATTTAGTCCATGAATCAATACTATTCTTAGGCAGAGATAGCAACCAATCTTTAGCTCTTCCTCTTAATGAGAAAGGAAACAATTTCAATTTAATAATATCACCATCTACATCTTTATACTTTTGCATTTCACACAGTCTCAACAAAATTATTAAGATGGGCAAGCAAAGATCAATGAACCAATAACCAAAAATTGCTCTCGCATAACAAGATTCAATAGTGAAGCAGGTTTAATTTCAAAGAATTCTGCTGTAGTAGCAGGTGGAGCAATAGTGTGCATAGGAAATCATTATTATTTGTGGTTGTGAAGTCACACAACTTAGTATTTTCAGGGGTGGCCATTTTAGCAAGTAGTAAATAAAACAAACTAGATAAAGTAAATGCAAGTAACTAATTTTTTGTTTTTGATATAGCAAACAAGATAGTAAATAAAGTAAAGCTAGCAACTAATTTTTTTTTGTGTTTTGATATAATGCAACAAACAAAGTAGTAAATAAAATAAAGCAAGACAAAAACAAAGTAGAGAGATTGGGAAGTGGAGACTCCCCTTGCAACGGTCTTGATCTTCCCCGCAACCAGAAAAAGAGCTTGATGGCGTGTAACTCACACGTTCGTTGGGAACCCCAAGAGGAAGGTATGATGCGCACAGCAGCAAGTTTTCCCTCAGAAAGAAACCAAGGTTTATCGAACAGGAGGAGCCAAGAAGCACGTTGAAGGTTGATGGACAAGGATGTAGTGCGTCGCAACACCAGAGACTCGGGCGCCATGTGGAACCTGCACAACACAACCAAAGCATTTTGCCCCAACGAAACAGTTGAGGTTGTCAATCTCACCGGCTTGTTGTAACAAAGGATTAACCGTATTGTGTGGAAGATGATTGTTTGCAAGAAACAAGTAAAACATTTGCAAAAGATTGTATTTCGGTATAAAGAATGGACCGGGGTCCACAAGCTTCACTAGAGGTGTCTCTCCCATAAGATAAAAGCATGTTGGGTGAACAAATTACAGTCGGGCAATTGACAAATAGAGAGGGCATAACAATGCACATACATGTCATGATAAATATAGTGAGATTTAATTGGGCATTACGACAAAGTACATAGGACCGCCATCCAGCATGCATCTATGCCTAAAAAGTCCACCTTCAGGTTATCATCCGAACCCCTTCCAGTATATAAGTTGCAAAACAACATACAATTGCATTAAGTATGGTGCGTAATGTAATCAATAACTACATCCTTAGACATAGCATCAATGTTTTATCCCTAGTGGCAACAAGACATCCACAACCTTAGAACTTTCTGTCACTGTCCCACATATCAATGGAGGCATGAACCCACTATCGAGCATAAATACTCCCTCTTGGAGTTAAGAGCAAAAACTTGGCCTGAGCCTCTACTAATAACGAGAGCATGCAAGATCATAAACAATACATAGGTAATAACTTGATAATTAACATAACATAGTATTCTCTATCCATCGGATCCCGACAAACACAACATATAGCATTACAGATAGATGATCTTGATCATGTTAGGCAGCTCACAAGATCCAACAATGAAGCACAATGAGGAGAAGACAACCATCTAGCTACCGCTATGGACCCATAGTCCAGGGGGTGAACTACTCACTCATCACTCCGAGGCGACCATGGCGGTGAAGAGTCCTCCTGGAGATGACTCCCCGGCAGGGTGCCGGAGGAGATCTCCAGAATCCCCCGAGAGATGGGATTGGCGGGCGGCGTCTCAGTAAGGTTTTCCGTATCGTGGCTCTCAGACCGGGGGTTTCGCGACGCGAGGCTTTAAGTATGCGGAAGGGCAGTCGAGGCGACGCGAGGGGCCCACACGACAGTGGCCGCGCGGCCAGAGGTGAGGTGGGCCGTGCCGCCAGCGTGTCGCCGCCTCGTCGCCCCACTTCGTTACGCCTTCGCCTCTTCTGAAGCTTCGTGGCAAAATAGGACCCCGGGCGTTGATTTCGTCCAATTCCGAGAATATTTCGTTACTAGGATTTCTCAAACCAAAACCAGCAGAAAAAACTAGCTCTTCGGCATCTTGTTAATAGGTTAGTTCCAGAAAATGCACGAATATGACATAAAGTGTGCATAAAACATGTAGATATCATCAATAATGTGGCATGGAACATAAGAAATTATCGATACGTCGGAGACGTATCAAGCTCTTGAATCATGTAGTTTAAACCTATTAGTGGAGAACTACCGTAGAGCTTGTTGAAATTGGTTTGCATGATTGGTCTCTCTAAGGTCTAGATATTTTCTGGTAAAAGTATTTGAGCAAACAAGGAAGAGACAGGTAGAGTCTTATAATGCTTGCAATATGTTCTTATGTAAGTTTTGTTGTACCTGCTCATACTTGTGTTTGCTTCAAACAACCTTGCTAGCCAAAGCCTTGTACTGAGAGGAAATGCTTCTCGTGCATCCAAAACCTTGAGCCAAAACCTATGCCATGTGTGTCCACCATACCTACCTACTATGTGGTATTTTCCGCCATTCCAAGTAAATACTTCATGTGCTACCTTTAAACAATTCAAAACTTTATTATCTCTTATTTGTGTCAATGCTTTATAGCTCATGAGGAAGTATGTGGTGTTTTATCTTTCAATCTTGTTGGGAAGCTTTCACCAATGGACTAGTGGCTTCATCCGCTTATCCAATAATTTTGCAAAAAGAGCTGGCAACGGGGTTCCCAGCCTCAATTAATTAACTTTCATTAATAATTCTCTTCACGTGTTTTGCCCCGATTCATCAGTAAGCAACTTAATTTTGCAATAGACACTCCTTCATGGTATGTGAATGTTGGAAGGCACCCAAGGATTCGGTTAGCCATGGCTTGTGAAAGCAAAAGGTTGGGAGGAGTGTCATCCATAAATAAAACTAAAGTACATGTGTAAACAAAAGAGAAGAGGGATGATCTTGCTGGTAGAGATAACGTCCTTCATGGGAGCCGCTCTCAGTCTGTTGAAGGGGGTTAGAGTGCCCACTACCATTCGTTGACAACAACAAACACCTCTCAAAACTTTACTTTTATACTCTCTATATGATTTCAAAACTTAAAAAGCTCTAGCACATGATTTAATCCCTTCTTCCCTCTGCGAAGGGCCTTTCTTTTACTTTATGTTGAGTTAGTTTACCTACTTCCTTCCATCTTAGAAGCAAACACTTGTGTCAACTGTGCATTGATTCTTACATACTTGCTTATTTGCACTCATCATATTACTTTGTGTTGACAATTATCCATGAGATATGCATGTTGAAAGTTGAAAGCAACTGCTGAAACTTAAATCTTCCTTTGTGTTGCTTCAATGCCTTTACTTTGAATTTATTGCTTTATGAGTTAACTCTTATGTAAGACTTTTTGATGCTTGTCTTGAAAGTACTATTCATGAAAAGTTTTGCTATATGTTATCTATTTGTTAGCAACTATAGATCATTGCCTTGAGTCACCGCATTCATCTCATATGCTTTACAATAGTATGATCAAGGTTATGTAAGTAGCATGTCACTACAGAAATTATTCTTTTTATCGCTTACCTACTCGAGGGCGAGCAGGAACTAAGCTTGGGGATGCTTGATACGTCTCCAACGTATCTATTCTGATGTTCCATGCTTGTTTTATGACCATACCTACATGTTTTGCTCGCACTTTATTGTTTTTACGCATTTTCCGGAACTAACCTATTAACAAGATGCCACAAAGCTGCCTCCTGAGTGTCCGTAAAGGCTGTTCTGCAATATTCTCATTTCCAAATATCTTATTTGGTTCGGAGAAGGCATTCGCGCAAGGAGAAGTGCCTCCGTTGGTGCCACCGGACACCCGGGCGCCCGCCCCCACCGCGCCACTGGATGAGGGAGGCCCCAGCGCCTACCCCGCGCCGCGCCCATGCTATCTACCTGTCACGACATAAAAATCCTAAATAGCCGTTGAAACCTCAGAAAGACCAGGGCGCTCACAGCCGTTTCGGGGACGCCACCGCTCTCTGTTGCTCCGCCGCCGCCGGACGGGGAAGTGCCCCCGAAGCCATCTCCATCAACGCCACCGCCTCCATCATGCTCCGTGAGTAGTTCCCCCATGGACTACGGGTTCTAGCTGTAGCTAGTTGGTATTCTCTCTCCCATGTACTTCAATACAATGATCTCATGAGCTGCCTTACATGATTGAGATTCATCTGATGTAATCGGTGTTGTGTTTGTTGGGATCCGATGGATTGTTACATTATGATTAGTCTATCTATAAAGTTTGTGAAGTTATTGTTGCCGCAATCTTGTTGTGTTTAAAGCTTGTCACTAGGGCCCGAGTGGCATGATCTTAGATTTAAGCTCTATACTTATTGCTTAGATTGTATCTACAAGTTGTTTGCACATATTGCTGTCTCGAACCCGAGGCCCCAAAGGGCAAAATTGGGACAACCGGAGGGGAAGGCTGTGATATGAGGATCACATGTTTTCACCAAGTGTTAATGCTTTGCTCCGTGCTCTATTAAAAGGAGTACCTTAATTGCCAGTAGATTCCCTTGAGGCTACCACCGGCTGGTTGGACAAAAGATGTTATGCAAGTTTCTCATTGCGAGCACGTATAACTATATATGGAAAACATGCCTACATGATTAATAATCTTGATGTTCTTTCTTAATGCTATTTCAATCCTATCAATTGCCCAACTGTAATTTGTTCACCCAACACTTGTTATTGGAGAGTTACCACTAGTGTAGATATGACCCCGGTCCATCTCTCATCATCATATACTCGTTCTATATGTCATTGGAAGTAGTATCAACTATTTTCTGTGCCATTGCCTCCTGTTACTATTACCGCTCGTGTTATCGTTACTATTGCTCTCATATTACCGTCGCTTTCACATCACCCCTGTTGCTAGTGCTTTTCCAGGTGCAGCTAAATTGACAACTCAGTTGTTAAGGCTTATAAGTATTCTTTACCTCCCCTTGTGTCGAATCAATAAATTTGAGTTTTACTTCCCTTGAAGACTGTTGCGATCCCCTATACTTGTGGGTCATCAGAAGGTCTAGAGGAAAACGGAGATTGAACTCAGGCTTGTATTGATCTCAAGAACTTGGCCACATGCCAGAGGTTGAAGACGTACGGCTTACAGGCCAAGTTCTACTCGCTACTGGGAAATTATTCAAGGGTCGATCGTCCCGCACAAGGGTGCCCCTCCTCTCCTTATATATGGGAGAGGAGGCTTACAGAAGAAGGAACCCTAGGGTATCTTTGTTGACCTAAGCTACTTTATAAAGCTTTTTTGGCTCCAGGGATGACACTTCTGCCTTTAATCATAGGATTGATGACCTTGTCCGGTCTCTTTTACGTCATCCTCCTCTTTAGTCTCAGGGCTTCGATTAAAGTTGAACTGCTTCGCTTATTTTATCCTTTGGTCCTTGAGGGAATCTTTGACCGGGGTGCCGACATGATACAGTTGAGCATATGCCGGATGACATAGGCATCCCAAATGGGCCTGCCGGATATAGTACCCGGGGTTTATTGAAGGCCCACTACTCGAAGAATAAGAAGATTCGGAAGCCCAAGATATATTTAAGGAAAAGATAGAGTTGTAATAGGAAGTGTTATTTGTAATCCGGCGGGATGAGTTAGAACCGTCCGATCAGAACTTGTACAAAACGAAAACCCTCGGCTTCACCTCTTATATAAAGGGGAGTCGAGGGACGAGAGATCATCGAATCATTGTTCACAACCCTAGTTTTCATAATCGTCGAGTACTTTTCTACTAAACCTTCGAGATCTACTTGCCCTCTACTTTTAACTAAACCCTAGCCTATAACCCGTAGGCATTGACAAGTTAATCCCTTGTCAATTGGCGCCGTCCGTGGGAATTAGAGGCGTAAGGATCTGATCTCGATGGCACGTTCAAAGTCTTCGACATCGTCAACCGGAAGCAACAATATGGATCGAGGTAAACAGATCGCTGCTGGTCTTGTTGATTTTGTTCCTCACCCACCCTCCCGCTTGGATGCATATGCATTCATGAGCCCTTGGAGATGACGTTCGAAGGTTTCACTTTCGTCGAGAAAGAAGGATCGTATCGTGTCGAAATTCCGATTTCGTCGGGATCGTCGGCCGATTCTGATTTTTCAAGCTATGCATCGTCAACCGAGTCAAGAAGAAACTGAACACGTTACATCAGCATCGAGCAAGAGAGAAACTCGCCAAGATCTTCAGCGACACATCGTTTGAGTCATCTCAGACTCATATATAAGCGATGGCTCAAGCGATGTCGACAGTTACGACTTCATCGACAAATCTATCACAGTGGGCAATGTCTTCATCAATCTCAACAATGATGTCACCAAGCCCAATATAGATCGGAGTACAAAATATCATCAGATTTATGCTATCGACAATCAAGAGGAAACATCGGAGGCTTTCGACGATTTGGGTAATCCTTTCGTCGATCCCTCAGATCTAAGGAGAGGTATGGGCACTAAATATGTCGGGCCCACGCCACGTGTCAGCGTTCAACTTCCACAAGCAGCTTGGGATAGAGCAGCAAAAGCTCTAGATGGTTCGAACCAATGACAACGACACAGCTCAAGAACTGCAAGCTTATCAATATAGGCTCGCACGAACTCGAGAAATAGAAAAACATAGCTGAGTTGAACAGAGAAAGGAGGCAGCTTCGCATCAAGCAGAGAAGGGCAGATCTAAGTGGACGATCTAGAGTTTCGGGTGATAGCCAGAGGGTTCTCAAGGAAGATCAAGGTTACAACACATACCCGCAGAAAAGAGCACTGTTCAAAACCTCGACATGTCCTTTATGTCGATAGATACAAGAGGAAATATTATAAGACACGGAAGCCGGGTATATGGCAACACAAGCTTACATCCTGCATCCAGGCCACCCCCAGGAGATCCAAGGGAAACATTATACAACATGGCGTTAGCAGGGGTTGGAGCTATGGGGACAATTCGTAGCAACACCTCCCGAAGGAGCGGCAGGCAAAATAGTCCACGACCTGCGGCAGCAACAGCGGCAGCTCTCAAGGACCAAGTGGAGCAAGAGATACAGAAGCACAAGCAAGGGTCGATAGAGCGAAAGCGAAGGGATCATCGGCAGTCCCCAGAACTTAATGACGAGGATATGTGCGGTCTACCGTGCTTCACGAGAAGAGTCCGAAAAACTCGAGTCCCCTCAGATTCAAGTTACCCATCACTTCAAAAATTCGACGGCTAAAGATCCGAAGATTGGCTAATTGATTACCTCGAGACGGTAAAATCGGAGGAACTAGGGCAACAGCCATGCAAAGTATTCAGTGCACTTAAGTGGAGCCGCACGATCTTGGATCAAAAAACTTCCGCCAGGATCCATCGACAGCTGAAAGTTTCGAGACGTATTCGTCAAGAATTTCAGGTCCACATGCAAAAACCTGCGTCGTTAGAAGAACTGAGAGCGTGTCGACAAAAGCCGACGAGTCAATGAGAAAATATATCCAAAGGTGGAACATCATAAAAAACTCGGCAGAAAATATATCCGACGAGAGAGCAATAGATGCGTTTGTCGCAGGAATTAGGCGTGGAGATTTGTCGAGGACTTGGGAAGGACCAATCCAAAAACAGTATCCGCGTTGATGGAGATAGCAAATAGATGGGCAGACGGAGAAGACGCTGTCCACAATAAACGACACAGGTCGCCGAGGAGGACCGTGGTCGAAATTATCAATCGAGGCGACGATTTCCTCGGCAGTAACTACGATGCTCCAGGGCAAATTTCGGCTGGATTCCGAGCCGCGCAGGAGGAAACAATAGAGATGATTATCAGAGAAGTAATGAGCAGAGAAGCGACAACAGAGACGACTCCCGCAATAGACAAAATAGCGGACCAAGGTTTCCAAGACCTTTCGTGTCCCCCGAAGAAATGCTGAACGGACCGTGCCAGATGCACTTTTCCTCGAAAAGAACGGGAAAAGACAGCCGGGCACCGCAGAAGATCGAAATTTCAGCAATGTTCAGATACGCAGAAATGCTCACGCTCGCAGCACAGAAACTCGGGAGCCCAGGAGCGAAGTTCACCTACCGCCACCTCCCGCGATTACAGAGAACAATCAACACCAGCTTAGAATAGCGGCACCTGCACCACCACCCTATGTTGATCCTAATTCCAACGGAGCGGTGTCGATGATTCAGAAGGGAAGGGTCCAATAGAGCTCAAAAGTAATCTCACGCAAGTGTTCATGGCAGAAAAATGCCTCCACCAACAAAGGAGTACCTCAATTGGTCGGGCAAGACATCGGCTTCACCATAGCGGACCACCCGCAAGAAGTTCCTCGACCAGGGCCAAGACTTATTCTCGCGCAGTTATCGCAGATTTGACGTTTCTCGAGTATTCATAGATGGCGTGCACTTAAACCTTATGTATGCGTATACATTGAGGAAGATGAACATATCCTTAGCAAACCCGAAGCCAACGGACACAAGGTTCCACGCATCACACCGAGAAACCAAGTTACCCATTGGGAAAGATCAACCTTGACGTTCAGTTTGGAACCCGAGAAAATTATAGAATCGAGAAACTGGAGTTTGAAGTCGTGGATTTCCCATCACAGTACCACGCTTTGTTGGGACGACCAGCATACGCTCGATTTATGGCAGTACCACACTATACATACCTTATGGAGATTGCCCGGACCCAAGGGACCAATCACGGACCAACTCGGCTGCCAAAGATTTACCGTTATCGAAACCTTCGGGATGCAAGCTGAATACTTGGCGTCGAAAAGCATGACTGATTACGACGTGCTGCCAGACGTTGGAAGGCCAAACAAAGAATCAACTTTCAACACAGAGAAAAATTCTAAGGAGGTGCAGATTCACCCGACAGACAAAAGACGACATCCATTGCAAACAACATGGATATCGCATAGGAAAGCGCGCTCGTCGAGTTCCTCCGTGAGAACTGGAAAATCTTCGCATGGTGTCCAACCGACATGCCAAGAGTACCAGAACTTGCCAGCACCACCTAAATTTGGATCCAACAATAAACCAATCGCACAACCTTGCGGCGTTCTGAACCAAACCGCAGAGCCATGTCACGAAATAATCGACTAGAGGAAGCTGGTTTACTGAGAGATATCTATAAGCCACATGGGTAGCTAACCCAAGATGGTGCCGAAGAAAACACGAAAGTCCTTCGCATGTGCGTCGACTTCACGTGTCTCAACAAACATTGCCCTAAGGATCACTTTCTCCCAAGGATCGATCAAATCATCGACTCCACGGCAGGTTGTGAACGTCCCTTTTTGGATGCATACTCTGGTTATAACCAGATCAGATTAAAAGAAGATGATGAAGCCAAAACAGCGTTTATTACACCTTACGGCGTGTTTTGCTACAAGACAATGCCCTTTGGTCTAAAAAATGCGGGAGCAACATATCAGAGGATGATGCAGAAGTGTTTAGCAACACAGATCGGGAAAACGTGCAAGTATACATTGATGATGTCGTCATAACGTCAAAGAAGGGGGCAACGCTGATCGAGGATCTCAAAGAAACTTTTGACAACCTCGACAAAGTCTGCCTCAAGCTGAACCCGACAAAGTGTTCTTTTGGCGTTCCAGCAGAGAACTTCTGGGGTTTCTAGTTTCAGCAAGAGGGATTGAAGCAAATCCAGACAAAATACAAGCCATAGTAACAATGAGAAAGCCAACAAAGTTGAAAGAAATACAAAGTTGAATTGGGCGGTCGCAGCTTTGACAGATTCGTCGCTGTTAGAGAAAAAGCGTTACCATTTTATGCGCTGATAAAACAAGGAGATAAATTCCAGGGAACGAAGAGGCCGATAGAGCTTTCGAAGATCTGAAGCGAAAAATCTCGACACCACCAGTCCTGGTGGCTCCAAAGGAAAAGGAACCTCTCTTGTTGTATATTGCGGCCACACCTCAAGTGGTTAGCACGGTTTTAGTTGTCGAAAGAGAAGAAGAAGGGAAAATCCATGGAGTGCAGCGGCCAGTATCGTAAGCGAAGTCTTCTCGCCCTCAAAACAAAGGTACCCTCAATACCAAAAACTAGCATATGGAGTATTCACGACAGACGGAAATTGCGCCACTATTTTTCAACACATCTATCAGTGGTCAACTAAGCTCCCCCACAAATATATAACAATCCAGAAGCTACTGGTCGTGTCTCCCTTTGGGGAATAGAACTTTCCCCTAGACATCACGAGAAAAAGAAAAGCAAAGTCGCAAATCCAGACTTCATCGCAGTGGATGGAGTTGCAAAATACGACCCCCATTTGTCGAGAACCCGGACTATGAACTTTGATGGGTCCAAGAGACTAGAAGGGGCTGGTGCAGGAGTAGTACTCATATCACCCGAAGGCGACAAGTTGAAATACATCCTTCGGATGACATTCCCTAATGCATCTAACAATGAAGCAGAATATGAGGCTCTCATACACGGGATGAAGATGGCAAAGCCTGCGGAGCAACTCGACAAAAATCTTTGGCGATCACATTGGTAGCTCAGCAAGTTATGAACCAATGTGACGCAATCAATGATAGCATGATGGCATACAAGGAGGTGTACAATGAGCTCGAGAAGTTATTCGATGGATGCGAAGTAAATCATATTAGTAGATTGAGCAACGACGAAGCCGACGTTCTTGCAAACATCGGGTCGCAGTGCCTTGCAGTCCCACCAGGTGTATTCTGGGAAGAGATAACAGAGAGATCTACTGAGTCGACAAAATCAAAAAAGAAGGAGAAGAAACCCTCGGGGGCTACCAAGGAGAAGCAAGAGGAAGAAGAAGAAGAGCAAGACCTGGTCATGGTAATACAGATACCGTGGATGCAGCCATACATATCATATATACTCAGGAAAGAAATACCCGACGATCCAGTCGCAAGGCGAGTAATTCGACGCTCCAAAGCTTTCACAGTGGTTAAGGGAGAATTATATAAAAGAAGTATTTCAGGCGTCGCAAAGGTGCGCACACCCGAAGAAGGAAGAATAATTCTGAAGGATGTGCACGAAGGAATATGCGGCCACCACGCGAGTAGTCGAATGCCCAAGGTTTTTCGGGCAGGATTCTACTGGTTGACAGCAATCGAGGACGCCAAAGAAATAGTAAGGACTTGCGATGCGTGTCAAAGGTTCGCCGCCAAACCTCACTCTCCAGCAGCAGAACTAGCACCAATACCTTTGTCGTGGCCCTTCGCACAATGGGGACTCGATATGGTGGGTAAGCTACACAAATCATGGCCAGGAGGAAAGGAATACATGCTAGTAGCTGTCGACAAATTTACAAAGTGGATAGAAGCGAAGCCGATAAATTCGCCAGATGGAGCATCCGCAGTAAAATTCATAAAAGGCCTCGTCTTCAGATTTGGAGTGCCTCATAGCATCGTCACGGACAATGGCAGTAACTTCACATCCAACGAATTCAAAGATTACTGCAAAGAAGTGGGTATCAAGCTGCACTTTGCGTCAGTTGCACACCCTCAAACCAACGGGCAGGTCGAGAAAGCCAATGGCATTATCTGCAACGGCATCAAGAAACGTCTGTTGGGACCACTAGAAAAAGCTCGACATACCTGGCCTGAAGAACTACCAAGTGTGTTGTGGAGCATCCGAACAACACCAAATACAGCGACACAAGAAACACCGTTTTTTCTGGTCCATGGCGCGGAGGCAGTACTCCCAATAGAAATAGAGTACGACTCCCCTAGAGTCACAGCATATGATGAAGAAGCTTCAAGGACAGCATTGGAAGACGATGTAGACACACTCGACGAAGCTCGAGACGAAGTATTATCAAGGGTCACCAAAATCAACAGATTTGAAAAATTACCACACCGAATGCTATGGGCCAAGATCTTTCAAGTGGGGGACTTAGTCTTTTCGGCCACGCAAAAAGTCATGAAAACTCGAGTCACCATGGCTTGGTCCCTATATCGTCACGGAAGTGGAGGAGGAGCATACAGATAAAGGACAAGAAGACAGGGGGGAGGAGCCAAACCCCTGGAACGTGGCGCAACTCGGGCGGTTCTACGCCTAAGAGCTAAAACATAGTCCTCGTAAAACTTCAATGTACTGAAACGCCCGCGAGTTTTCAGACGCACTCTTTTCCTTTTTCGGGGCACCGAGTGGGGCCGGGAAAGGTTTTTAATGAGGCGGGCTCGTGGTGCTGCAATATAATAAAGATAGTGGGGATATATTTCTTATTCTTCGACACGCTCGGGGGCTCAACGCCCAAGTTTCAAAATACATACAATATAGATTCACTGAAATATTTCGCCTTGGTACACTAATACCTCGCCAAATATAACAAAATCGAAAGCCAACAATCATAAATATAGTGTACACATCAAAAATCGTAAGTGCCTTGGTCTAAAAACCTCGCAAAATAAATATAGAACTTCGACATCAAAGATACTCGAAGACTCGCCTAGAGTAAAGTCTCGCCTTGGTACTCAAATACCTCGTGAGTCAATAAAAATACAAAATAGTGCTAAATAAAGAAGCTCGGGGCTGATACTTGCCAAAGATTACATATAATTGCCTTGGTTTACAAACCTCGCACTATATAAATACAGCAAATAGTCACCGAAAATACTCGGGGGCTAGACAAATATAGAAATGTGATGTTCACTTTACAATATAATCACAATCACGATTTATAAGGAAGAATTAGTTACCAAAGGAAAAAGTTAGTCATGGTTCAATATATTGTCAAGGGTAATCCTGTCTTCTTCGGGAGCGGCACCAAGAAAATCAGCATAATGTCCATCTGCAAAAAAGTCGGCATCCATACGAAGAAGGTCTTCAATCATTTCCTCAGCTATGGGTGAAACCTTCGTGTTAATACGGTCGACACCAACTCTTCGGCGCCGCACCTTCTCATGGACTTTCGCAACAACCTGAGTCAGATCAAGTTTTGAATGGCAGATCTGAAGCATGATGAGAGCAAATCTGGCGCCAGCTACCAGTTGAGCTTTGACAAAGTCATGGATCTTGTGGGCATCCTTAAACTTTTCCATTAGCTCGAGAAGATTCTTTGGTTGAGCGTTTCGAGGAAACATGGAATTATAAACCCTAGACAAGGTCTTGGTACAGAAGTCAAGGAAGTCGCGAGTTTGGGAGGCGCGATCTTGAAATCTGACAATTTGGCGGGTCCTTTCTGGGGTAGCCCAGAACAGAGAACCATGATCAAGAGAAAGGTTAACAAGGAGGTTTGTCCTAGTATTTACCCTCTCTTCTTCGGCAACAGCATCAGCAAAGGGACCTATTAAAACAAAGGAGCGGCAAACTTTAAGAAGACGTAGCATGAAGACGGAAGATATTGAAGACAAAATAGACATACCCGACATATCCGCACTGGCCTCATTCATTAACTCGAGCATGAAATTTTCTCGGGTAGTCGCCTTTTCCGCTTCAGATGCAGCAATTTCCCTAGCTGCTACGGCCTCGCGAGCTTGCTGTAGCGCAATTTCTTCGGATTCAGATGACTTACGACACTTTTCCATCATCACAAGTGATTGCTTCTTCACGTACTGAAGTTGGTGCCGAAGTTCATCCAATTCTTGCGGTAAGGAATCTTTGACAGGTGAAGCGTCAGCAGGAGTTCTCCTTAAATGAGAAGAAGGCGAAATATTGGAGGGACCAGGAGCTGACGTATAATTGTCAAAAATTAACTGGAAAAAAAGAAATATTTCGACATCAATCACTGAGCAAAGATAGATTTCCATTCATCTCCAAAATATATACATGTCTATTACAAAAGAAGGACCTTCTAGAGACCTACTGAAGCAGTTATCGCCAAAAACACTACGGCGACAAAGCCAAAAGAAAGAGGTACGCTAAAAAGAAAAAGCAAAGAGGCATTCAACTAGACCTCCGGCTTTGATGAGCTAGGAGTTGCAGACGGCTGGATGCCGAGATAAGCCAGGATTTTCTTCGTGTTGGGTTTAGCTGCCTTGATCAAAGATTTCCACCTCGACTCTTCTATCTGTTCAGTATCGCCAACTTTCGCCCAGTCGATAGTTTGTTGGCTATCAGCAACCAAGGCAACAGTATTTTCCACGGAAACCTTCATATTCTCATGACGCACTCTCAGCCCAAGATCTTCAGTTGGATTGAAGCACTTGGCGAGATTAAGGAAAGTTGCGGGTTCCTCTTTCTTTGGGAAGAAATAAGGAAAGAGCCGCGACAGCCTGCTTTAGCCTGATCAATGCCTTCGCGTGCCTCTGATCCATGAAACTCGAGGAATGAAAAGGCGTCAAGTAGAGGATCATTGGCGGGATCTTCAAGTTCAAACTCTTGAGCTGTTCTCACTGTCAAGAAAGAAACTTATTGAGCAACAAACGAGTGCAGAGAAGAAAATACAAAAGATACGAAGTGGTACAGATACCTACTAACGAAGCGGCGACTTTGCGTCCTTATACGTTTAAGGAGCGCCTCCTCGCGGGCAGATTGGGCAGCTATGTGATCGCTTAGTGAAGTTTCGGCAGTGTGAAGTTTCTTTTTAAGATCTTCGACACCAGCAGCATCAGCCTTGGCCTTGTCAGCCTCTGCTCTAGCTTCAATAGCGTCCAATTCAGCCTTTTTGAGAGCCTCTTCACTATGCTCCAATTGTTGAGCAAGTGTGTTGGCACGCTCATTGGCTTCCGCCAGTTTTTCTGGCAAAGAAGATAAATATAGTTAAAAATTTCGACAAGCAAAGGAGCAAAAGGGCAGAGGCAAAAAGAAGAAGCAAAACATTACCTTCAGTTTTATTAGCATATTCACGGTACCCAACAAATTGGGCACCGATGCGAAGAAGATCCTTGATCATAGGCTGTTAAACAAAGGAAAGGAGAAAAATGGCGGTATGAGAAACATACGATGGTACATCGAAATAAGCAAAGAAAACATAGACAATGACAAGAAAGTGAAAAACTTACATCCTCCAAAAGAGGGTTAGAGGAGCTACTCGATTGGAAAGTAGGCTCCGGGATGATCTCCGCCCTTGCCCTTTTTGGTGAAGGGGCTCGGGGGCTCGAAGGAGGAGTAGACACGCCGACGTTTTGTTGAGGAGGCGAGGATTCCTCCCCTTCAACTCGCGGCTCTGAAATAACTAGGGTACGTGACGTACTCGTTCGAGCAGCCACATCCAAAGTTGGTGTTTCTTCGTCATCATCACTATCGAAAAAGGGTGACAGCATAAAAAGCAAGGCAAGCAAAAAATTTCGAATAGAAAAACAAAAAGAGACAGGGAACTTACGAACTGATGAGACTCGCGAGATATGGATCGTAAGCTGCCTTTTGTGGTGAAGGAACAGCTCCGGGTTTAGAAGTCCGGAATCTTCGACATCATCCCTCTTCCTTTTGTTCTTTGGAGAAACAGCAGGAGGAGGGGATTGTGCAGAGGTGGTACCTTCAGAAGCATCCTTTTCACATCCCGCAGATTTTCGAGAATCTGCGGGTTCATTCACAAAAGAGGGGGCCTCTTGGTTGTCATCGGTGACAACACCTTTCTTCGACATCTCCACCTTCCGGAAGGGGAGGAAGAGAAACAAGATTCGGATGATTCTATATAAAAACAGGGGAAGCTGTCAGCAAAGGAGTTACAAAAAGATAGCAAGATAGCAATAAAACAACTAGACAAAGTCTACCTTGGGAAGCGCATTGTCGGCACTGTAAGGTTTTACGCGACAAGAAGAAGGGATAGGATCTTTTTTGCTAAGAGAAGAGATTTTTCGGACGAGCTTTTCCAAGTCCTTAACCTCCAAATCCGCTGATAGTCGATCTACGTCTTCGTCGCCAGTATATTTCCGAGAGGAAATTTGCGAGCTTGAAGAGGTTGCACTCTACTCTTAAGGAAATACACAGTAATCTGGGTACCTGACAATTCTTTGCCGCGAGTGTTCTGTAATTCATGGATGCGGGTCATCAGGGCCTCAGTCGAAGATCTTTTTCTTCGGTAGCCTCGCATCCAGGAACGGCGACGAAGAATCTTCTCCGCACCATCGAACGGAGGAATGTTGTCCTCTGCGCACCCGTGGTTTTCTTCTCGAATGTACAACCACTTCTTGCGCCACCCTTGAACGGAGTCGGGAGTTTCATGTCGAATAGTCGACGGTGGAGCGAACAGAGATAACAACGCCGCCTATATTATAGGCGACATTGGGAGAACCATTGCGGCGCAGAAGAAAATACGCTTCCATAGCGCCCAATTGGGCGAGACGCCAAGGAAGGCTTCACAAAGAGTAATGAAAATGGAAATGTGGAGGATTGAGTTTGGCGTGAGGTGGTGAAGTTGAAGACCGTAGACAAACAGTAATCCACGGAGGAAAGGATGAATGGGGCGGACAAACCGCGGATGAGATGGTCGACAAAACTTACCCGGTACCCCATTGGAGGGGCTGGGTAGCTTTCTTCGCTTGGGAAGCAGAGCGCTTTGGGCTTCTTGCTAATCCCAAGTTTCTTCAAGAGGTTGAGGTCTTGATTGGAAATCTTCGACCTTTCCCACTCCGCCGTCCCAAGATCCGCGGCGGCCATGGAGGATTCCGGCGTGCTGTGCCTCGTCAAACGACGCGGTGGCATCAACAATGGCGCGGAAGTGTAGCTTGGAGGAGAAAAGTTCAGGGAATCGAGAGCGCAAGAGGAGGTTTTTGCAGAGGAGATAAGGAGAGCGGCGCGAGCGGAAGTGCTCGAGGAGGAAGAAGATGATCTTATATAGAGGTGCGATGAAGCGACGGAACCGTTGGATGAAAAAAAGAATGCAGCAGATGATCACCACGTGGCAACAAGGGTAACATAGTATTTCGACATTGACGAGGTTACAGAACGTGCGCCAGGAAAAGCGGAGGACGTGTGTCCCCCACTTGCACGACGTGTCAACGTGGTGGCAACAATGGACCCACAAGGCAGAACAATCTCGACCATTAAAAGAGCTGAAGAGAATTTGACAAGGAAAAATATGTCGACAAGAAAAATAAAAAGAGAATGGCGACAGGATAAGTTATTTGCATACTTCGGGAGCCTTTGATCAGAAACAAGTTTTTGCCCAAATGCTCGGGGGCTACTTCGAAAAAAAAATAAAGTTTCGACTATGGCAAATATAGAAATTGCGAGAGCCTACAACCAAGCACAAGTTCTTGGCTGTAGCCTCGGGGGCTACTCCCATCGGGAGCGCTGTTCACGCACCCGAGGAAAAAAAAAAGAAGAAAAAGGGAGAGAAAGAATATCGGGAGATAATGGCAATATAGCGTCAAGGTGGACTAAAATGTTGAGCCTACAACCAAGCACAAGTTCTTGGTTGTAGCCTCGGGGGCTACTCCCATCGGGAACGCTGCTCGCGTGCCCGATGAAATTTAAAAAGGAAGAAGAAATAAAGATAGAAAGTCAAGAGAGTATATTTCGAGTTATAACTAACTCTACATATACTCCCATCGGGAGAATAATACAAGTCATATTTGACTCGATAAAATGTGCCATTCCAACAGCCGGAAAAGCACTCGACAATATATTCTCAGCGCCAAAGTTGCGATCAATTTCTCGAATGCCGCAGATTTGCGAAGGTAAGACCCCGATCTATTCTGTTGGGCGTGGCATCGCCGAAGACTGCGCTGTTACTTTTATCCGTATCAACGATACGAAGAAAAATCCTAACGGACGCGTTAGGTACCCGATAAATTTGACGGGACTTGACAGAATGGTAAGACCTTAAGCGGCACCTGTCGAAGTTTACACCAGTATCCCGAGATCATGTCCAGGGACATGATTTGAAGTAGGTTTTTGCGGATTGCCACTAGAGCAGTTAACTAGTACCTGATCCGTCAGATGAACTAGCCCCAACTACCAATATCCCTGTACAATATAGAATTTTATGAGAAGAAGTATGGAAGTTAGAGCTTTCGAGTAAAAATAAACAGTGGAGATTTTCCCTGATTCTATGATTCAAGCAAAATCTCGGGGGCTACTGACATAGGCATCCCAAATGGGCCTGCCATAGTACCCGGGGTTTATTGAAGGCCCACTACTCGAAGAATAAGAAGATTCGGAAGCCCAAGATATATTTAAGGAAAAGATAGAGTTGTAATAGGAAGTGTTATTTGTAATCTGGCGGGATGAGTTAGAAACCGTTCCGGACTCTGTAACTTGTACAAAACGAAACCCTCGGCTTCACCTCTTATATAAAGGGGGAGTCGAGGGACGAGGAGATCATCGAATCATTGTTCACAAACCCTAGTTTTCATAATCGTCGAGTACTTTTCGGCTGAAACCTTCGAGATCTACTTGCCCTCTACTTCTAACTAAACCCTAGCCTATAACCCGTAGGCATTGACAAGTTAATCCCTTGTCACCGGATCCCCGGTATCTTCACTTGTGAGTACCGGCTTCTTACCCTTTGTATCTCTCAATTTCTCCTTTTGGGCATATCTCCGGCTTAGATATCACCGGTTACCCGTACTCCGGCATACCCCTCCTGGTATACCGGATTGTATCAACTTAGCACTGCTAAACTGAGCTTTTAGCATCCGGATTAATCTTTAATCCGGTATATAAATACTTTATCATGGCATATTTGCCATAGTCTTGACCTATCGGGGGTCATCCCCCCGACATTAGTCCCCGAAGCTGGTGTGGCCCTGTTGAGTCATCCGACGGACCACGCCAAGTTCCTATTCCAAACGCACCGGATTAAACATTCCAGTTTCAACTTATAATTAGCCGGTGTTTTTCCGGACTCATACCGAATAACCGAACTCATCAAAACCTTTTCGGCTTCTTTCCGACGGTTTCTTTGTCATTAAGTTTTTCTCGGCTAAGTCGAGAATATCTCGATATCCGCGCATGTCAGTGACATGCGCACTGTGACTGACGCTGCATTGTCAGCGAGGGTCAAATCCCTCATCTCCCGCGCGCCTTTATGACGCCGCACCCTTTCCGTGTGGCCCCCGGTGTGGCCTCCGTTGAACCCGCGTGTATCGCGGTAACACGTGGCGGCCCAACCGCCGAAAGGACGTGGGTCGGGCGGTTTCCGGCCCATTAAGCCCCACGCCTATATAAGGGGCGACGGTTCACCGTCGTCCCCATAGCACACCCACTCTCGCCATTATCGCTCCTCTGCAGAGAACTGCCCCCCGAGCTCCTCCGCTGCCATTCTCGACCGGAGCCATCTCCTCCCGCGAATCCTTGCCGCGCCGCCGCGGGGAGCCTCCACCGCTTGTCTAAGGTTAGTGCGAATCAATCTAGTCTCCTTCTCTTCCTTTGCATTCATCGTGTTCATCACCACTGCGGTAGATTTAATCACGCCCTTTTATCTTCTTTTTTCATGTCTTTAGATCTTCGCGAGTAAGTCGAAGTTGTGAAAACTGTTGTTAGGTAGCACCGGTATCTTAGTCCGATGGCTTCCGAAGAATCCGATTTAGAGCTTTCCGGTAGCTCGCGGATGAGTGAAGAGCCCGAGATATCCTGGGGGGACGAGGAAGCCGCGGATCAAGAAGCCAGCGGGTAGGAGCAAGAAACCGACGGGCCGGAACAAGAAGCCGGCCCTAGCTCCGCGGCCTACTCTCGAGGTTGCCGGAGGGGCTCTAACGTGACGGAGGCTGAAACCGATTGGTTGTACCGGTCGTGGAGGATACCGGAGGGGGTAACCTGCCGGATTCCAGGGGATGAGCTAGAGCCCGTGTTGAATCGAGGGGAAGTAGTGGTTTTTACCGCTCACTTCGAGCGCGGCTTTGGGCTGCCGGCGTCGGATTTCTTCCGGCGCTTCCTCAATTTCTACAAACTCCAACCCCTTGGTCGCCACTATGCTTCGCCAATGCGTTTGATTAGCAGGTACTGGAACCTTTTTTTTTTTTTTTGAGTTTCCTCTTTCACACTTTTGCCTGTTCTGATAATTGCGGTTAAGAATAGCATAATGCAGCTGAATTAACCTCTCCATAAATAATCTAAGTATAAATTCATATTCTTTGTGAACTATATCAGCATTATTTTACATTTGTTGTCCTATGTAACAATTCTTGTATTTGTCTGGACGCATGGATGGATTTGTTGATTCCATAACAATGGTGAAACTCACGCAATGTTTGCATCTAATTGGCCTGGTTCATGCCTTGATTTATGATGTTAGTCTCAACCTCACTTGCCAGTTTACCTTCACGGCCACAAAGACAGTGTCTGCATGTGCCTTACCATATGATATATTCGCTTTGCTGATCTGTTAGAGTAATGGAGACAAAATTGATGCCCATATCATACTTCACCGAAATCTGGAGCTCTGGAAGCAATGATAAACTGTTGCCCTAGGATCCAAACGAAAAAGCATTGGATCAAACTTAACATAGTTTGATTTTCTAAAAATAATATAATCCTTAAGTTTTGGGATGGAGGTACATGTTTCTTCCGGCTATTAAATGCCACCTCAATAAGGGTTATCACATATATATGGGCTGCTTGCCTGCTTCAGATTTGCGTGCTACAGTTTGGAGTTAGTGGAGACAAACAAAGAAGTCGTACTCGTACTGAATAGAAGCCACAAACGAGTATTCTGAGCGAAAAAGTATCTGATAAACTGCAACACTTTGGAGCAACCAAGTGGTGTATTTTATCAGAAAAAGGTCAAACAACGCTCATCATTTCCATCTACGTCCTGTCAATAGCAGCACTGTGACGACCATGCATTGTGTTTGTGAACATCTCAGCCAGAATCATTACTCCAAATTTTGTAATGAAATCTTAGGCATGCAGCAACAGCACAAACTTAATTGATCGAACCACAGCAATGTGTGAAATTGAGCAACACAGAACATTGTCCAATACATTGGAAACAAAAGAGATGCAAACATCGATTCAAGCAAACGATGAAAACAAAAAAAAACAAAATAAACAACAGCAGCAGATCATGCATGATGAAACCA
Organism: Lolium multiflorum; assembly: GCA_030979885.1. NCBI lineage: Eukaryota > Viridiplantae > Streptophyta > Magnoliopsida > Poales > Poaceae > Lolium > Lolium multiflorum. Next base: position 188,199,067 of record CM061752.1, on the reverse strand, counting down.
CAAACAGAGCAAAAAAAGAAATAGGCAATCACTGAACTCTACGTAGTCCTTGTACTCGTTAATGCTATTAGCAAACCACTAACAGATGCGTCCGTCGTGCGTGCACTCAACATGATGCTTCGCCTCGTTCAGATGGCGGCTGAGGAGCCATGGTGGTGATGGGCGGCGCTGTTGATCATGCCGCTCCACAGGCCGAGTCCGCCCAGGGATCCCATGGAGCTCTCGGGCGGCGCGCGACTCGCCTCGCCGCACCACTCCAGCGACAGCAGCCTCTCTGCCGGCGGCTTCATCTCGACGACGGTGGCGTCGCGCTGATCCGCCCGCGATGCACTGCCAAAAGGCAGCGCCAGGTGCTCGCCCAGGCCGGCAGCGTACCGGAGCGCGTTCAGCGCGTGGTACTCCGTGGCTACGCTGCTGTCCCCGCCGCCGGAGGACATGCCCATCATGCCCGTGCCCGTGAAGTGCGCCTCGGAGTTCGCACTCCCAAATCCGCTGGAGCCGGAGAGGATGTGGTCGTACTTGTTCCAGTCCAGGAGGCCGAGGCTGCTTAGCGGGTCGGCGGCCGTGACCGGCGGCATCATCCCGGAGAAGGACAGGTGGAGGCCAGTCTCGGCCATCTGCCGGCTATACTGATGAAGCGGCATCATCGAAATCGGCGACGTGACGGCGGCGGCGGAGGACTTCTTGCTGGTGCTGGCGCGCTTGTTCTTGCGGCAGCCTCCGCCGACGGGGACGTTGCGGAGGGAGCCGCCCTTGGTCCAGTAGCGGCGGCACGTCTTGCAGAAGTAGCGCGGCTGGGAGAGGCTGTAGTTGTTGTAGTAGCAGAACTTGGTGTGCGCTGAGTCGCAGCGCGGGCACTTGAGCGGTTGGTCGTGCTGCGGGCGCAGCCGCCGGTCCGCCGCCGCCTGCTGGGCCTGCACCTGCTCCGGGCACGCGATGATCAGCTCCTCCGACGGCGACGACGACCCCATCCCGCCCTGGTCCTCGGGGACGATGCCCTGAAAGCAAAAGCACCACCATCAGAACATGTTCTCACGTGGTCACAGTGTGATCTGTCTGACTGTCTGTACTCTGTAATCATCAGCCGTCTTGACAGAAGAACGCATGGAAGCCTTGGAATGCGCGAAAGCTTCTTGGTCCCATGCATGTTGGAAGCTGCATGCAGACCGGCCAAGCTAGGGTTTCTCAAAGGGTAAAGCTTACGATCGTTGGTCCTCATGATGGAAGCATCAAGTAGAGGTTCAGGTATAGATCTGGGGCTGATCCTATGGTGGTGTACCGTACTTTTAGACTCAGATTGATCACTAGCTTTTGATCACATGCAAAAGTAACAACAGATGTGTATGTGTAGATTTCTTGAGGGCCATATTGTACTTAGTAACTAAGCCTTTCACTCTTTGAGTCTTTGGTGACTTGGTCTTTAACTCTTTCTTGAGGTTTATGCACTACCTTAAAGAGTAATCACAATCTTGCTCCTTCATGTAATGAAAAATAAGCGTGCTATAGCACCACTAAACCACACTAAATAGTGTATATAGCATATATAGGAGGCCAGCGCTAAATATGATAGCACGCTACTTTTCCCTTGATATTTAGTTGTAAGTAGTACCAAATTTTTCATTGGGCTAGAAATTAATTTTCGCATAAATGTGTTCTGTAATCCTATTTTGACTACCCCCGCCACTACACCAACTATGTATACACAGATGTTAGCTCGAGTTGGTGGCTACCCCGCATCCCAGGTTCGAATCTCCTCGAACGCGAATTTGTGGCTCATTTAGTTTCTTCTATAAGAATATGCCCTGGGTGCTAGTGTCCATGGGTCTCCTTTTTTTACTATGTATACATACCCTCACAGTTAAATAAGTTAAAACTCCTTATTTAAAAGTTAATTCAACTATATTGATATATGTGCTATAGCTAGCTCCGCTGCAAATGATGATGTTTCTACACATCAACATGTTTTCGAAGTGAGGCAACTTATGTCATCTTCAAAAGTTAAAGTAAAACTGATCCGATCATATGATCAAACTGTACTTGTTTCAGTCTCTTTACCTTGTCGTTGCTTTTGCTTGCAATACATGTGGGTCTCTAGCTAGCCGGGAGCTACCATTCACTTTTCACAGTTTCTTGAAATGGACACTAATGTCTGGTTGAATGCTCGCTTTTGTTTCATCTTTTTCTAGTTTTCCTTCTAGAGCTTCTTTGTGCCACAAAGACAAGGACAAAGTGTTTCGCAAACACTCTTGAATTAGTGATTTGCACTACTGACCAGAAGCCTCTATCTATGGATGGTCCAAAAGAGAAACAGCCGGCTGATGTGTTTACATGTATCCGGTGCAACATGGAACAGGTTTCATATGCATCTCTCCTACGTACAGTAAATTAGGTCAGCTCATGTAGATGGTAAATTCCAAACAGGGACCATGCATGTGCGTCACGTTGAAGTGGTAGCCAATTACTAGTACTCATATAATCGATAGATAAAAACTAAAGCAAACATAAAAACGGGAGAAAAGAGCAAACAACCTGGACTAAATCATCGTTAAACAACAGCATGAACTAAAAAGAGAAGTAGAAGTGAATCAACGAAAACTACATGTGGTACTAGCTAGCTAGCTAGAGTATCAACTGATAACTAGAAGTTGAACGCGTTTGTGTGCATAGGATGATCAACTGCAGAAAATCTTTTCAATTTCAGCATCATATAACGGCCGAACCAAGTAGGAGTATTAGGGTCCCAGGTGTGGATCTACAGCCACCATATACGAGTGTCAAGCGAGGAGATCGGTGAAGATCTAGGTAGCTAGAACTATTTTTCCTTGACGACAGTCTTTAAGTTAGACGCAGAAAACTAAGAGACGCCTGTTAATTTCTTCCCATGTACTAGCAGGGTCAACTCTACACGAACGAGCCGCCTGTTTATTGGAAGTATCGCATGTGTGAAACACGGCCAGGAAGTAGGCTATACTTTTGTCTTTCTTCTAACGACGATATGCTTGGAAAGACAACAGACCAAAACAATAGAGATTACTTCATGCGGCGGCTCCGTACGCAAGCGCATGAGATGCAAGATTAACGGAGTGATTGTGCTTATCATGGATCACTTAGCACGTAGTGCATACCTTGAGCCAGTCGGAGTCCATGCAGAAATGCATCGGATGAGCCGCTCCTGCCATCATCGATCGGCCGTACGCGCTTGCTTGCCGATCAACCGAGAGCGCTAACCCCGCTGCTGCCCGGCCGCGATCGAGATGTATGGTGCTCCGGCGAGTTCAAGATCTAGCAACAAAACCTAGCTACCTGAACAGTCCTATACCTACTGCACACGCACGCGGCTGATCCTTGTTGTCGTTCTGTTGATTGTCGACGGATTCAAGGGTGGTTAGCTAACTACAAACTTCAGGCAGATCGACTCAGAACATGACAAGGAAGAGAGGGTGTGCTTAGGAGGAGATGGAAGAGGCCAAGCTAAGCTACGGAGAAGAGGCTGGTGGTGTGCTACTGGTAGTTGGTGCGAGATGTGAACGAGGGGGAGCTGTGAATAAGAAGGGAGGGAAAAGCCCCAAGCTAGGAGAGAGAGAGAGAGAGAGCTGAAGCAAGTAGGCTATGGCTCACCCCGCCCGTCTCTATTTGCCGGGCGGCAGGAGCTCGATCGGTGGTGGCGGGGCAGGGGGAGGCCCACGGTGTCGGGGCATGCGTCGAGTCTGTGTGTGGAGACATGGCGTAGGGGAAGACGGCCCTCTTCCCCACTGGTGGTGGTGGGGTGCGGCTCGCATCCCGCGGCGTGTGCGCGTGTCGGTCGGCTCGGCGGCCTTCACGTATCCCCGTCAACTTCCCGATCGGTGGGTGGTCCAGTTCACGGCGTCGCTAGCTAGCTGAGCTGAGCTGCGCGTGTTTCCGAGGAGAGAATTACGGCGTTGGTGCACGTACAGCTGTGGCAGTCAATTTGCCATTTGCTGGCCGGGGTAGTTGTCAGTTCGCCGAGTTGCAGTTGGAGTGCATGCATGCCACATCATTCTTCCAGAGGCTACTTTGAGCTTCTACTCGGTTTTAAAAAGGAAATTTAGACTAAACCTAAAGCCTTTGGGTACACCTAAGCCTGGGGAAAAAATCACGGTTTTTGCCGAGCTTTCGTCCTAGCCAGACCACCACCCCTAAAAACACATCCTTGGCACTCTTCCAACAGCACATTGATCCCACGACATTAGGAAGAAAAACACAGGCGTCGCCCGTGGCATGACACGACACCGACCTAGACAACCACCCATGGGTTTCTAGGTAACCACCCAAACCGTGAGAATCCCATGTATAAGCATCGGCAAGAAGGTGAAAATGTGAAATGGTGTGCCTAAAGTCGATGAAGAGAATCTTGTCCCCACTGGAGAAGCGTGCAAATTCTGCAAGGAGGCGGGATCCAGCTACAGAAGATGGGACATTTTGGTGACGCCTTCAAGATGGAAAACGATGTCTTTGTCACCAACACTAGCCAAGGTCTTGCACGATTTTCGTGGATGTCCCATCCAGAGACTGAAATCGGCCTCCACCATGAGACCACGGAGATTGAGCAGAGCCAAAACCGCGGACAACACAACAACGAGTGTTGCCGATCCAAGGAGACGAGGTGACCAAGACCTTGAACACCCGCGTCAAGCTCATTGCCGGCACACCCTACATGTACAGATCAAGACGACCACTACTACTAGATCGTGCACTAGCCTATTCATGTCGTTCGGCCTAGTCCAGCCAAGATCAAAGTGTGCCTCTGGCACACCGCCTCGCCAAGAGCATGATGAGGCGACAACGAGAGATGGGTGCTACATCCGTTAGCACGACCTCGCCAACACGATCGCGACAGGCAGCCGACAAGCACCAGCAAACGCTGCCCTCGTCTAGAAGACTAGAGCGGTGTCACACACACTGATCCACATCACCACCAGACTACTGGACCGCCAACCACCGGAGCAAGGGCACCAGATTGACCAAAGCCACTGCTCGGCCAGATCTGGTCGTGGCAGCCACGTCCGACCAGAACGACCCAGCCCTCCGATCGCACATTGGGAGATGTGCAAGGTGGAAGCGGGAAGAGAGCCCGAGCCATTACCACCGCGGAGCAGCGATCTACAATGGCGACGTCGTCGGGCGAATGGGGACATATCCCTTCCTGCTTCCCAAGAAGGGCCGAGAGGCACGAGATCCCCGCTGCCCTCTTCACCGGCGCTGCTCGGACTTGTCTAGCTTCCGCTTCTGGGGTGGCGAGAAACAACAGGAGAGGGGAGGAGTCTGGCGGCGGGGACTAGGGTTTCTCCCCCCGGTCGCCTGGAGGGGCGACGTGAGGGGACACGACGGAGAGGAGCCCGTACACTTGTAGTCAACAAGGGACTATTTGAAGTCAACCCTTGTATTAGTTTCCAATAAATTACCAGAATAATTTATTTATGTATGCTAGTATAATACTACCTCCGTTCCTACAAATAAGACACACGTCTATTTCAAGATTAATTTTGACCAAATATTTAAGCAATAATATCTTATGTAATTATATAATACACAATTGGTATCATTAGATTCGTATTAAAAAAACACTTTCTAGTGATACCAATTTCATATAAAATATTTCTTATATAAGATTAATACTACGTCAAAAACAATTTTTGATAAGCATGCACATCTTGTTCATTGAAACGGAGGAAGTATGCACTTCAGGCTTTAGGAGTAAGTACTCCACTAGTGTAATCCTACCATCATGAGTCCATGACCTACTAAGAGTCTAACACAAGGCCCTCAACGAAAAAGATCAAACGATGGCAATGTACAGGCTACAGAGTAACAAACATAAGGAACTGTGGTGACAGTTAACGCGTCGCCATGACGACACCGGAGCCACGTGGAATATTTCGGACCTCGTGAAAAAGGAGCCACGAGAAAACCGAAAGCTTACTCCAATCGGGACCCATGTTTTGTTCTTGTTGACCCGATCGAATCTCTTCCCTTTTTTTCTTCCTCTGCGTTGTAATTTTTCATTTGCCGCAGCCTCTTACTACTAAAATACCACGTACAAAAGAATTCTTTGAAAGGTGCACTGTTGAAAAGATGGCGATGAGTTCTCTCATCTTTTTTCTCACACTTTGATTTGTTTTGTAACCAACTGGCTGGTGGTGTCATTATCTAAAAAATAACTAGGTGGTGCTGTTAAAAGTAACCGAACATGTTGCGAAAGAAAGTGTACAGAACGACCAGATGTCTCTCATAGTTTACAGAAGTGGAAAAAGTTAAAGGCAGGTGTTCATTCTAAGACGGCAAGACCAGTGGATGAATCTTCTGAGTAAGCAGCAAAACGATATCTGTTGCATTCTCTGATCCATTCCCGGCGCTTAATAGGGAAGCAAATAGCCTTGTGGATTATCTGTTCAGAACGGATTCACTATAGCAAGTTTGGTTTTGGTTAGTTGATCCGTCGGATTTCATACAATTTTTCAGTTTGGATAGGATTTGTGTTCTAATTAGAAAGATACGGCAGCGATTATCGGAAGGCGGAATAAAGTTCTCTCCACTATCTCACATCCCTGTGTTGCGTCAAGCGTCTAACGTGTAATAAGTTTTCATATCGAATTCTGAGGACGTGTGGAGGTGTCTCCGGTGGATCTCGCTAGTTTTGGTCGGTGTCCTTTTTAATCTATTCTTCTCTTTATAGGCAACGATTGTTGCTCTTGTGTGCTGATCTTTGGAAGGCTTAGTACGACGACTTTCCGTATATTTACTACAACTAGTAATAATGCCCGTGCGTTGCCACGGGTCCTCAAATTTCATTTCTCAATGCAAATATATAATTCACAACGCACTATAAAAATACAATTCATAACTCATTATGAAATCCTATAACGATGAGAGAAAATAACAACACCAACAAATAAGTGCACATATATAGAGATATTTTTTTGAACAGGGGATGGCCCCACAGAGACCTAGAAGCTTTCATTGAGCGGTGGAGTAACAGTTACAAGAAGGGCCAAAGCGAAAAAATGAAATTACAAACGACCCCTGACTTTTTGCACTAAGGGCCATAAAAGTTGATCAAGAAACACCATCGGCCTAGCTCCAAATCCACCACATCAGCGCACCACCACGAAGTCAAGAACCTCGCCGCCGGGGACAGAACCACTTGGAGCGAAGCTCCGGGAGCCAACTGCGTTGGAGCTAGAGGGCCTCCGCCTTGGCATATGAGCTTGTCACAATTCGACGAATCCTTAGCACGTCATCACTGACATATACCATGAGAAGTATACCTGAAATGATGTCCATATTTAAGGGAACTGAATTCTGAAAGTGCCATAGACATCTCCTGCTAAGGAGTTAGGAACAGGAAAATTGTAAGAAACTGCCCAAAACCTGCAGCTTTCAGGCCACAGATCATTTACAAGAAAAAACATCTATCTGGGAAACTCATAAAGGATATAAGCCATATAGTTTTTTAAGAAAAAATCCAGAATATAAGGTGTATTGCATTGCATCACTTGTGTGGACAATATTTTTAAAAATTTGGTTTGGTTTTCTTAGCTCATGCAAAGTTTTGTATTAGCTCATTTTAATTACCTAGGGTTAATCCCGCCCAAACATGATGTAATTATTCCGAAAATTGTATTCTTTAATTTCCGTGCCTAAAACTATATGGCTTATATTTAAAAACAGAGGAAGTAGCATTTTGTCAAATTACAGCTAGTGGGGTCGTCTAAGGTGTCAAGTGGGATCTCATAATGTCTTGCTTCCAATTCATTTTGTGATTTCTAAGTTATTTTTTTCTACATCTCTAGTACCACCCCTTGACCAACAAGTGTGGCCATACAAATAAGCGTAGTGTGGGCATTTAGTATCAAATAGGGACGTGAAGAATAGAAAAAAAGGAGAGCTTGGACCTCCCCTTTCCCCACCTATAGTGAAAGCGATATTTCTCCCCCCTTCATCCACCTCGCCACCGCGATTCCGCTCTGGTGGCGGGAGGTTGGGGAATCGTTGGATCTACGTGTGTTATAGTGTAGGGTGCGGTGGGTTGGCTGCCAGCGGCGTCGTGGAGGCGGTGGCACGGGCGGAGAGCCTTTTGTGGGCGGCAGTGGTCTCCTCTGTTTCAGGTGTTCCGGTGGAGCTCTGTGACGGATCTGCCGTCCTCCTTGCCTGTGCGGCTCGTCGGAGCCGTGGTTGGCGTTTCCCCCTGCCGGACCCTGTGGTGGCAGCTCGAGATGATGGTGATGGTCAGTCCGAGGTGCGGGATGGAGGCGCTAAATCGCCGAGGACCGTCGACTTCCCGGCCGTTTGGGGGCTCCTCCCAGTCCAAGCAAAGAGTGGAGGAGTGGCGGCAGGTTCCGCCGCTCCAATACCTAGTCATTATCATCAGACCTTTCTACGCAAAAAAAAAGGGACGTGAAGAAACAATGATATTGTGAGGCTGCATTTACCACTTACATGGCATTGTGAGACGGATATGGTTAGCAACTGCACCGGAACTCTGCCTTCGTAGTCTTATTGGATGTTCTCTTCCTTCGCATTCTTGGTCGTCTCCACCTTTGCATTCTTCTCCAATGGTTGTCCTCCATCTCGATCTTATGTAAAGAGAGGAATTAGAACTACCCTAACCTCACATGCTCACTCATGGCCACAATAAGCAACAATCCATCTGTTGGTTTTGATTTCATTATATGAAGTATACATATGTAAGGGCCGATAACTAAATGTAACTTTTGGATAAAGTTCTTTTATATCACTATACCAATCCAGCGGAAAATACATAAAATCTATTAAAAAAATCCAAAAACATTCTTCATGAGAAAGACAGAAACATTTCAGATTGCCCTTTATAAATGGAGTAGATGATCTACAAAGTCACAAATACAACTTACTCCATATGATCAGCAACATCGTGCCCAAGTTTTGTACATTTGAATAGATGAAACATACCTTCACTTGATAAAGGTCTAAAACCAGTCACCTTACATCTGGTGGCTCATGAAAATTTTCAAGCATTCAGTGATAATGTGCACTTGCTTCAGAAATTTCTGTGTGTCCTAATTGATACCCAGTAGCTGCAGTACAATCATCATTGATTTAAAGATATTTCCATTTGGAATCCGAAAAAAATCTAAGTGATCCTGTACCAACTTCTAAGTCCATTTTAAATCAGCGTCCATATGTTGACTCAAAAGAATGCATGCATCTTATATCAGTCCTTATCTTCAACAAGATAGAGATGAATGCATGTCAGTCCCCATCTTTCAGCAAGATGGAAATGAATGCATGCATTCGCATGTAAAATAGTTAGCATGCTCGAGTCATACGTTCAGAAATTAAGCAATGTTTTACAATAAACATAATGTGCTTAGAGGGCATCGACTCCAAGACTACAATGGGAAGAAAATCATTAGAAATGTACTCTCTCCGTCAAAGGTCAACCATTGCAATTATAAGAAGCACAAAATATGCAGCTATAGCTACAGGAGAGTGAAATAACATACGTAAAAAGCAGGAGAAACTCTTCCGCAAAGTTAAACACCTGTATAGAAATGGAGAGACAGTACAAAGAAGAATGTAAAGAATCACAGGTGCACTCGAGCTCTATCGGCAGTCCAAGATGAGAAAAGGACCAGGCCCCCTCCAGACTTTGAAATTGCTGAAAAGAAAGTATACATAAACACCATAATGAAATTTAGAAAGTGAAATATAGAGCTCACAATTAATTAATGCCAAGCTTATGGATAAATATTTTCTTCACAAAATCTATGCTTAAGTATACAGGTCCCTAATAAATGTTTAGTGTACTATAATTTCAATTGCAGGGGTTCTAGTGTTATGGCGAGCACGAGCACGACACAGACAATTACTGATCCGTTGAAAAAAGATGGTTCTTGTGCAGTTCATTCTTACCCAAAATATATATTAAGTGAATAGTATCTACTTTCTTATTGAGAAAAATTTATTGAACAGGAAGCACATGCACTATGACAGCACAAATGAGATTAAAAACACATCTGATTGAGTAATATTAGGAGGGGAAGGTATACCATCTTCTGTGCTAGGAAGAAACTATGAAACATCGGATATATAAGGGCACTTTAGATTTTCTCGAGAAAAGGAAACCCGGACAAATAAATAACCGCTAATTGGATGAAACACCACGCTGTCACTTGCATTGAGACACAACTACCAATTTAAGAGAAAGCCATAGACCCTGTATCATTTGGAAGCAAATATTAATTAGCTGCCTCATATTCAGGCAATGCAAACTGAAACTTTCTACAGACAAATACTCTTCCTAAACCATGACATCAACAAATAGAGTTTCTTTTTGGTTGCATACAGTGACTATTGAGGAAATGGCCAACACCACGGCAGCTCACTAACCAACATTCATTATCACTTTGAGCAATCTCCAGAAAAAAAAAAGCAAAATAGTAGTAACATACAGTAACGATTGGGCAGCAAAATAGTAGTAACATACATTATCAGATTGAGGAAAATCTAGTTAGGAATCTAGTTAGGAAATGTAATCAAGCCTTTCAAATTCACATGCCAGTGAATAAAAATGCTTTGTAAAATATTTCTTGAACTGAACAGTGCATTCATCGGAAGAGACATGTCAGTCTCCATGCTAGTTTAACATATCAATTCTTGATGAATCTAGTGTCTATAACAAATAAATCAAGCGCACATCAAGCCCTATTGCCCTAAACCCTTATAGCTATATAACCATATGTGTTTGTGTACCCATTTTTTCTGACAAATCCACCTTTCATTTGTCCAAGTATCTCAATGGTAACTTAGCGTGAGCCATAAATGGAATTTCCCTAGCCTGTAGTCAGATAAAGTTAGGTGCCCACAACAAACAACATTTTTGTGAAAAAAATATCACTGAATATGATACCGAAACTATTGCCCCCAAAACAAATTCCATCACCATACAGTAATTAAAAAATTGATAATGTACAGGTCACCAATTTCCTAGCTTCTTACGCGCTAACTTGTAGTACGCCTGACTTTCAAAATGCCTAGTTAAGCTTTGACACTCCTCGTCGAATGACCTCACTCTATAGTACCTCAGAACTTCACAACTAAATCATGGTGCATCTAACTGCATAAAAAAATTCAGACAAAGGAAATTCAGTTACTTCGAGAAAAGGTGAGGATAATTCAATGCCAAAAAGATTTCAGTTGAAAACATAAATGCTGCTGCAGTAAAACATTATTGCTTATACAAGAATACCTCGTGTGAAATTCTGAACTGCAATATGAGTCATCATGGAAGGTGAATATTCTCGGGTACTGCTCTGTTCTTGTCGTCATCGCTGATCCTGCCTCAAACCGCCGCTCAGTTGTAGAAAGCAATGTTGAGTCCGAAGCCATGCATAAAACAACAACAGTTAGATGGCCCTTATAATCTACAGTACCATTTAGGGGGAACATACAAAGGATCTAGTGATGTTCATGGCTCCGTTTAACTGCATCACATCTGCTATCCAGAAGAGCAGGGGTTTCAAGCAGAATGGCAGGTATGAACACATAATCTTCGATGAATCATCATGCAAGGTGAATCTCTGCCTGCCTGGAATTCTCCGGTACTGCTCTGTTCTAGTCGTCATCCCTGCTCCTGCCTCAAACCGCTACAACGTATTGGAAAAAAATCAGAAAGAGATACATATAGGAGGGCATATGAGATACAGACAGGAGCGCATATTGAAAAATGAGAGGTGGGAGGCGCTATCCTCATGCCTGAACGTCCTCAGGATCCATCAGCTCGCCAAGCACCACCTCCTTCCCTCCAAGATCAGCAAACATCGGCCCCTTCTCCCCTTAGCCGCCATCCTTGCTAGCCGCCGCCTCCTGCTTGGGGTCGCCCCAGCCGCCGCAGTCGGCTGTGATGCGCCGGTGGGGGGTTCTCCGTGCTGACCTCGATCTCGAGCTGCTGGCTACCAGTAGTCGTGGCGGGGTCTTGGCGGTGAGGGTGGTGTAGGGCGGGGCGAGCGCGCGCCGTTGCCATCGTTGCTCGCAGATTTGGGGGCGGCAGGCCGGGGACGGAGGACGGCAGGGTGGAACCCTAGCTAGGACGCACAGCTCCTCGCTCTCGGTTGTTTCAGACGAGCAGGGGTGGAGGTCGCCACGCGGTCTAGGAACCACAAGAGCTGTGAAGATATTGGGCCAGGCCCATAGGAGCGATGCGCGACGAAGGGTAGGACGACCAAAAACTACCAAACGTATCGTGGATGGCAGAATAAGGAACCACTTTAGTCTTTTTAAGTAGTAGAGATATAAACTCTACAATGACAAGATTTGTCCGGCTCTAGCGAGGGAGTTGTGAAGACGGTGACATGCCTTCGGTCGCTCGAGTGCCTTACAAGTACCTATTTTAATTTTTAATTTTTTATACTATTTGATGAAGACTATAAATTGATTTTCTGCAAAAAGTAATCAGTTGTTTCCCTGAAAACAAAAGGGTCCATAATATGGAAACACCCAGAAAACCAATCAAGGAAACGTTGGCAGTAAAAAAATTCGTATAGTAGCATGATACAGATTCCTGGTAGTTGTACCGTATAGCCGGAATTTTTCTGGGGTGGCTCGAAAGCATGTTTTTTCGGGGGGCTGAAAGGCATGTGATTGCAAAGAAGAGACAGGGGTAGCAGAGCCGAAGCATCTCTCCCTGTCTTTGCGCCCTCGATCGCTTTTCTTCTCGGATTCAAAATTTGTTTCCTTTGCTTTCCGGAGCTCGCCGTCCGCAAGCAAGGTATCGATGCCCTCATTCCCCGCCCCCACATCATCATCCTCTGTGGCGCGCGCCGTACGGGCTTTGCTGTCAGTCTAAAACCCTCGGTCATCAGCTGTGTGTGCCACGCGCCCCCGCTGCTCGCTCTGCTAGCTTGCTCGTCAATGTTAGCACGCAGCTTCGCGTGCAATTCGCTACTAGGCTGCGAATGTTTACTGACGACATTTGTGGTTTGTTTGTTGTAGTATGAACTACTAGGCTCTGCTAGCTTGCTCGTCACTGTTAGCACACACAGCTTCGCGTGCAATTCGCTACTAGGCTGCGAATGTTTACTGACGACATTTGTGGCTTGTTTGTAGTAGTATGAACTAGGCTGCGAATGTGTACTGACGACATTTGTGGCTTGTTTGTAGTAGTATGAACTAGGCTGCGAATGTTTACTGACGACATTTGTTCTTGCAGAAACGCTGTGCGAAGTATCCACTGCCATGCATGCAAGTTTGACATGTAGATGTGGGGAACAATTAACAAACAAACTTGGCAAGTTAATTTCTCTTGTAGCACAAGTACGTCCCCTGCATATGTTATCAAATGTCAGTCTCTGATCTAATGACGGACAGGTGCAAGAACAATTTGTTCATTACAGATTAAACAAACCTTGCTGGGTTCGGAGAAACTCCTGCGCGATCGTCGGCTCGATCTCACAGCGCTGCATATCCAGTTGTTAACTCCTGAAGATCGAATCCCGCCGCCGTCTACAATTCCTTGGGTCTGTGCGGCGCGTGGCGTCAGACGCGAGTAAACAATCGCGGCTTATCCCGGCCGAGAGATCTTCAGTCCCTATCAGAAATCATAATACATCTGGAGCTGACTTCTCTGTCCATGGCATACATCATTACATGTGCCCGGATAGCGCGCGTCACGGTTCGTGGATACAGCGTCAGCAGCGAAACCGCGCTCTGCTATAAATTTTGTTAGAACGTGAGACTTCCTGTAAACTCCGAGCACCTCATCCGGGGCCTGGAATGTTCGTTGACCCAGAAACTGCGGGGCGAGCGCCGAATCTGCTGCTTGAAAACTGTCAAGCAACAATAGCACATTCCATATGCTGCTTGTAATGCTAGTTTCAGACCATCCAAGGTACAGACTCGTGTGCTGCCAATGCAGCCACAAGGCAGCATGCAAACACACCATGGAGTCTACCTTTGATTTAAATAAGCCGGTCATAAAATAGGCTCACACCGGCAATCCTTATATTCCACCAGCTTTTTTTCCGAGCCCAATAAAATATTGAGTCATGCTCGTGCCGGCCCCTACCTACAAGGGCCGGACCGGGGGCGATAGCACTTCACGTCACATAGGATTTGATGGTGAGGATGGCCTAGCAAGAGAGAGACTGTCTGTCTTATGACCTTTTGGAGGTTGGTTTCGCGGTGTTAATGGAGGAACCAGTTCCCTAGGTGGACACAGACCGACGCCGGTCACACTCCACACAGCGACGACAGAGCTTCCTATTGAAGTTAATGCGTGTGATGTCCTCCTGGCTTTTATAAACCATCGTCGTTTTAGTTCATCTTCTTGCCGCTTCTGCAACCCTTGAACGTTGGCTACGTGGTTCCCACTATCCTAAAAGGGGTTGATCTTCACGTGTACGTCGAGCGCCGCTGGGTCCATTTGTCAAGGCGCGGCGGGCGGTCACAAACTGGGCGGCGAACAACCAACTCAAGCTCTCCCTCTTCTAGCAAGAACAGGAGGTTGAGTTGGCCATTTCTATGACCCCTACATCGGCCGCTACATCTGCATTGGCCGAAGATCATGGTGGCACGGGCGCGACCTCAACAAGACGCCTGAAAAAAGAGAAAGGGTGGTGAGAAGAGGAGTTGCCGCCTGCCGGCCATGATTTAGAGCCCACCAGTGAAGGTGCCCTACTCCATGCACTGATGGAGTATGCTACGAGCGGTGTACCGAGCTGGTTGTACTTTTTTTCCTTCGTACTAGAAGAGCGGGGTTGTAGACTTGTACATTGTAGGCGTAACACGAAAATTTATCTCTTTTGTCTTTTTTTTTTGAAGGAAGGGAACTTGAAAATTTATCGTGGTGCGGTTCAGCCTGACGGGCTACGACCGGATGGGCAAGCCCAGCCTAGCAGCGGAGTGGAGAGCCGCGCGTGCGTGACCGGTGGTGCAGCTAGAGCGTGTCGGCATACGCACGCGTGCACGCTAACCCACGCGCCGCGCCGCCACGGCCGGTTGCTCGCAGGTCTCGTTTTATGCTCTGACGATAACTCCACGCCTGTCGGTGTACTAGCTAGATTTTCCTCGAGCCACATTCTCCGTGTCAAGTCTGTCTGTACCACTACCATGATCTACGGAGAAGACTGCCCAGAATGGAACAGGGTTGGCCGTGCGTCACAGCGTGCACGAATCGTACGCGGTGGTCGGTTCGTCTGGCCCGCGCCGCGTCGTGATCAAACGCACGCACACGTGCGCGCGGCGGAATCCAGTTCAGATTTCCGCCCACCAAATCAAATTGCGCCTTGGACCGAGACGGGCGCCGCGGCGAGCTAGTACATCCGTACGTAGCTGCCTCGTCGGCCACACTCGACCATTCGTCCTACCTGATGATGCAGCATGGCCATAACTCCACCGACCCATATGGATCTATCGGGTTGGGTCGCCAGTCGCTGCTCGCCGGCCGGCAGGTCCTTTCACATCGTTTGACCGGAGCACGCGTGCGCGTGTCGACGGGATACCTATCCAGGCCAGGAGCTACCACAAGACAACAAAAAATGCATAACGCACCCAACCAAACAAAAACAAACTACTCTATCTACATAACGCTCGTCCATAAAACTAATCAGGCTTACGCACGGTCTAGCGGAGAAACGGCACACAATTAACGAGCCGGCCTATGCATATTTGTGCCAGAAACGGCAGAGCTGTCCCGTGGCCAGCCGGTGATTTGGTTTCACGGCCAGGTTCACTCACCACGTACGGATCAAATCAAAAACGTAGGTAGAAAGGACCGGCCGGTCTAAATTAGCTGCCGGTGGCGGCGTGGAATTTTAAGGATGTGTTTGGTTTAGAGCCGATGCATGCCATCCCAAAATATTGGCAGGCCCATGAAATTTGGTCACCGTTTGGACCGATGCCCGCAAATTGGGAGCTGCTTTACACCGACCTGGTCGGTGTGTAACAGCCACCGACCACCCCCCCCCAGGTATGTTGGGCCGGCCCAAGTTTGTTTTTCTTTTTTCCTTTCTCATTTTTTCTCTGTTTTAAATCTGAACAATTTCAAATTTGAACAAATTTCGAATTTGAACAAATTTCGAAAGTGAACGATTTTCGAATTTTTACAAATTTCGAAACTGAACGATTTTCGAATTTGAACAAATTTCAAACTGAACGATTTTTGAATTTGAACAAATTTCGAAAACGAATTTGAACAAATTTCAAATCAACGATTTTGAATTTGAACAATTTCAAACTGAACGATTTTCGAATTTGAACAAATTTCGAAACGAACAATTTTCGAATTTGAATTTTTTCAGATTTGAACAAAAAGAAGAAAGAAAAACAAAATAAGAAAGAAAACAAAAGAAAAAGGAAAAAGAAAAAAGAAAAAAGAAACAGTAAAACCCAAAAGAAAATAAAGCCTGGCCCAAACCCGACCAGGTGCGGTGGTTCGTAGCCACCGACCCGGTGTATAGGTTTTCCGCAAATTGGCTTCAAAATTTGCCGCAACACCGTGTGATTTCCGCGCGTGGGCGAACCGAGGGCATCTCCTGCGCGATGCATTTTAATGTCCGCGAGCGTCGCTTTGCTGCGTGTACGCTAAATGATCGTTTTGTCCGCGTTCGTTTGCGTCCGGGTCCGCCGGGGCGACACATTTTTTTCTTTTTTCCCTTTTCTCAATTAAACATAGTTTCAAAATATTACATTACATTTTGAAACATGATTTTACACAAACTAACACATAGTTAGAACATGGTTTACACAAACTAACACATAGTTTGAACCATGGTCGACACAAATATAAAAAATTTAAAAATAGAAGTGTTGATTTCCGTATGTTCGCTGCCAAGAAAGAACATTCGAGGGACACCCAATCACCCAAACTGGAAAATCCAGCGGGAGGAGATGGTGCCCTTGTTGGTTCTACCGATGAGGCGAACAGACAGAAACCTCGACTTCTGGCTTCGTGTGGCCCGTAGCCAGATTCGTTGAAAAGAAAGAACATTCGACGTTCTAACTATCAGTGTCGGAGCCGGAGTCGTCGGTGTGGTAGTGCCTGCGGCAGCTGTGTCGTCGAACACCTTGACGATCATCTCGCCGTCCCCTCGTAGAGGAAGGTGAGCTGGCAGCCGGGCGCGAGGTCGCGGGTGAACTTGTCCCACCCCGTGTGTGTACATCTTGCCCTCCCGTCGAAAAGGACCTCCACGGTCCAACAGAAGTTGCAGCTGCCTCCGCGCCGCGCGCCGGCTCGACGCCGTCGACGAACTCGGCGAACTTGTCCGGTAGCTGCTTGATGGCGAGTGGGTCGTCGTCGATGCGAGAGGAACTCGGCGCGCTCCTCCGCGAGGACGAGCGAGGGCGCAAGCGACGGCGAGCATGGCCGTGCTCCACCACGGCGGCCCCCGCCCGCCACGGGGCGCCAGGCCGCGGCCCGACCGCCTCGCGCCACAGCACGGCCATGGACTTCGCGGCTTGGCCGTGTCGCAGAACACCGATACGTCTCCAACGTATCGATAATTTCTTGTGTTCCATGCCACATTATTGATGTTATCTACATGTTTTATGCACACTTTATGTCATATTCGTGCATTTTGAACTAACCTATTAACAAGATGCCGAAGTGCCGTTCTGTCGCTGTTTTTGGTTTCGTAAATCCTAGTAAAGAAATATTCTCGAATTGGACGAAATAAAAGCCCAGAGGCCTATTTTCTCACGAAGCTTCCAAGACCGAAGACGAGACGAAGAGGGGCCACGGGGAGCCAAACCCAGGCGGCGCGGCCCCCTGGCCGCGCGCCCGTGGTGTGGGCCCCGTGCCGCTCTTGACTTGCCCTTCCGCCTACAAATAGCCTCCGTGACGAAACCCCCAGCACCGAGAGCCACGATACGGAAACATTACCGAGACGCCGTCGCGCCGATCCCATCTCTGGGATCCTGGAGATCGCTTCCGCACTGCCGAGAGGGGATTCATCTCCTGAGGACTCTACACCGCCATGGTCGCCTCCGGAGTGATGAGTGAGTAGTCTACCCCCGGACTATGGGTCCATAGCAGAGCTGATGTCTTCTCCCCATTGTGCTATCATTGTCGGATCTTGTGAGCTGCCTATCATGATCAAGATCATCTATATGTAATTCTATATGTTGCGTTTGTTGGGATCCGATGAATAGAGAATACTTGTTATGTTGATTATCAAAGTTATACATGTGTTGTTTATGATCTTGCATGCTCTCCGTTATTAGTAGATGCTCCGGCCAAGTAGATGCTTTTAACTCCAAGAGGGAGTACTTATGCTCGATAGTGGGTTCATGCCTGCATTGACACCGGGACAAGGATGAAAGTTCTAAGGTTGTGTTGTGCACTAGGGATAAAACATTGATGCTATGTCTAAGGATGTAGTTGTTGATTACATTACGCACCATACTTAATGCAATTGTCTCGTTGTTTTGCAACTTAATACTGGAGGGGGTTCGGATGATAACCTGAAGGTGGACTTTTTAGGCATAGATGCAGTTGGATGGCGGTCTATGTACTTTGTCGTAATGCCCAATTAAATCTCACTATACTCATCATGATATGTATGTGCATTGTCATGCTCTCTTTATTTGTCAATTGCCCAACCGTAATTTGTTCACCCAACATGTCGTTCGTCTTATGGGAGAGACACTCTAGTGAACCGTGGACCCTGGTCCAATTCTCTTTATCAAATACAATCTATTGCAATACTTGTTTTACTGTTTCTCTCGCAAACAATCATCTTCCACACAATACGGTTAATCCTTTGTTACAAGAAGGTGAGATTGACAACCTCACTGCTTCGTTGGGGCAAAGTAGCTTGGTTGTGTTGTGCAGGTTCCACGTTGGCGCCCGAATCTCCGGTGTTGCGCCGCACTACATCTCGCCGCCATCAACCTTCAACGTGCTTCTTGGCTCCTCCCGGTTCGATAAACCTTGGTTTCTTTCCGAGGGAAAACTTGTCGCCGTGCTCATCATACCTTCCTCTTGGGGTTGCCCAACGAACGTGTGAAATACACGCCATCAAGCATATTTTCGGGCGCGTTGCCGTGGGAGATCAAGACACGCTGCAAAGGGAGTCTCCACTTCTCAATCTCTTTACTTTGTTTTTGTCTTGCTTTATTTTATTTACTACTTTGTTTGCTGCACTAAATCAAAATACAAAAATTAGTTGCTAGTTTTACTTTATTTGCCATCTAGTTTGCTATATCGAAAACACAAAAAAATTAGTTTACTTGCATTTACTTTATCTAGTTTGCTTTATTTACTATTGCTAAATGGCCAACGCCTGAAAATACTAAGTTGTGTGACTTCACAACCACAAATAATAATGATTTCTTATGCACACCTATTGCTCCACCTGCTACTACAGCAGAATTCTTTGAAATTAAACCTGCTTTACTGAATCTTGTCATGAACAATCAATTTTCTGGTGTTGGTTCTGATGATGCTGCTGCCCATCTTAATAATTTTGTTGAACTATGTGAAATGCAAAAATATAAAGATGTAGATGGTGACATTATAAAACTAAAATTGTTCCCTTTCTCATTAAGAGGAAGAGCTAAAGATTGGTTGCTATCTCGCCTAAGAATAGTATTGATTCATGGACTAAATGCAAGGATGCTTTTATTGGTAGATATTATCCCCCGCTAAAATTATATCTTTGAGGAGTAGCATAATGAATTTTAAACAATTAGATACTGAACATGTTGCTCAAGCTTGGGAAAGAATGAAATCTCTGGTTAAAAATTGCCCAACCCATGGACTGACTACTTGGATGATCATCCAAACCTTCTATGCAGGACTAAATTTTTCTTCGCGGAATTTATTGGATTCAGCTGCTGGAGGTACCTTTATGTCCATCACATTGGGGGCGGCTACAAAACTTCTTGATGATATGATGATAAATTACTCAATGGCACACGGAAAGAGCCCCACAAGGTAAGAAGGTAAATTCTGTTGAGGAATCCTCTTCCTTGAGTGATAAGGTTGATGCTATTATGTCTATGCTTGTGAATGATAGGACTAATGTTGATCCTAATAATGTTCCGTTAGCTTCATTAGTTGCTCAAAATTCTAGGCCATACCCTGCTAGTGGTAATACTTATGGTAGATATGAGGGAAGGATGCTAGATATTGAAAGATCCACTAAAAATTTTATGCAATCGCAATATGAGCAAAATCAATTGTTTACTAAAACTATGAATGAACAATCTACCTTGTTGAAAAATATAGGAAATCAACTTGAAAAGTTGAATAGGGAAATTTCTGGTCTGCAAACTAAAATTTCAAATGCTGAAACCCGAATCTCATACATGTCTGCCTCACAATCCTCTTTAATTAATAAAATGGCTGCTAAACCTGATGACATTGAAAATAAAATTGTTACTACAGCAAATGCCATTCAAGTTAGAATTAATGAGAATATAAGATTAATGGCTGAACTGCGTGCTAGGTGGGATAGAGAAGAAAATGAAAAACTAGCTAAAGAGAAGAATATAGCTAAAGTTTGGACTATTACCACCACTAGTAATGCTAATGCTACACATGTTGCTGCACCTCCTACTCATACTAATAAAAGAATTGGTGTTAGCAATGTTTCCACTTCTAATGCAAAGCGCGAAAAACTGCCTGAAACTGCTAAAACTGCCTGTGATAAAGCTGCTGAAATTTTTTCCAACATTGGGGATGATGATCCCATTGCTTTAGATTATAATGGTTTGAATTTTGATGATTGCCACATCTCTGAAGTTATAAAGTTCTTGCAAAAACTTGCTAAAAGTCCTAATGCTAGTGCTATAAATTTGGCTTTCACGCATCATATTACAAATGCTCTCATAAAAGCTAGAGAAGAGAAACTACGCGAAGCCTCTATTCCTAAAAAGCTAGAGGATGGTTGGGAGCCCATCATTAAGATGAAGGTTAAAGATTTTGATTGTAATGCTTTATGATCTTGGTGCAAGTATTTCTGTTATGCCTAAGAAAATTTATAATATGCTTGACTTGCCACCGCTCGAAAAATTGTTATTTGGATGTTAATCTTGCTGATCATTCTACAAAGAAACCTTTGGGTAAAGTTGATAATGTTCGCATTACCGTTAACAATAACCTTGTTCCCGTTGATTTTGTTGTCTTGGATATTGAATGCAATGCATCTTGTCCAATTATATTGGGAAGACTTTTCTTCGAACCGTTGGTGCTATTATTGATATGAGGGAAGGAAATATAAAATATCAATTTCCTCTCAAGAAAGGTATGGAACACTTCCTAGAAAGAGAATGAAGGTACCTTATGATTCTATCATTAGAACAAATTATGATGTTGATGCTTCATTTCTCGATAATACTTGATACACACTTTCTGCGCCTAGCTGAAAGGCGTTAAAGAAAAGCGCTTATGGGAGACAACCCATGTTTTTACCTACAGTACTTTGTTTTTATTTTGTGTCTTGGAAGTTGTTTACTACTGTAGCAACTTCTCCTTATCTTAGTTTTGAGTTTTGTTGTGCCAAGTTAAGCCGTTGATAGAAAAGTAAGTACTAGATTTGGATTACTGCGCAGTTCCAGATTTCTTTGCTGTCACGAATCTGAGCCCACTGCCCTGCAGGAAGCTCAGAAAATTATGCCAATTTACGTGCATGATCCTCAGATATGTACGCAACTTTCATTCAATTTGAGCATTTTCATTTGAGCAAGTCTGGTGCCATTTTAAAATTCGTCAATACGAACTGTTCTGTTTTGACAGATTCTGCCTTTTATTTCGCATTGCCTCTTTCGCTATGTTGGATGAATTTCTTTGATCCACTAATGTCCAGTAGCATTATGCAATGTCCAGAAGTGTTAAGAATGAGTGTGTCACCTCTGAATATGTCAATTTATATTGTGCACTAACCCTCTAATGAGTTGTTTCGAGTTTGGTGTGGAGGAAGTTTTCAAGGATCAAGAGAGGAGTATGATGCAACATGATCAAGGAGAGTGAAAGCTCTAAGCTTGGGGATGCACCCGGTGGTTCACCCCTGCATATATCAAGAAGACTCAAGCGTCTAAGCTTGGGATGCCCAAGGCATCCCCTTCTTCATCAACAAATTATCAGGTTCCTCCCCCGAAACTACATTTTTATTCGGCCACATCTTATGTGCTTTTTCTTGGAGCGTCGTTTTGTTTTTGTTTTTGTTTTGTTTGAATAAAATGGATCCTAGCATTCACTTTATGGGAGAGATACACACTCCGCTGTAGCTTATGGACAAATATGTCCTTGGTTTCTACTCATAGTATTCATGGCGAAGTTTCTCCTTCGTTAAATTGTTATATGGTTGGAGTTGGAAAATGATACATGTAGTAATTGCTATAAATGTTTTGGGTAATGTGATACTTGGCAATTGTTGTGCTCATGTTTAAGCTCTTGCATCATATGCTTTGCACCCATTAATGAAGAAATACATAGAGCATGCTAGAATTTGGTTTGCATATTTGGTTTCTCTAAGGTCTAGATAATTTCTAGTTTTGAGTTTGAACAACAAGGAAGACGGTATAGAGTATTATAATGCTTTCAATATGTCTTTTATGTGAGTTTTGCTGCCGTTCATCCTTGTGTTTGTTTCAAATAACCTTGCTAGCCTAAACCTTGTATCGAGAGGGAATACTTCTCATGCATCCAAAATACTTGAGCCAACCACTATGCCATTTGTGTCCACCATACCTACCTACTACATGGTATTTTCCAGCCATTCCAAAGTAAATTGCTTGAGTGCTACCTTTAAAATTCCATCATTCACCTTTGCAATATATAGCTCATGGGACAAATAGCTTAAAAACTATTGTGGTATTGAATATGTAATTATGCACTTTATCTCTTATTAAGTTGCTTGTTGTGCGATAACCATGTTTACTGGGGAACATCAACTCATTGTTGAATTTCATGTGAGTTGCTATGCATGTCTGCCTTGTCTGAAGTAAGGGCGATCTACACTGAGTTGAATGGTTTGAGCATGCATATTGTGAGAGAAGAACATTGGGCCGCTAACTAAAGCCATGTTCCATGGTGGAAGTTTCAGTTTTGGACAAACATCCTCAAATCTCTAATGAGAAAAGAATTAATTGTTGTTGAATGCTTAAAGCATTAAAAGAGGAGTCCATTATCTGTTGTCTATGTTGTCCCGTATGGATGTCTAAGTTGAGAATAATCAAAAGCGAGAAATCCAAATGCGAGCTTTCTCCTTAGACCTTTGTACAGGCGGCATAGAGGTACCCCTTTGTGATACTTGGTTAAAGCATATGTATTGCGGTGATAATCCAGGTAGTCCAAGCTAATTAGGACAAGGTGCGAGCACTATTAGTACACTATGCATGAGGCTTGCAACTTATAAGATATAATTTACATGATGCATATGCTTTATTACTACCGTTGACAAAATTGTTTCATGTTTTCAAAATCAAAGCTCTAGCACAAATATAGCAATCGATGCTTTTCCTCTATGAGGACCATTCTTTTTACTTTTATGTTGAGTCAGTTCACCTATTTCTCTCCACCTCAAGAAGCAAACACTTGTGTGAACTGTGCATTGATTCCTACATACTTGCTTATTGCACTTATTATATTACTCTATGTTGACAATATCCATGAGATATACATGTTACAAGTTGAAAGCAACCGCTGAAACTTAATCTTCTTTTGTGTTGCTTCAATACCTTTACTTTGAATTATTGCTTTATGAGTTAACTCTTATGCAAGACTTATTGATGCTTGTCTTGAAATGCTATTCATGAAAAGTCTTTGCTTTATGATTCACTTGTTTACTCATGTCATACACATTGTTTTGATCGCTGCATTCTCTACATATGCTTTACAAATAGTATGATCAAGTTTATGATGGCATGTCACTCCAGAAATTATCTTTGTTATCGTTTACCTGCTCGGGACGAGCAGAACTAAGCTTGGGGATGCTGATACGTCTCCAACGTATCGATAATTTCTTGTGTTCCATGCCACATTATTGATGTTATCTACATGTTTTATGCACACTTTATGTCATATTCGTGCATTTTCCGGAACTAACCTATTAACAAGATGCCGTGCCGCTGTTTTTCTGCTGTTTTTGGTTTCAGAAATCCTAGTAAAGAAATATTCTCGGAATTGGACGAAATAAAAGCCCAGAGGCCTATTTTCTCACGAAGCTTCCGAAGACCGAAGACGAGACGAAGAGGGGCCACGGGAGCCAAACCCTCGGCGCGCCCCCTGGCCGCGCGGCCCCGTGGTGTGGGCCCCCGTGCCGCCTCTTGACTTGCCCTTCCGCCTACAAATAGCCTCCGTGACGAAACCCCGCACCGAGAGCCACGATACGGAAAACATTACCGAGACGCCGTCGCCGCCGATCCCATCTCGGGGATCCTGGAGATCCGCACCCCGCCGGAGAGGGGATTCATCTCCTGAGGACTCTACACCGCCATGGTCGCCTCTCCGGAGTGATGAGTGAGTAGTCTACCCTGGACTATGGGTCCATAGCAGTAGCTAGATGGTTGTCTTCTCCCCATTGTGCTATCATTGTCGGATCTTGTGAGCTGCCTATCATGATCAAGATCATCTATATGTAATTCTATATGTTGCGTTTGTTGGGATCCGATGAATAGAGAATACTTGTTATGTTGATTATCAAAGTTATACATGTGTTGTTTATGATCTTGCATGCTCTCCGTTATTAGTAGATGCTCTGGCCAAGTAGATGCTTTTAACTCCAAGAGGGAGTACTTATGCTCGATAGTGGGTTCATGCCTGCATTGACACCTGGGACAGTGGAAAGTTCTAAGGTTGTGTTGTGCTGTTGCCACTAGGGATAAAACATTGATGCTATGTCTAAGGATGTAGTTGTTGATTACATTACGCACCATACTTAATGCAATTGTCTGTTGTTTGCAACTTAATACTGGAGGGGTTCGGACGATAACCTGAAGGTGGACTTTTTAGGCATAGATGCAGTTGGATGGCGGTCTATGTACTTTGTCGTAATGCCCAATTAAATCTCACTATACTCATCATGATATGTATGTGCATTGTCATGCTCTCTTTATTTGTCAATTGCCCAACTGTAATTTGTTCACCCAACATGCTGTTCGTCTTATGGGAGAGACACCTCTAGTGAACTGTGGACCCCGGTCCAATTCTCTTTACTGAAATACAATCTATTGCAATACTTGTTTCTACTGTTTTCTCGCAAACAATCATCTTCCACACAATACGGTTAATCCTTTGTTACAGAAGCGGTGAGATTGACAACCTCACGCTTCGTTGGGGCAAAGTAGCTTGGTTGTGTTGTGCAGGTTCCACGTTGGCGCCGAATCTCTGGTGTTGCGCCGCACTACATCTCGCCGCCATCAACCTTCAACGTGCTTCTTGGCTCCTCCGGTTCGATAAACCTTGGTTTCTTTCCGAGGGAAAACTTGCTGCTGTGCTCATCATACCTTCCTCTTGGGGTTGCCCAACGAACGTGTGAAATACACGCCATCAAACACCTAGGCGGCGCTACGGTCGAGCTTTGTGGCGGCTGAAGACCCACAAGTATAGGAGGTGTATCGTAGTACTTTCGATAAATAAGAGTGTCGAACCCAACGATGAGCAAGGTGTTGACAAGGCTTGATGAAGGATCAACGTAAATACTCACAGACAAGTATTCAGGGGGTTTTGATATAGCAGATGAATAAAGTACGAGTAAGTAAAATGCGAGAGAAATAATTGCAGCGAGTGGCCCAATCCTTTTTAGCACAAAGGACAAGCCGGTTTGTTTACTTATAATGACCAAACGTTCTTGAGGACACACGGGAATTTAGTCTAGTGCTTTCGCTTCATATAGCTGATTAATCTTCATTGTTTTGATAAGTGTCGTGTGGGTGAACCTATGCTAATGCACCGCCCTTCCTAGGACTAATACATACTTGTGATTATACCCCTTGCAAGCATCCGCAAATACAAGAAAGTAATTAAGATAAATCTAACCACAGCCTTAAACTCTGAGATCCTGCTATCCCTCTTGAATCGATATACCAACGG
Organism: Lolium multiflorum; assembly: GCA_030979885.1. Taxonomy (NCBI): domain Eukaryota; kingdom Viridiplantae; phylum Streptophyta; class Magnoliopsida; order Poales; family Poaceae; genus Lolium; species Lolium multiflorum. The sequence continues at coordinate 188,173,038 of CM061752.1, read as the reverse complement.
GGTTCAGGTTGGTGTCACTCCGGCAACCCCGCAATTAGCAAACGAATACAAGATGTATTCCCCTAGGCCCATAAAGGTGAAGTATCATGTATTCAACGTTCACATGACACCACTAGAAGAATAACACCACAACTTAAATATCATAACATTGAATATTACCCAACATAATTCACTACTAACATTTAGACTTCACCCATGTCCTCAAGAACTAAACGAACTACTCACGAGACATCATATGGAACATGATCAGAGGTGATATGATGATGAATAACAATCTGAACATAAACCTTGGTTCAATGGTTTCACTCAATAGCATCAATAACAAGTAGAAATCAATACCGGGAGAGTTTCCCCTATCAAACAATCAAGATCCAACCCTAATTGTTACAGCGGTGACGAGGTGCAGCGGTGGAGATGATGGTGATGATGATGGAGATGATGGTGATGATGATCCCAATGATGTCCAGCTGATGGCGTGTAATACACACGTTCGTTGGGAACCCCAAGAGGAAGGTATGATGCGCACAACAGCAAGTTTTCCCTCAGTAAGAAACCAAGGTTTATCGAACAAGTAGGAGTCAAGAAGCACGTCGAAGGTTGATGGCGGCGGGATGTAGTGCGGCCCAACACCAGGGATTCCGGCGCCAACGTGGAACCTGCACAACACAACCAAAGTATTTTGCCCCAACGAAACAGTGAGGTTGTCAATCTCACCGGCTTGCTGTAACAAAGGGTTAGATGTATAGTGTGGATGATGATTGTTTGCAGAAAACAGTAGAACAAGTATTGCAGTAGATTGTATTCAATGTAAAAGAATAGGACCGGGGTCCACAGTTCACTAGTGGTGTCTCTCCCATAAGATAAATAAAATGTTGGGTGAAAAAATTACAGTTGGGCAATTGACAAATAAAGAGGGCATGACCATGCACATACATGATATGATAAGTATAGTGAGATTTAGTTGGGCATTACGACAAAGTACATAGACATCCAGCATGCATCTATGCCTAAAAAGTCCACCTTCAAGTTATCATCCGAACCCCTTCCGGATTAAGTTGTAAACAACAGACAATTGCATTAAGTATGGTAATGTAATCAATAACTACATCCTCGGACATAGCATCAATGTTTTATCCCTAGTGGCAACATCACATCCACAACCTTAGAACTTTCTGTCACTGTCCCAGATTTAATGGAGGCATGAACCCACTATCGAGCATAAATACTCCTCTTGGAGTTAAGAGTAAAAACTTGGCCAGAGCCTCTACTAATAACGGAGAGCATGCAAGATAATAAACAACACATAGGTACTAGATTGATAATCAACATAACATAGTATTCTCTATCCATCGGATCCCGACAAACACAACATATAGCATTACATATAGATGATCTTGATCATGTTAGGCAGCTCACAAGATCCGACAATGAAGCACATAAGGAGAAGACGACCATCTAGCTACTGCTATGGACCCATAGTCCAGGGTGAACTACTCACTCATCACTCCGGAGGCGATCATGGCGATGAAGAGTCCTCCGGAGATGATTCCCCTCTCCCAGGGTGCCGGAGGCGATCTCCCGAATCCCCCGAGATGGGATTGGCGGCGGCGGCGTCTCTGGAAGGTTTTCCGTATCGTGGCTCGGTACTGGGGGTTTCACGACGAAGACTATATGTAGGCGGAAGGGCAGGTCAGGGGGCCACACGAGGGCCCCACACGCCAGGGCCGCGCGGCCAGCACCTGGGCCGCGCCGCCCTGTTGTGGCGCCTCGTGGCCCCACTTCGTAAGTCCTCCGGTCTTCGAAGCTTCGTGTAAAAATAGGCCCCTGGGCGTTGATTTCGTCCAATTCCGAGAATATTTCCTTACTAGGATTTCTGAAACCAAAACAGCAAAACAAAGAATGGCTTTCGACATCTCGTTAATAGGTTAGTGCCGGAAAATGCATAAATATGACATAAAGTATGCATAAAACATGTAGATATCATCAATAATGTGGCATGGACATAAGAAATTATCGATACGTCGAGACGTATCAGCATCCCCAAGCTTAGTTCTGTCGTCCCGAGCAGGTAAACGATAACAAAGATAATTTCTGAGTGACATGCCATCATAACCTTGATCATACTATTGTAAGCATATGTAATGAATGCAGCGATCAAAACAATGGTAATGACATGAGTAAACAAATGAATCATAAAGCAAAGACTTTTCATGAATAGTACTTTCAAGACAAGCATCAATAAGTCTTGCATAAGAGTTAACTCATAAAGCAATAAATCAAAGTAAAGGTATTGAAGCAACACAAAGGAAGATTGAGTTTCAGCGGTTGCTTTCAACTTATAACATGTATATCTCATGAATATTGTCAATGTAAAGTAATATAACAAGTGCAATATGCGAGTATGTAGGAATCAATGCACAGTTCACACAAGTGTTTGCTTCTTGGGGTGGAGAGAGATAGGTGAACTGACTCAACATAAAAGTAAAAGAAAGGCCCTTCGCAGAGGGAAGCATTGATTGCTATATTTGTGCTAGAGCTTTGGTTTTGAAAACAAGAAACAATTTTGTCAACGGTAGTAATAAAGCATATGTATCATGTAAATTATATCTTACAAGTTGCAAGCCTCATGCATAGTAAATTAATAGTGCCCGCACCTTGTCCTAATTAGCTTGGATTACCGGGATTGTCATCGCAATACACATGTTTTAACCAAGTGTCACAAAGGGGTACTCTATGCCGCCTGTACAAAGGTCTAAGGAGAAAGATCGCATTTGGATTTCTCGCTTTTGATTATTCTCAACTTAGACATCCATACCGGGACAACATAGACAACAGATAATGGACTCCTCTTTAATGCATAAGCATTTAGCAACAATTAATGTTCTCATATGAGATTGAGGATGTATGTCCAAAACTGAAACTTCCACCATGGATCATGGCTTTAGTTAGCGGCCCAATGTTCTTCTCTAACATTATGCATGCTCTAACCATTAAATGAGTGGTAAATCTCCCTTACTTCAGACAAGACGGACATGCATAGCAACTCACATGATATTCAACAAAGGGTAGTTGATGGCGTCCCCAGGAACATGGTTATCGCACAACAAACAACTTAATAAGAGATAAAGTGCATAAGTACATATTCAATACCACAATAGTTTTTAAGCTATTTGTCCCATGAGCTATATATTGCAAAGGTAAAGAATGGAAATTTTAAAGGTAGCACTCAAGCAATTTACTTTGGAATGGCGGAGAAATACCATGTAGTAGGTAGGTATGGTGGACACAAATGGCATAGTGGTTGGCTCAAGGATTTTGGATGCATGAGAAGTATTCCCTCTCGATACAAGGTTTAGGCTAGCAAGGTTATTTGAAACAAACACAAGGATGAACCGGTGCAGCAAAACTCACATAAAAGACATATTGTAAACATTATAAGACTCTACACCGTCTTCCTTGTTGTTCAAACTCAATACTAGAAATTATCTAGACTTTAGAGAGATCAATTATGCAAACCAAATTTTAGCAAGCTCTATGTATTTCTTCATTAATAGGTGCAAAGTATATGATGCAAGAGCTTAAACATGAGCACAACAATTGCCAAGTATCAAATTATTCAAGACATTTTAGAATTACTACATGTAGCATTTCCCGATTCCAACCATATAACAATTTAACGAAGAAGATTCAACCTTCGCCATGAATATTATGAGTAAAGCCTAAGGACATATTTGTCCATATGCAACAGCGGAGCGTGTCTCTCTCCCACACAATGAATGCTAGGATCCATTTTATTCAAACAAAACAAAAACAAAAACAAACCGACGCTCCAAGCAAAGCACATAAGATGTGATGGAATAAAAATATAGTTTCAGGGGAGGAACCTGATAATGTTGTCGATGAAGAAGGGGATGCCTTGGGCATCCCCAAGCTTAGACGCTTGAGTCTTCTTAAAATATGCAAGGGTGAACCACCGGGGCATCCCCAAGCTTAGAGCTTTCACTCTCCTTGATCATATTGTATCATCTCCCTCTCTTGATCCTTGAAAACTTCCTCCACACCAAACTCGAAACAACTCATTAGAGGGTTAGTGCATAATAAAAATTCACATGTTCAGAGGTGACATAATCATTCTTAACACTTCTGGACATTGCACAAAGCTACTGGACATTAATGGAACAAAGAAATTCATCCAACATAGCAAAAGAGGCAATGCGAAATAAAAGGCAGAATCTGTCAAAAACAGAACAGTCCGTAAAGACGGATTTATTGAGGCACCAGACTTGCTCAAATGAAAATTCCCAAATTGAATGAAAGTTGCGTACATATCTGAAGATCACTGACGTAAATTGGCATAATTTTCTGAGTTACCTACAGAGAATTAGGCCCAGATTCGTGACAGCAAAGAAATCTGTTTCTGCGCAGTAATCCAAATCTAGTATTGACTTTACTATCAAAGACTTTACTTGGCACAAAAATGCAATAAAATAAAGATAAGGAGAGGTTGCTACAGTAGTAAAGGACTTCCAAGACTCAAATATAAAATAAAATTACTGAAATAAAATAATGGGTTGTCTCCCATAAGCGCTTTTCTTTAACGCCTTTCAGCTAGGCGCAGAAAGTGTGTATCAAGTATTATCGAGAGATGAAGCATCAACATAGGTGTTGGGAGTTTTCTCAACTATGCATTTTATCTTATCTATGTGAGTTTCAGAGGCTCCCTTTTCATTATTCTTAGGCTTGCTATCCTCATCAAACAAATTTTCAGGAACAAGCCAACCATAGTTATTTTCTAGAGCGTCATTCATTCCCAGGAGCTTACAAGGTATTGTTGTCTTAATCTCCCCACCATCATTAATATTATTAGTGTACCTTACTCTCTCCATATCCATCTTTTCAAGGATACTAACATGACCCACAAGTATAGGGGGTGTATCGTAGTATCTTCGATAAATAAGAGTGTCGAACCCAACGAGGAGCAGGTGTTGACAAGGTTTTGATGAAGGATTCACTGTAAATGCTCACAGACAAGTATTCAGGGGGTTTTGATGTAGCAGATGAAATAAGTACAAGTAAGTAAAGTGCGAGAGAAATAATTGCAGCGAGTGGCCCAATCCTTTTTAGCACAAAGGACAAGCCGGTTTGTTTACTTATAATGACCAAACATTCTCGAGGACACACGGGATTTTAGTCTAGTGCTTTCGCTACATACAGCTGATTAATCTTCATTGTTTTGATAAGTGTTGTGTGGGTGAACCTATGCTAATGTACCGCCTTCCTAGGACTAATACATACTTGTGATTATACCCTTGCAAGCATCCGCAACTACAAGAAAGTAATTAAGATAAATCTAACCACAGCCTTAAACTCTGAGATCCTGCGATCCCTCCTGCATCGATATACCAACGGGGGTTTAGGTTTCTGTCACTCCGGCAACCCCGCAATTGGCAAACGAGTACAAGATGCATTCCCCTAGGCCCATAAATGGTGAAGTGTCGTGTAGTCGACGTTCACACGGCACCACTAGAAGAATAACACCACAACTTAAATATCATAACATTGAATATTACTCAACCATAGTTCACTACTAACATTTAGACTTCACCCATGTCCTCAAGAACTAAACGAACTACTCACGAGACATCATATGGAACATGATCAGAGGTGATATGATGATGAATAACAATCTGAACATAAACCTTGGTTCAATGGTTTCACTCAATAGCATCAATAACAAGTAGAAATCAATACCGGGAGAGTTTCCCCTATCAAACAATCAAGATCAAACCCAAATTGCTACAGCGGTGACGATGTCCAGCGGTGGTGATGGCGGTGATGATGATGGAGATGATGATGATGGTGATGGAGATGATGTCCAGCTCGATGACGGTGACGATGGCGCCGATTTCTCCGGGAGGGAATTTCCCCGCGGATTCCTGCCCGCCGGAGAGCTCTTTCTCTTTGGTGTTCTCCGCCAGAGGCGGCTGTAACCCTTCGTGAGGATTCCTCTGTGGCTTAGGTTTTCGGGACGAAGAGTTTCGCGAAGAAAAGGAGGCGAAAGGGGTTGTGTGGGCCCCACACCACATGGTGGCGCGGCCAGGCCATGGGCCGCGCCGCCCTATGGTGTGGGCCCACCTTGGGTCACCTGGCTCCCCTTCTGGCTTCCTTCGTCATCCTGGAAAAATAGGATTTTTGGTAAAACTTCCTTCCACAGTTGATCTTCCGAAATATTGCATCCTGACGGTGCTTTTTCCAGCAGAATCCTGGCTCCGGTGCTCGATCTCCAAATAATCATGAAACATGCAAAATAGATGAAATAACATAAGTATTGTGTCCCAATATGAAATATATCAATGAATAACAGCAAATTATGATATAAAATAGTGATGCAAATTGGACGTATCAACTCCCCCAAGCTTAGACTTCGCTTGTCCCCAAGCGAAACTGAACTCGGTAAACAGACCACATGTTTATGGAGTGAAGAGTCGATAAATAAAATACGGACAAGAAGCATCATATTCATTCACACAAGACATTATAGTAAACAACTTCCTCATATAACTCAACTTGAAACAAGTATAAGGTAATCACAAATAAAGGTGCATAAGAAATCATAATTGGTGATGGCAAACTTTGTTCTTGGTCAGAGAACATTTAACAAATTATACTTATCTATTGAGCAGCGCTCTCATATTAAAAAGCTTATGGTAAACTTGCATACTCAATCATATTAATCATTGATGACTTTCAAAGCTATATTCATTCAGGTAAAACTTGTACTAAACAAGGAAGAGTAAAGACATGATGAAGCAAATCACAATATAATAGTTTGATCACAACAACTCAAATGCTTGCTTGAGATGGAGGGAAATAGGTTTACTGACTCAACATAAAGTAAAAGACAGGCCCTTCGCAGAGGGAAGCAGGGATTAAATCATGTGCTAGAGCTTTTTCAGTTTTGAAATCATATAAAGAGAATAAAAGTTAAGTTTTGAGAGGTGTTTGTTGTTGTCAACGACTGGTAGCGGGTACTCTAACCCCCTTGCCAAACAGACCTTCAAAGAGCGGCTCCCATGAAGGACGTTATCTCTACCAGCAAGGTAGATCATCCCTCTTCTCTTTTGTTTACACATGTACTTTAGTTTATTTAAGGATGACACTCCCCCCAACCTTTGCTTACACAAGCCATGGCTAACCGAATCCTCGGGTGCCTTCCAACAATCTCATACCATGGAGGAGTGTCTATTGCAAAATTAAGTTGCTTACCGATGAATCAGGGCAAAACATGTGAAGAGAATTAATAATGAAAGTTGATTAATTGGGGCTGGGAACCCTGTTGCCAGCTCTTATTGCAAAATTATGGGATAAGTGGATGAAGCCACTAGTCCATTAGTGGAGGCTGCCTAACAAGACTGAAAGATAAAACACCACATACTTCCTCATGAGTTATAAAACATTGACACAAATAAAGAGTAATAAGTTTTGAATTGTTTAAAGGTAGCACATGAAGTATTTACTTGGAATGGCAGAAAATACCATGCAGTAGGTAGATATGGTGGACACAAATGGCATAGGTTTGGGTTCAGGTTTGGATGCACGAGAAGTATTACCTCTCAGTACAGGTCTTTGGCTAGCAAGGTTAATTAGCAAGCATAGGAGTTGAGGGAAACAAACAAATATACATGTGATAGAAACAATCATGCATCTTACTTGTAAGCACAAACAGTTTTAACTCTAGAATACTAAGCAAAGAACTGATAAGAAAGATAATAACATCTTCTACATGTATTTCCTCTATTCTTCTTGAACTCAAAGTGTTGTTGCTATTGACCATTGCTAAGTTTGCCAAAACCAAATAGATTTACTCAATGCTCCCAAAGTGGTACCAATACTAAAATCAAGATCAATCATATAGCAGAGATTGCAAACTAAAATAAGGTGTGCAATATGTAAATGATAAGACTTCTCATTAATATTCCATAACGATAACTCACACCAAGGGATACATAGACAAACTAAAGGAGAGATACTTCCACACTGCAACCCATCTTATACGATAACTTCCCTACTCATGATATGACACTACTTGATAGTAAAAAGTAAAAGGTAATGATGATGTGATACCACGGCACTCCCCCAAGCTTGGAATAAACCAAGGGGATGCCAATACCGATGATGAATTACTCCTTTGGCGATGGTGGTGATGAATTCCTCCCGCGCTTCTTACAGATCTCCTTCAGCTTCAACTTCTCAGCTTGGCAATTCTGCACTAAGACTCGAAGAGATTCATTGTTATCTGAAGTTGGCGGTGGCGACCTTGTGATGGGTATCGAGTAATATTCCAGCATTCTACGGAGTCGGTAATTCTCCTCCTGGAGTATCTCCACTTCTCTTCTTAGAGCCCGATATTGATCACAAAACTCATCGGTAGTCCGTAGAACTTCTTCCAACACAGGGAAAGAGTCAAGACCAAGAGCTGGTGGTAAGGGTCCCTGCAAGTTATGAGAGAAAGAATGTCGAGTGTCAACAGATCCCACCAAGATTTGCTTACTCCCAACAGCTTGTTGCTCTTGTTTTGATGACATCCTTTTCACTTCTTCCTTCGAAACCCCCTTGCCCTTGTTGTCGGAGGCCATGGTGCTCTAGATCAAAGACAGATCCTGGCAGAAACAGCTCGAAACAAAACACCTCGAGAAAATGATATACGGACCTCCAGGTCCGGGGGATTATAATAAAAATTTTTAAAAACGGAAAGTACCAGTCGAACAAGAGTCGGAAAGGGGCACGAGGCCACACAGGGCGGCGCGGGCCAGGCCAGGCCGCGCCGGCCTGTGGTGGCACGCCCTCGTGCGTCTTTTCCACTCCGTTTCGATCTCGTAATTTTTCATATTTTCCAAAAACAGCAAAAATATTGTTCGGAAAGTAAATCGAACTTTTCATTACCAGTATGTTACCTATTCAAAGTCGAGTTCTGCGGACTGTCAATTTGACCTTTATGAAAGCCTCCGGTGTTTCCACTTGAATAATATCAACATCAACATTATGAGAATCACCCGAGATATAATGCTTGAGTCTTTGCGCATTCACCACTTGCGTAGCATTGCCTTGGAGAGAGTTAATTTTAATTGCTCCTGAATGATACACCTCCTCAACAACATATGGTCCTTCCCATTTTGAGAGTAATTTCCAAAGAGTCTGAGACGAGACCGATACAATAGGACTTTATCCCCAACATTAAACTTTTGATAATCCTTCTATCATGCCATTTTTTAACTTTTTCTTTAAAGAGTTTAGCATTTTCATAAGCTTCACTTCTCCATTCATCTAGAGAACTTAATTGTAGCAACCTCTTATTACCGGCAAGTTTAGGATCTTTATTTAATTCTCTAACAGCCCAATAAGCTTTGTGTTCTAGTTCTAAAGGTAAATGACAAGCTTTTCCATAAACCATTTTATAAGGTGACATTCCCATGGGGTTTTTATAAGCAGTTCTATAAGCCCATAGTGCATCCTTCAATTTACTAGCCCAATTCTTTCTAGATTTATTAACGGTCTTTCCCAAAATAGATTTAATTTCTCTATTTGATAATTCTACTTGACCACTAGTTTGAGGGTGATAAGCAGAAGCAATTCTATGATTAATACCATACCTAGCAAGAGTCTTTCTAAAACCTCCATGAATAAAATGAGAACCTCCATCAGTCATAATATATCTAGGAACTCCAAATCTAGGAAAAATAATATCTAAAAGCATTTTTAAAGAAGTTTCACCATCAGCACTTTTTGTAGGAATGGCTTCCACCCATTTAGTAACATAATCAACAACAACAAGTATATGAGTGTTACCTTCTGAAGAGGGAAAAGGTCCCATGAAGTCAAATCTCCAACAATCAAATGGTTCAATAACAAGAGTATAATTCATAGGCATTTCATTGCGTCTGGAGATATTACCAACCCTTTGACATTCATCACAAGATAAAATAAACTTCCTTGCATCTTTGAAGAGAGTTGGCCAATAAAAACCTGATTGTAGAACCTTTTGCGCGGTTCTTTCTCCGGCGTGATGTCCTCCATAAGCACTGCCATGACATTTACTCAATATCTCTTGTTGTTCATATTCGAACACACCTTCGCATAATACCATCCACTCCTTCTTTATATAAGTGTGGGTCATCCCAAAAATAATGCATCAAGTCATAAAAGAATTTCCTCCTTTGCTGAGCTGAAAAGGTTGGAGGCAAGTACTTGGAAACAATAAAGTTAGCATAATCAGCATACCAAGGTCGCGAGCTCACCTTTATTACAGCCAATTGTTCATTTGGAAAACTATCATTAACAGGAACAGGATCATAAGCAATATTTTCCAATCTAGACAAATTATCAGCAACAGGATTATCAGCACCTTTCCTATCTACAATATGTAAATCAAATTCTTGCAAAAGAAGTACCCATCTAATAAGCCTTGGCTTAGCATCTTTCTTTGTCATAAGGTATCTAATTGCAGCATGATCAGTATGAATCGTAACTTTGAATCAACAATATAAGATCTAAATTTATCACAAGCAAAGACTACAGCTAACAATTCTTTTTCAGTAGTAGCATAATTTCTTTGAGCAGCATCAAGAGTTTTACTAGCATAATGAATAACATTTAATTTTTTATCTACTCGCTGTCCAAGAACAGCGCCTACAGCAAAATCACTAGCATCACACATAATTTCAAAAGGTAAATTCCAATCAGGAGGTTCAACTATAGGAGCAGTTGTTAAGGCTTCTTAAGAGTTTCAAAAGCTTCCTTACAATCATCATAAAATACAAAAGGTACATCTTTTTGAAGAAGATTAGTAAGAGGCTTTGAAATCTTGGAGAAATCTTTAATAAATCTCCTATAAAACCCAGCATGACCAAGAACACTACGAATACCTTTAACATCCCTCGGATAGGGCATCTTCTCAATGGCTTCAACTTTAGCTCTATCAACTTCAATACCTCTCTCGGAAATTTTATGTCCCAATACAATTCCTTCATTAACCATAAAGTGGCATTTCTCCCAATTAAGAACAAGGTTAGTTTCTTCACATCTCCGCAAAACTTTATCAAGGTTTCGCAAGCAACTATCAAAAGAATTCCCATAAACGGAAAAATCATCCATGAATACCTCCACAATACTCTCACAAAAGCCATGAAAAATAGCAGACATGCATCTTTGGAAAGTAGCAGGAGCATTACATAAACCAAAAGGCATACGCCTATAAGCATAAGTTCCATAGGGACAAGTAAAAGTGGTTTTCTCTTGATCTTTAGCTTTAACAGCAATTTGTGAAAACCCAGAATAACCATCAAGAAAACAAAAATGAGTATTTTTAGACAATCTTTCTAACATTTGATCAATAAAAGGCAAAGGGTAATGATCTTTCTTAGTAACCTTATTAACTTTTCGATAATCAATGCACATTCTATACCCTACAACTACTCTTTGAGGTATAAGCTCATCATTATCATTAGGCACAACAGTTATTCCTCCTTTCTTAGGAACGCAATGCACAGGACTAACCCATCTACTATCAGCAATAGGATATATAATTCAAGTTTTAATACCTCATTTCTTACCACATCCTTCATCTTGGGAATTAGACGACGCTGAGGTTCAACAACAGGCTTCGCATCATCTTCCATATTAATGGCGTGTTGGCAAATAGAGGGAGAAATCCCCTTCAAGTCATCAAGAGTATAGCCAATAGCACCTCGGTGTTTCTTCAATATTTCCAATAATCTTTCTTCTTCAAACTCTGTAAGCTTAGAACTAATAATAACAGGATATATTTTCTTATCATCAATATGAGCATATTTAAGATTATCAGCAAAGGCTTTAAATCAAAAACAGGATCTTCCTTTGGGGGTGTTGTACCCAAATCTTCCACCGGTAAATCATGCTTGAGAATAGGTTGTCGAAGAAAAATTTCCTCAAGCTCATCTCTTTCTTTCCTAAAAACTTCACTCTCGCTATTCTCCAAATGTTGCTGCAAAGGATTATTAGGAACAAGAACAATAGATGCACACTGCTCCATTTTAAAATCATTACTAGGCAAATCAGCTTTATAAGGAGTTTTGGTAAATTTAGAGAAGTTAAACTCATAAGATTCACCAGCAAATCTATAATAGCTCCACAAGTATTTAGAAAAGGTCTACCAAAAATGATAGGACAATAATCACTAGCAGCAGAACCAAGTACCAAAAAGTCAGCAGGATATTTAATCTTACCACATAGAACTTCCACATCTCGAACAATACCAATTGGAGAAATAGTTTCTCTATTAGCCAGCTGAATAACCACATCAATATCTTCAAGTTCACAAGAATCAATTTCATGCATAATCTCCGTGTAAAGCTCATAAGGAATAGCACTAACACTTGCACCAATATCACATAAACCATAATAGCAATGATCACCAATTCTAACAGATAGCATAGGAACACTAACTTGTTTGGGTTTATTAGGATGTGAAACAATATTAGAAGCATCTTCACAAAAATAATATGACCATCCTCCACATTTTCAGTCACAAGATCTTTAACTATTGCAAAAAGCAGGTTCAACTTTTATTTGTTCTTCGGTTCTATAGGTTTCTTTTCACTTTTATGAACCGCACTATTTATAACAGAGTACTCCTTCGTTTTAGCAGGGAAAAGGAGTTTTTTCAATATAAGCTTCAGGAATAACATGATCAGCAGTTTCAACTACAACACATTTATTAATAGATGAATCAATTTTATCTTTATACGGTTCATGATACTTGTCAAAATTCTTCTTAGGCAATTCATAATGAGAGGCAAAAGCTTTATAAAGATTTGCAGCAACTTGAGAATCAAGACCATATATAGCACTCATATTACGAAATTTATCAGTATCCATAAAAGCTTCAATGCATTTATAATCATAAATTATACCTGATTCTCTATCCTTGTCGTTCTCCCAACCTTCAGTATTTTCTTGGATCCGATCAAGAAGGTCCCTTTTAACTCTTCTTTGTTGCGTGTAAATGATCCAGAACAAGAAGTATCCAGCAAGGTCTTGTCTTGAAAAGAAAGTCTTGCATAGAAATTATCAATAATAACATTACCAGGAAGCTCATGAATGGGGCATTTGAGCATTAAAGACTTCAATCTCCCCAAGCTTGGGCAATACTTTCTCCATCATGAGGCCAGAAATTATATATGCGGTTCCGATCCTTGTGAATTTCACTTGGAGGATAGAACTTAGAATAAAACCGGGGCACAATATCATTCCATTCAAGAGAATCCCCATTATCCAGTAATTTATACCAATGCCGCTTTACCAGACAGCGATAAAGAAAATAGTTTCTTCCTACTTCATTCATAGCAATACCGCACATTTGAATAACCCGCATAGTTCATGCAAAAACAGTAAATGATCACCAGGATGGACAGTTCCATCCCCTTCATAGCGGTTATCCATAACACGTTCAATAATTTTCATATGTATTTTATATGGTATTTCTTCCTCACCTGGCGCCTCATCCACTACCGTTGCAGTAGTAGTAGATTTCCCAAATAGAAATTGAAGAGAAGATCTCTCCATAATGACTTATAGCAGCAGGCGAAAATAAAATCAGCACAAACAGTAAAGGTTTTCCTTACCAAGTCCACTTACCAATAGCGCTTCACTCCCCGGCAACGGCGCCAGAAAATAGTCTTGATGACCCACAAGTATAGGGGGTGTATTGTAGTATCTTCGATAAATAAGAGTGTCGAACCCAACGAGGAGCAGAAGGTGTTGACAAGCAGTTTTGATGAAGGATTCACTGTAAATGCTCACAGACAAGTATTCAGGGGTTTTGATGTAACAGATGAAATAAGTACAAGTAAGTAAAGTGCGAGAGAAATAATTGCAGCGAGTGGCCCAATCCTTTTTAGCACAAAGGACAAGCCGGTTTGTTTACTTATAATGACCAAACGTTCTCGAGGACACACGGGATTTTAGTCTCGTGCTTTCGCTACATACAGCTGATTAATCTTCATTGTTTTGATAAGTGTTGTGTGGGTGAACCTATGCTAATGTACCGCCTTCCTAGGACTAATACATACTTGTGATTATACCCCTTGCAAGCATCCGCAACTACAAGAAAGTAATTAAGATAAATCTAACCACAGCCTTAAACTCTGAGATCCTGCGATCCCTCCTGCATCGATATACCAACGGGGGTTTAGGTTTCTGTCACTCCGGCAACCCCGCAATTGGCAAACGAGTACAAGATGCATTCCCCTAGGCCCATAAATGGTGAAGTGTCGTGTAGTCGACGTTCACGACACCACTAGAAGAATAACACCACAACTTAAATATCATAACATTGAATATTACTCAACCATAGTTCACTACTAACATTTAGACTTCACCCATGTCCTCAAGAACTAAACGAACTACTCACGAGACATCATATGGAACATGATCAGAGGTGATATGATGATGAATAAAAATCTGAACATAAACCTTGGTTCAATGGTTTCACTCAATAGCATCAATAACAAGTAGAAATCAATACGGGAGAGTTTCCCCTATCAAACAATCAAGATCAAACCCAAATTGCTAAAGCGGTGACGATGTCCAGCGGTGGTGATGGCGGTGATGATGATGGAGATGATGATGGTGATGGAGATGATGTCCAGTCGATGACGGTGACGATCGATTTCCTCCTCCAGAGGGAATTTCCTGGCGGATTCCTCGCGCCGAGAGCTCTTTTCTCTCGGTGTTCTCCGCCCCGCAGAGGCGGCTGTAACCCTTCGCGAGGATTCCTCTGTGGCTTAGGTTTTCGTGACGAAGAGTTTCGCGAAGAAAAGGAGGCGAAAGGCTGTGTGGGCCCCACACCACATGGTGGCGCGGCCATGGGCCGCGCCGCCCTATGGTGTGGGCCCACCTTGGGTCCACCTGGCTCCCCCTTCTGGCTTCCTTCGTCATTTGGAAAAATAGGATTTTTGGTAAAACTTCCTTCCACAGTTGATCTTCCGAAATATTGCATCCTGACGGTGCTTTTTCCAGCAGAATCCTGGCTCCGGTGCTCGATCTCCAAATAATCATGAAACATGCAAAATAGATGAAATAACATAAGTATTGTGTCCCAATATGAAATACATCAATGAATAACAGCAAATTATGATATAAAATAGTGATGCAAATTGGACGTATCACTAACAAAATTGGTACAAGAGCCAAGCATATTGTATTTGATAAAGACCTTTCTAGCCTCTCTTGCTACTCCACCAAATTCTTTAAGAAGGGTTTCTAAAACAAAATCTTTCTTTTCCCCTTCCTCCATATCACCGAGTGTGAGAAACATGTGTTGGATTATAGGATTAAGATTAACAAATTTAGTTTCCAACATGTGTACTAAAGAAGCAACAGCAATTTCATAAGTAGGAGCAAGTTCTACCAAGTGTCTATCTTCAAATCTTCACTGTACTAACATGAGTGAAAAAATCTTCTATATTATCTCTCCCAATTATAGACCCACGTCCTACCGGTATGTCTTTTAGAGTGTACTTAGGAGGAAACATGATGAAATAAACAAAAAGTAAATAAAGTAAATGCAAGTAACTAAATTTTTTGTGTTTTTGATATAGAGAACAAGACAGTAAATAAAGTAAAGCTAGCAACTAATTTTTTTGTGTTTTGATATAAGTGCAGCAAACAAAGTAGTAAATAAGATAAAGTAAAGCAAAGCAAGACAAAAATAAAGTAAAGAGATTGGATTGTGGAGACTCCCCTTGCAGCGTGTCTTGATCTCCCCGACAACGGCACGTAAAATATGCTTGATGCGTGTAAACACACGTCGTTGGGAACCCCAAGAGGAAGGTATGATGCGCACAGCATCAAGTTTTCCCTCAGTAAGAAACCAAGGTTTATCGAACCAGTAGGAGTCAAGAAGCACGTCGAAGGTTGATGGCGGCGGGATATAGTGCGGCGCAACACCAGGGATTCTGGCGCCAACGTGGAACCTGCACAACACAACCAAAGTACTTTGCCCCAATGAAACAACGAGGTTGTCAATCTCACCGCTTGCTGTAACAAAGGATTATATGTATAGTGTGGATGATGATTGTTTGCAGAAAACAGTAGAACAAGTATTGCAGTAGATTGTATTCAATGTAAAAGAACAGGATCGGGGTCCATGATACGTCTCCGACGTATCAATAATTTCTTATGTTCCATGCCACATTATTGATGATATCTACATGTTTTATGCATACTTTATGTCATATTTATGCATTTTCCGGCACTAACCTATTAACGAGATGCCGAAGAGCCAGTTGTTGTTGTCTGCTGTTTTTGGTTTCAGAAATCCTAGTAAGGAAATATTCTCGGAATTGGACGAAATCAACGCCCAGGGGCCTATTTTTACACGAAGCTTCCAGAAGACCGGAGGGAGACGGCCACAGGCGCCGCCACACCAGGGCGGCGCGCCTAGAGGGGGCCGCGCGGCCCTAGCGTGTGGGGCCCCGTGACTCTCCCGACTCCGCCCTTCCGCCTACTTCAAGTCTTCGTCGGAAACCCCCAGTACGAGAGCCACGATACGGAAAACCTTCCAGAGACGCCGCCGCCGCCAATCCCATCTCGGGGATTCAGGAGATCGCCTCCGGCACCCGCCGAGAGGGGAATCATCTCCCGAGGACTCTTCACCGCCATGATCGCCTCCGGAGTGATGAGTGAGTAGTTCACCCTCGGACTATGGGTCCATAGCAGTAGCTAGATGGTCGTCTTCTCCTTATGTGCTTCATTGTCGGATCTTGTGAGCTGCCTAACATGATCAAGATCATCTATCTGTAATGCTATATGTTGTGTTTGTCGGGATCCGATGGATAGAGAATACTATGTTATGTTGATTATCAATCTATTACCTATGTGTTGTTTATGATCTTGCATGCTCTCCATTATTAGTAGAGGCTCTGGCCAAGTTTTTGCTCTTAACTCCAAGAGGGAGTATTTATGCTCGATAGTGGGTTCATGCCTCCATTAAATCTGGGACAGGACAAAGTTCTAAGGTTGTGGATGTGTTGCCACTAGGGATAAAACATTGATGCTATGTCCGAGGATGTAGTTATTGATTACATTACGCACCATACTTAATGCAATTGTCTCGTTGTTTGCAACTTAATACTGGGGGTTCGGATGATAACCCGAAGGTGGACTTTTTAGGCATAGATGCATGCTGGATAGCGGTCTATGTACTTTGTCGTAATGCCCAATTAAATCTCACTATACTCATCATATCATGTATGTGCATGGTCATGCCCTCTCTATTTGTCAATTGCCCGACTGTAATTTGTTCACCCAACATGCTATTTATCTTATGGGAGAGACACCTCTAGTGACACTACAAGAAAAGTTGCCATGGCCGACGAAGTTGAAGTCGCACCGCGGTTGCTGGTGTACCATGGCCGACGATTTTTGGTCCCTCCGTGGTGCATGTCAAAACTTTTTTTCTCGTTTTTGAGGCCACCTAGCCCGACGAAAGCGGCCAAAACGTCGCGTATGGTGGCCCGGGACGTGGTGCATCGCGAATTCTCGGTTCGCCGGCTGAGTCAACGCAAATCCGCACCGCCTAGGGATGTAGGGCCCGCATGGCAGCCTCTCTGGCATTGTTTTTTTCTAGATCGCGCCATCTCGTTCAACGTTCTCCGATCGAGCCGTTTACGATGCAGGATCATGGGTCCCGCATGTCATCCTCTATGAACCAAAATTTTCTATTCTTGGATTTTTTTTTGACCCCCTGATTTCTGGCTACTTCCTTTTTCTTTTGATCCCGTGCCGCCTTGGAAACGTTGAGACCGCTGCCGCTAAATGGGACCCGCATGTCATCCTCTATGTGCAATCAACTTTCTTTTCTTGGAGTTTTTTTTGTCGCTCAAATTTGGTCACTTGCCTTTTTCTTTCGATCCCCTGCCGCCTCTCAAACGGTGATACCGCTGCTGCTAAATGGGACCCGCATGTCATCCTCTATGTACTATAAAACTTTATTTTCTTGAATTATTTTTGGCTCCTCATATTTTTTCACTTGCCTTTTTCTTTCGATCCCCCGCCGCCTCTCAAACGGTGATACCGCTGCTGCTAACTGGGACCCGCATGTCATCCTCTATGTACTATAAAACTTTCTTTTCTTGAATTATTTTTGGCACCTCATATTTGGTCACTTACCTTTTCTTTCGATCCCGCCGCCTCTCAAACGGTGATACCGCTGCTGCTAAATGGGACCCGCATGTCATCCTCTATGTACTATAAAACTTTCTTTTCTTGAATTATTTTTGGCTCCTCATATTTTTTCACTTGCCTTTTTCTTTCGATCCCCTGCCGCCTCTCAAACGGTGATACCGCTACTGCTAAATGGGACCCGCATGTCATCCTCTATGTACTATAAAACTTTCTTTTCTTGAATTATTTTTGGCTCCTGATATTTTTTCACTTGCCTTTTTCTTTCGATCTCATGCCACGTTTGAAACGTTGAGGAACCTGCAGGCTCATGGGACTCGCATGTCATCCTCTATGTACTATAAAAGTTCATTTTCTTGGTTTTTTTTCACCCTCTGATTTTTGGCAATTTCTTTTTTCTTTTGATCCCTGCCGCCTCTCAAACGGTGATACCGTTGCTAAATGGGATCCGCATGTCATCCTCTATGTACTATAAAACTTTCTTTTCTTGAATTATTTTTGGCTCCTCATATTTGGTCACTTGCCTTTTTCTTTCGATCTCATGCCACGTTTGAAACGTTGAGGAACCTGCTGGCTCATGGGACCCGCAAGTCATCCTCTATGTGCTATAAAAGTTTATTTTTGGCTATTTCCTTTTTCTTTTGATCCCCTGCCGCCTTGGAAACGTTGGGTAAGCTGCTGACTCATGGGACCCGCATGTCATCCTCTATGTACAATCAACTTTCTTTTCTTTGATCTCAAGCCGCATTTGAGACGTTGAGACCGCTGCTGCTAAATGGGACCCGCATGTCATCCTCTACGTACAATAAAGTTTCTTTTCTTGGATTATCTTTGGCTCCCGATATTTTGTCACTTGCCTTTTTCTTTCGATCTCATGCCGCCTTTGAAACGTTGAGTAAGTTGCTGGCTCATGGGTCCCGCATGTCATCCTCTACGAACAATAAAAGTTTCCTTTCTTGGAGTTATTTTTTACCCTAATTTCTGGCTATTTGACTTTTTCTTTTGATCTCCGCCTCCGAAACGATGAGGACGCTGTTGGCAGGTCGGTCCCACATGTCATCCTCTATGAACAATAAAAGTTTCCTTTGATGGATTTATTTTGAACCCTAATTAATTTCTGGATATTTCCCCGCCGCATTGGAATCGTTGAGGATGCTGCTGCCTCATGGGTCCCACATGTCATCCTCTCAGAACGGTAAATGTTTATTTTCTTGGATTTTGTTGACCAAACGATTTTTGGCTTATTTTTTCTTTCGATCACCTGCAGCCTTTAAAACGTTGAGGACGCTGTTGGCTCACGGGTCCCACATGTCAACCTCTATGAACAATAAACGCTGAGGATGCTGCTGCCTCATGGGTCCCGCATGTCATCCTCTCTAACGAAATGTTTCTTTTCTTGGATTTTTTACCAACAGATTTTTGGTTTATTTTTTCTTTTCATCCCCTGCCGCCTTAAAATGTTGACGACGCGCGGCTCATGGGTCCCCGATGTCAGCCTCCCCGTACAAAAAACATATGATATCTTGATTATTTTGCAGACAATAAACAATATATTGCGCTCTGAGCTATTTAAAACGGATAATTAAATCTTTATTTTTACATAAACAAACTTATATGTTGAATCTCCTTGTTTTTTTGTCTTTGCGAAGCATAGGACTTTCCTGTTTTTTTAGAAAATTTAACTTTCCTGTTTTGGAGTGGGCTGAAATTGTACGAGTCAAAAGGCAAGCAGATAGTTCGAAGGCCCGATGTCCAGATGCAGCCCAATTGAAATCTTTCTTCTTGGATTTTTTCACCCCTGATTTCTGGCTACTTCATTTTTCTTTTGGTCCTGTGCCGCCTTGGAAATGTTGAGACCGCTGCTGCAAAATGGGACCCGCATGTCATCCTCTATGTACAATAAAATTTCTTTTCTTGGATTATTTTTGGCTCCTGATATTTGGTCACTTGCCTTTTTCTTTCGATCCCGCGCAGCCTCTCAAACGGTGAGACCGCTGCTGCTAAATGGGACCCGCATGTCATCCTCTATGTACAATCAAGTTTCTTTTATTGAATTATTTTTGGCTCCTGATATTTGGGCACTTGCCTTTTCTTTCTATCTCATGCCACGTTTGAAACGTTGAGGAACCCGCTGGCTCATGGGACCCGCATGTCATCCTCTATGTACTATAAAACTTTTTTTCTTGAATTATTTTTGGCTCCTCATATTTGGTCACTTGCCTTTTCTTTCGATCTCATGCCACGTTTGAAACGTTGAGGAACCTGCTAGCTCATGGGACCCGCATGTCATCCTCTATGTCCATCAACTTTATTTTCTTGGATTTTTTTACCCCTAATTTCTCGCTACTTTCTTTTTCTTTTGATCTCAAGCCGCATTTGAAACGTTGGGACCGCTGCCGCAAAATGGGACCCGCATGTCATCCTCTATGTAAATAAAGTTTCTTTTCTTGGGTTATCTTTGGCTCCCGATATTTTGTCACTTGCTTTTTTTCGATCTCATGCCACCTTTGAAACTTTAAGTAAGCTGCTGGCTCATGGGTCCCGCATGTCATCCTCTACGAACAATAAAAGTTTCCTTTCTTGGAGTTATTTTTTACCCCTAATTTCTGGCTACTTGCCTTTTTCTTTTGATCTCCCGCCCCCTTTGAAACGATGAGAACGCTGTTGGCAGGTTGGTCCCACATGTCATCCTCTATGAATAATAAAACTTTCCTTTGATGGATTTATTTTGAACCCCTAATTAATTTCTGGATATTTCCTTTTTTCTTTTGATCCCCTGCCTTGGAATCGTTGAGGATGCTGCTGCCTCATGGGTCCCGCATGTCATCCACTCAGAACGATAAATGTTTATTTTTTTATTTTTTTACCAACTGATTTTTGGTTTATTTTTTCTTTCGATCCGCTGCCGTCTTTAAAACGTTGACGACGCTGCTGGCTCATGGGTCCCCGATGTCAGCCTCCCGTAAAAAAATGTGATATCTTGATTATTTTGCAGACAATAAACAGTGTATTTCGCTCTGAGCTATTGCAAACGGAAAAAATCTTTATTTTTAAATAAACAAACTTATATGTTGAACCTCCTTGTTTTTTGTTTTTGCGAAGCATAGGACTTTCCTGTTTTGGAGTGGGCTGAAACTGTACGAGTCCAAAGGCGTTAGCAGGATAGTTCGAAGGCCCGACGGCCGATGCAGCCCAATTGAAACCTTTCTTCTCTTGGATTTTTTGACCCCGATTTCTGCTACTTCCTTTTTTGGTCCCGTGCCGCATTGGAAACGTTGAGAACTCTGCTGCTAAATGGGACCCGCATGTCATCCTCTATGTACAATAATTTCTTTTCTTGGATTATTTTTGGCTCCTGATATTTGTCACTTGCCTTTTTCTTTCCATCTTATGCCGACTTCGAAACACTGAGAACGCTGCAGCAAAATGGGACCCACATGTCATCCTCTATGTACAATAAAAATTACTTTTCTTGGATTATTATTTTTGGCTCCTGATATTTGGTCACTTGCCTTTTTCTTTCGATCTCATGCCACCTTTGAAACGTTGAGGAACCTGCTCGGCTCATGGGACCCGCATGTCATCCTCTATGTACTATAAAACTTTCTTTTCTTGGATTTTTTCACCCTCGATTTTCTTTTGATCCCCTGCCTTGGAAACGTTGAGTAAGCTGACTCATGGGACCCGCATGTCATCCTCTATGTACAATCAACTTTCTATTTTTAGAGTTTATTTTTGACCCCCTAATTTCTGCCTACTTCCTTTTTCTTTTGGTCCTATGCCGCCTTGGCAACGTCGAGACCGCTGCTGCATGATGGGACCCGCATGTCATCCTCTATGCACAATAAAAGTTTCTTTCGTGGATTATTTTTGGCTCCTGATATTTGTCACTTGCCTTTTTCTTTCGATCTCATGCCAACTTTGAAACGTTGAGAACGCTGCGGAAAATGGGACCCGCATGTCATCCTCTATGTACAATAAACGTTTTTTCTTGGATTATTTTTGGGACCTGATATTTGTCACTTGCCTTTTTCTTTCGGTATCATGCCGCTTTGAAACGTTGAGGAAGCTGCTGGCTCGTGGGTCCCAAGTCATCCTCTATGTAGAATAAAAGTTTCCTTTCTTGGAATTATTTTTACCCCTGATTTCTGGCTACTTCCTTTTTTCTTTTGATCCCGTGCCGCCTTGGAAACGTTGAGACCGCTGCTGCAAAATGGGACCCGCATGTCATCCTCTATGTACAATAAAGTTTCTTTTCTTGGATTATTTTTGGCTCCTGATATTTGGTCACTTCCTTTTTATTTCGATCCCGTCCCCTTGGAAACGTTAAGACCACTGCTGAAAAATGGGACCTGCATGTCATACTCTATGTACAATAAAGTTTCTTTTCTTGGATTATTTTTTGCTACTGATGTTTTGGCACTTGCATTTTTCTTTCGATCTCATGCCGCCTTTCAAACGTTGAGACCGCTGCTGCAAAATGGGACTCACATGTCATCCTCTATGTACAATAAAAGTTTCTTTTCTTGGATTATTTTTTGCTCCTGATATTTGGTCACTTTCCTTTTTCTTTCGATCTCATGCCGCCTCTGAAACGTTGAGTAAGTAGCTGCCTCATGGGACCCGCATTTCATCCTCTATGTACAATAAAGTTTCTTTTCTTGGATTTTTTTACCCCTGATTTTTGGTCGCTTGCCTTTTTCTTTCGATCTCATGCCACCTTTGAAACGTTGAGGAACCTGCTGGCTCATGGACTGATACGTCCAAAACGTATCTACTTTCCCGAACACTTTTGCTATTGTTTTGCCTCTAATTTGTGTATTTTGGATGCAACTAACACGGACTAACGCTGTTTTCAGCAGAACTGTTCGTGTCTCGTTTTTGTGCAGAATCCAACTTTCAGAAAAACCTCGGATTTTGACAAGGCCCAATTTTCCTGCATCGACGGAGCCAGAAGGACAAATCAAGTGGAGGCCCGAGGGCCCCACACCATAAGGCGGCGCCTAGGGGGCCCGCGCGGCCCTATGGTGTGGCCCCTCGGCTGGCCTCCGACGCCCCCTTCGGACTACTTATTCGCCTCGACCTAAAAACGCACGGGGAGAAGTCGAAGCCGCCAGCCTCCGAACGCCGCCACATCGCGAAACTCCGTCTCGGGAGCCGAAGTCTCCGTCTCGGCCCGGACGGGGAATTGGAGGAGATCATCGCCATCATCACCGCCAACGCCTCTCCATCGACCAGCCATGTTTCCCCCATCCATGTGTGAGTAATTCCCCCGCTGTAGGCTGAAGGGGATGGTAGGGATTGGATGAGATTGGTCATGTAATAGCATAAGATTGTTAGGGCATAGTGCCTAGTGTCCGTAATTGGTACTTTGATGATATTGTTGCAACTTGTTATGCTTAATGCTTGTCATTAGGGCCCGAGTGCCATGATCTCAGATCTGAACATGTTATTATTTCATCATGATATTCATTGTTTATGGTCTTACTGCAAGTTGTATACACATGTCGCTGTCCGGAACCAATGGGCCCGAAGTGAAATTGGGACAACCGGAGGGGACGTAGTGACGTGAGGATCACATGTGTTCACGAGTGTTAATGCTTTGCTCCGGTACTCTATTAAAAGGAGTACCTTAATATCCAGTAGTTTCCCTTGAGGCCCGGCTGCCACCGGCTGGTAGGACAAAAGATGTTGTGCAAGTTTCTCATTGCGAGCACGTACGACTATAATTGGAACACATGCCTATTGATTGCTTTGTACTTGGATACCGTTTTATTATTATCTGCAAATGCCCTGCTATGATTGTTACATGAGTTTCTCTCATCCATGCAACGCCCGTTATCCGTCCCCGTGCCTACAGTATTTTAATCCTGCTTTTACTATAATCACTACCGCTGTCTTTGTTACTTGTGTTATTTCACTATCTACTGCTATAAAACTATTACTACCGATAAACTCTTGCGAGCAAGTCTGTTCCAGGTGCAATGAATTGACAACTCCGCTGTTAAGGCTTTCAAGTATTCTTTGTCTCCCCTTGTGTCGAATCAATAAATTGGGTTTTACTTCCCTCGAAGACTGTTGCGATCCCCTATACTTGTGGGTCATCAAGACTATTTTCTAGCGCCGTTGCCGGGGAGCATAGCTTTATTTGGAAGTTCACTTGGATTGATATTGTTCGCTGCAAATTCTCCATCATGGGTAAACCTCGCGATACTAAGGTCGCCATATTACCATCCACTACAAGAAAAGGTACAACTCTGAGTACCTCTGCTGCTCTTGATTCACCATCTGTGATTGATAAACTTGTTTCACCGACACATGCTTCACATGCTGGTACTTCTGCTGAATCTGAAAACTCTCATAATATTGATAATATTTCTGTTGTGCTTGATGATAGTGGTTCATTGGGATCTTTTCTAGATGCTACAATTGCTAGGTCTAGACAAATTGAAAATACTGAAACTCCTAATGCTACTACACCTGTTAATTCACCTGAACTTGAATATTCTAGTGATGATCTTGATGAAGATTATGTCGAACTTGATGATGATTTTATTGAAAAATGCAATGCTACTACTGATGCAAGAAAAATTAAAAAGTTGCTTGCAGAACATGCTGTTAGATATAAACTGTCTCCCGATCCTAAATTTGCCACATCTCCTATAAACATTAAGGATAAAGATTATGATTTTTCTCTTGATCTATCTCATATAGCTATTGTTGAGAAAACACCCTTTTGTGGTACTGAAAAAGAAAGTGCTGTTGAACACATGATTGAGTTATCTACTCTGAGTAGTTTGTTTTCTGATGATGTTAAGAAGTGTACTTACTTTGTTGCTAAAATCTTTCCATTCTCATTAAAGGATGACGCTAAAACTTGGTATAATAATTTGCCACCTAATTCTATTAAAAGTCCAAAAGAATTGCTTAATGTTTTCTTCCGTAAATACTTTCCTGCTAGTGCTCAACATATTGCTTTGCAGAGAATTTATAATTTTGATCAGGAAGATGGAGAGAAATTGCCTGAGGCTTGGGCGAGATTTTGCTCTCTTATTAGAGCTCTGCCTGACCATGATTTGGAAAAGCATGATTTACTTGATATATTTTATAGTGGACTAACCATTGAGTCTAGGGCATACATGGATAGTTGTGCTGGTTGTGTTTTCAGGAAAAGAACTCCGGACGAAGCTGAAGAATTATTGGCTAAAATAGGCCGGAATCACGATGATTGGACTACGCCTGAACCAACTCCAACGCCAATATTGAAGAAGAGGGGTATGATTAAATTGAATGATGAAGATATGAGGGAAGCTAAGAAGTCTCTTAAGGAGAAAGGTATTAAATCTGAAGATGTGAAGAATCTACCTCCGATAGAAGATATATGTGAGATAATTCCCCCTTCATCCATGATTGAGGTCAACTCTCTTCAACGCTTTACTAGAGAAGATATTCCGTATTCAAAACCTCCTGCACAATGCTTAGATGAGTTTGATAATTATATTGTTAAGCAAGAAAATTTTAATATGAGAGTAGAGAATCATTTAATGGAAAATTCTCGAGCTATTAGTGAATTGCATGATATCGTGGAGAGAACCTCCAATCTTTACTATTAAGATGCTTGTTCAACATTTTGATAGTCGTCACTGGAAGCATCCTGTACGTCCAATATAATCTCTCCATGTCCGCTCAACCTGCAATCGTCTGAT
This sequence comes from Lolium multiflorum, assembly GCA_030979885.1. Lineage (NCBI taxonomy): Eukaryota > Viridiplantae > Streptophyta > Magnoliopsida > Poales > Poaceae > Lolium > Lolium multiflorum. The sequence goes on along the minus strand of CM061752.1, from coordinate 188,147,113 downwards.
CACATTTAACAGCTAATTATGGTAACATCAATCAGCGGTATCAATTAATTAGGAAAGGTATGTTTGCTTGCCTACCATCTCAAGGAATATCAATCAAGGACACGGTACAAATTAATTAGGAAAGATGTCTTTCCTTGTCCCGATAAAAAATTCATTTTTTCCTCACACCAAAATCCCTTCTCTCACTTTCCATCCCCTCCAGTCCCGATCTATGTCACTATGTGTGACCATGGCACATGGCAGTCGCGTTACATCGGGGCTCGTTCGTTGCCGGACCTAGCGTGACGACTGCGCCGGCTAGAGCGAAGGTCTGAAAACACGGGGTTGCCATAGCGCGAGGTTGCCGGCTTGCAATTGCTGAACCACGGCAGCTGTCCCCTCTCCCTCCATCTCTGATCTTCATGCCTTCTATCTCTCTGATTTTTGGCTACGTGATGCCGGTGTATTAGTTAGGAGCAGGACCGGCGACAAATATAGGAGTAGTACCAGCGAACAGAAGCTACTTTTGAAAGATCAACACTGTCCGCAACAGTGGTCATGTGCAGGACCAATGTTTGTAGCTCGCGAGGGTATCCTTGTTGGTCTGCCGGTGAACTTAGCACCTAAGTTGATCGTGTAAAATCTTTGTAGTTTGTTCAAACAAGTCAAAATTGACTTCTCTGCAGTAGAGTTACGTGACTGAAATTTTATCGTGTTGCACACTGCTTTGGCCGATCTGATTACCTCCAGACGCATCTAGACGTTCTGCTGTAATGAGCCGAACCCACGCTCCCCACCAGCTACAGCCTACAAGCACAGAGGATACACTATACCCCTCTAAGGATTTCTAAAGCTTGGTGAGCAGAGCACACCATTCTGACTCTTTTTTTCTTTCCCATTATTTTATTATATTATATAAATTTATACTTTACATTGCAAATTCTCGTTCCACTATTCTAATTCTGAAGATATGTACACATCAGGAGGTGTTTTTGCCAAGGCATTAAGTTCCATACTTTCATTGGTTTCTTTGATTGGAAAAAATCTTGATATGCTTTAACATTTTTATCCGCAATACCCTGATGTAGAAACATTATTCAGTTTCAGTTTCTTTAGTCCATAAATGTTTTTAGCTATTGATATTTATTTTGGGGTCAGATTTATTAATTTGGAGATGAATTAATTAACAGAAATGCAGTTGGAGTACTGGCGCAAATTCAACTTTGAGGCTTTGGTTCCTTTGGCAAGTCACTCTAAATTGCTCTGATACAAAAAGGTGAAGGTTGGCGAAACCAATCAATAGGTGAGTTGGATCCTCCTTAGTGCCAGTCAAAATACTTGGCAGAGAAGAGCAGCAGCACTCGTTACATTATTGTTGTTATTTAAACATCAATTTTGAATTATATTTATGCCCACTGAATATTGTATATGTATTTCTGTAGTTGCAGCTCCAGACGGACCAAGACGTGTACAATTCAGATGGTACGGCAGACCTGATAATAACGTGAGAATTGAGGCAATATATATCCCTTGTTTTGTCATTTGCTTTCCTTGTTCAAACATCAAAGCGAGTTTATATTCAGGGTGCAAGCTGCACGTGGATGCCCCTCCAAAATCTTTTATGCGGACACCTGCGGTGGGCTGGAATTTTTTGTGGGATTAAGCAAACAATCACTTAGCCCACTTCCCAGCACACATATCGTGCAAAGCGATTGATCAGGGAGCAAGCAGGGCATGTTGACGCTCTGCCATAGCTGCCACACTCGGGTCAGTCCACCATTTGCCTTGCCTCTTCTGTCTCTTCTCAACCCCATCCTCCATACTCACCATGTCAGTTCATCAATCGATGATAAACAATTACATTGGACTATTAGAGCGGTTGAGCGGCATTGAGGCCCGCAAGGAGCAATCTATCAAAAGCATAAAGAATAATTCCTCCCTTGCATTTATTTGAATCATTTTGCTTAACTCTCCTATCGATCTTTTTGCTGAACCTGCAATTCTTGTTTGTTCATGGCTATTGGATGTAGTATCTTTTCAGTTACATTTTTTTAAAATTCCTTTCACATTTGGCGGTCATACCTAAATCAATCCAAGTTTATAAGTTGAATATATTTCATCTAATTTCCTCTTCATAGGAGCAGACTATTTGTGACGCTGAGGAGGTGAGTTTGGCTGCGTCCATGGATGGCGAGAAGGATAGGTGCATTGCCGGCATTGCGGCAGCTCAGATAGGATCTACACGACACAAACCCGTACTCATCGACAAGGCCATCGAGACAAACTCCATGGGCTAAGGCATGTGAAAGGAGATGGGTTCTCCACAAGTTGTTGGCTCAGCTGTAGATCCGTCCAGCATCAGCATTTCAGTCTCTCGGTATGTCCAACATCACCACCCCAGTCTTAGCTCTGTGACAGTTCTGTCGTGCCGGACATACACACATGACCATGACATGTTGTCGCCACAATGACGACTACAATATTTCCCCCAACAATTTTGATCTAAATTGCTTAGGCAGTAGGTAAACTAATTAACTGAATTGTACAAGATAGCATGGTGGTGTTTGGTTTGACCATAGGAGATTACAAGAGGATCTATGCTTCTCTATCTGTTTTATATGTTCTTCTTTGGTTTATGTGATTCACTGATATCTAATTTAGGTAGGTATAATTGTTAACTAATTTAGTTAGGTATAATGAAACACTAATATGGATTTAGGTGATGTGATCAGGAGATCGAAGGACATAGCATTGTAGATGGAGAGGTGAAGCCATCGCATCATACGGTGCATCATTTATCTTTAGTCAGAACTTGTGAGCTGAGATAGCATGGTTTTATTTCACTCTTTATATATTCAAATCATCTAGAACCCCGAATGATTATGTTGTATACCCTTTAGTTGTATTTTATATGTTCATACAAAGATACAGATGGGTCTTAGAGAATATGTGGATACCCACTATCGTGTACATATGCTTTTGTATGTAGTAACTATTTTGTGAGGAATTTCAATATGTTCCATTACTTACAAGAAAATCAATGCTATGTCCAATGTAATTATTTCGTATGTTGTTGAAAGGATTAGCTTTCAGAAAATAATTCATCAAAGAGAGCAAGATCAGTTTCATACTTACCTACATGTCAAGGACAAATCTTCTTTCAATCAAGTAAAGTTCATGTTTACTTTGTTGTGCTATAACATAGGACATAGGACGACATCTTCATGTATGAGAAGATGAACCGAGACATGTGGTTGTTCTTTACATTGATAAATGAAATGAACCAGATTAAGCACGGAATATTTTGGTTGATCAATTTTTTGAAATGCTTGCTCTTCTCGTGTTCAACTTCATGGCTGTCCAAACTCAAGTTTCTTATGTGAGGCAGGGATGGAGGAAGATCGCAGCCACCACTTTGGGGCGGGGGCTCGGACGAGGTAGTGGCCTGCATGGGTTTATGCATATATCTTGGAGTTGGGTCACCGTCGACCACCGCTTCGGTAGGACGTCGGATTTTGTGTCATGTAGGATTTGTTGGGGACAATCTTGAGTTGGTGACTGGTGAGGGAGGTATTAAGCATGGTGTCTATTCGATGGCTTATTTTTTTCCTTTCTGATTTATATTTCTGGAAGCAAGCACATGACAATATGTCGCATAACATGGTCTGTAAAAGTTGAAAAGTTACGATGATAATTCGTAGCAACGCACGGGCATTCAACTAGTGATGTTAAGATGCTTGTTAAACATTTTCATATGGTTCAAACTCAAATTGATCAACTCACTAAAGTGCAAAATGACTTGCTGGGAAATAATTCTAAAGAAAAACATGCTTATGAAGTAACAACTAGAGGTGGTGTTTCTACTCAGGATCCTCTATATCCTGAAGGACATCCCAAAAGAAATGAACAAGATTCTCAAGCATTGAACCTAGATCTCCTTCTAAGAAAAAGAAGAAGAAACATAAAAATGTTGTAGAATCCTCTGAACCTGTCCCAATAGTATTTCTATTTCTGATGCTGAAACTGAAAGTGGTAATGAACATGATAAAGATAATGATAAGAATGATACTCCCGATAAAGAAGAGGTTGAAGAAGAACCTGAAAAGCATGCTAAAAATAAAAAGTATACTAAAGAAGATTTTATTGCTGAGAAACATGGTAATGAAAGAGAACCTTGGGTGCAAAAGCAAATGCCTTTTCCTGCTAAGAAACTAAAATCAAAGGAAGAAGAACACTATAATAAATTTTGTGATTGTATGAAACCTTTATTCTTGCAAATCCCTTTGACTGATGCTATTAAATTGCCTCCTTATTCAAAGTATATGAAAGATATTGTTACTAACAAAAGGAAAATCCCCAATGAGGAAATTTCCACTATGCTCGCTAATTACTCTTTCAATGGCAAAGTTCCAAAGAAGTTGGGCGACCCAGGTATACCTACTATTCCTTGTTCTATTAAGAATAATTATGTTAAAACTGCTCTATGTGACTTGGGAGCCGGTGTTAGTGTTATGCCTTTTTTCTCTTTATAAGAGACTTTACTTAGATAAGTTGATACCTACTGATATATCTTTGAAAATGGCTGATAAATCTACTGCTATTCCTGTTGGTATATGTGAGGATGTTCCTGTTCAAGTTACTAATAACTGCTTGATATTAACTGATTTTGTTGTGTTGGAAATGCCAAGATGATAATATGTCTATTATTCTTGGGAGACCTTTTCTTAACACCGCAGGGGCTGTTATTGATTGCAATAAAGGAAAGGTTACTTTCAATGTTGATGATAAGGAACACACCGTCTATTTCCCCAAGAGGATCGAGAAAGCGTGTGGAGTTAATACTATTTCTAATGTGAGAACTATCAAAATTGGAACTATTGATTGTCCTATATATGAGCCTAGAGAAGAATATCAAACTCTTGTGATTGGATCCATATCAATACAATTCAAGGTAACATGATTGATTTGAGGTTTATTTCTTCTTATGTTATGTAAAATTTATTTGGTGGCAAGACTTGATCAACCTTGTTAACAAATACCTTTTATATGCATAGAGGAGGTAAACAACATCTCTTTCTTCCTCCACTTGCTCTAGTTGCTGTAGCATTTTTAATTTGCAAAGTTCCTTAGTTAATTGGAGATTTCAAAAAATTTCCTGGCCAGTAATAATAAATTTAATACCCTAAATGTGCATTTTTCAAAGTTTTCAAAAATTCGCGAAAATTACACCGTTGGTCCTATTTTTCGACGAGGCACTGGGAGCACCAGAGGATGACCTGTGGGGCACCACGGTGCCACACCACAGGGCGCGGCCAAGGAGGGGGGCGCGCCACCCTGTGGTGTGGGCCCCTCCTTGCCCCACTTATTCATCTCTTCCTCCCAGCATCTTCTCTCTCCCGAAAAAACTCGAACCAACTTTCTCTCACTCGCGTTTTTGCTCAAGAGCTCAGGATTTTTCGATCTCTTTGCTCAGCCCAGATTTCTGTCTGAAATTTGGCATATTTGCTCTCCGGTATGTGACTCCTCCGCCTATCCAAGTAGAATTTTGTTTGGTTGAGTATATCTTGAATATTTTGCTGCTGTAGGTAACATGTTTAGTGAGCTTGCATGCTTGTTCTAAGTGGTAGAAACTAGTTTTGATGCATGATTAGTACTTTAGCAAGTTCCTATGGTAGTTTCCCTCAATTATATGTCACCAAATCAAGTTTTATATTGTTTGTTGAAAAATTTCAGAAAATGGAAGGGAGCATGCACCAACTTAACCAACAAGAATTAGAAGTCCAACAGGTCATGAGAGTTCACCGGGAAGAAGGAGTATACCCCGCTTATTATCCGTGTGTGGATTTCATGAGAAGTGCAGGGATCTTGCAGGACGTTCAAAGTTTAATCTCTCGTGCAGGATTGGATGATTTTGTTGATGGGGAACCATGCCAATATGTAAAACTGACTATGTCAGTAGTGCAGGATTTTAAATTCAATCGGTCACAATCTAATCCCATGGTTCAGTACAAAATTTATAATAAAACTGTCAACTTGCCATTCAGTGATTTTTGTGCAGCAATCAGAGTGCCGCAATGGGGATCATGCGAGAAGATAAAGGGATCGCCGCAAGAGTTCTTGGACCTCTTCAAGATGATTTGTCATGGAAGAAGTTTCTCAGAGGATGATGGTAAAATCAGTAGCATTCACTTCCCAGCTATTCGTTACTTTGCTTATTTCATTACCAAGTGCGTTCTAGCGAGAAAGAATGGAGGTAAGGTAACTATCCCGGATCTAGCCTTTCTAGCTGCTGCATTACAAGGTAATAGGACTTATAACTTGGGAGCTTTGATAGCCAACAGACTTGCCACTAACCGTGAGAGGGGAGGAATTTGTGGAGGTCTCATCGCCTCTCGCTTATTAGCTATGCATAATGTAGAACCTCACCATCTTGATATTCGGCTCCCCATAGAGAAACTTGACATAGCCTCCATGATTAAGCATGAATTTGTTTCTGATTCATCTAATTTGAGAAACCTGTCTTATAGAATAACATTTTACAAGAAATCTTGGACAAGGACTAAGAAAGTTGAAAAATTAGTAGGATTGCCTGCACCTTCTCTGTTTAACCTTGATTCCAGGGAGGATTGGTCAGTCACGGAAAGTGCAGTTAATGCATACATAGAGGGAGGAAGCCATCGTACAAGAGGAAACACGGAGGAGGTCGAGGAACACCTCGATTCGACATCCGATGCAGCAAGCTCTTCGCATCAATACATTGGGCATGAGGAGCCTCCACGCTTTTCTTCTGCATCGGTACCTTATTATGACTACTCCATGTATGATCCACCGTCGTGGAACCCAGACCCTCGCTGGGGTTGAACTCCACTTAGGCCAAAAGCCTAAGCTTGGGGGAGGTATACCGGCATCACTCATTCTTTGCATATTATGGTTGCTGGATACTTGCACATACTTGTTTAGTCTCTTTGAGTGGTTTTCTAATGAGAGGGAGATGATATTTGGGGAAGTGCTGCCTGAAAACAGATTCTGGACTGTTACTAGAAAAATTCGTGCGCACAGCCAGAGCGTTATTTTAAGCTGCCAATTTTTGTGCAGGTTCCCCAGGTTGTTATCTAACTTTCATTAGTTGAACACTTTTCGAACTGAGCAACGTAAGATTTTTGTAAAAATCGATTTCTGTACTGCTGTCAGGTTTTGGCAGATTTCTGCCATTTCGCTTTTCTGTGTTTCTTTTAGTTTGCTATTTCTTGTTCTTGCTTTGTTTCTTTCCTAAAACACAAAAACACCAAAAATATTTGTTGTTCTTCTTGGTTTGTAAAGTTCATCATGAGTTCAATGGTCTTCGGTGGCTGGAGCGTGGTTTTCATTTCATATTATCCAAGCTACACAAGTGAAAAGGCAATAATGACGATCTACGACAATCTGATTGTGGTGAGAGGCTGGTATGAACTCTATTTGTTTTCATTTTTGTACATATACTCATCCATGTGAGCATGCTTAGTTGGTTCATGTGAGGTATATGTTATTTAAGAAAGTCTTGTAGTTCATGATCTCTCATGATTAGCTCCAATTTATTAATATGAGTAGCATGTCATGGATGTTTGCTTGCATTGTTTTATTCATAAGTAAGTATGGCATTGTGGTATCCTCCTCTGAATAATTCATTTATATCGACTTGGAACATGCTCACGCATGCATATGACTGAACAAAAGTCAATTAAGCCTCAATGATTTACATTGCTTCAGAGTTCTTGTATCACTTTTATGCCTCAATTAATTTATTTTGCCGCAAGCATGATTATGACAGCTATTGCTCTCTTGATTTATCGCTCCCTAGTATTTTGCTAGCCTTCACTTGTACTGAGCGGGAACGCTGCTCGTGCCTCCAAACACATGAAAACCAAGTTATTCCAGAGTGTCCACCATAAATACCTATGCATGACATTTCAAACCATTCCAAGTAAATTCTCATGCGCTACCTTTAAAATCTTCAAAATGCTTCTTAATTTGTGTTAATGTTTCATAGCTCATGAGGAAGTATGTGGTGTTTAGCTTTCAACCTTGTCATTTACTTTTGACGGACTCTCATATGGACTAGTGGCACATCCGCTTATCCAATAATTTTGCAAAAAGAGCTGGCAATGGGATTCCCAGTCCCAATTAATTAACTTAAATAGATACTCCTCCATGGTTTGTGTTTGTTGGACGGCACCCAAGGATTCGGTTAGCCATGGTTTGTGTAAGCAAAGGTTGGGGGAGTGTCATCATCATAATAAAACTAAACTAAAAAGGCACTCCTTCATGGTATGAGATTGTTGGCAGGCACCCGAGGATTCGGTTAGCCATGGTTTGTGTAAGAAAGGTTGGAAGGAGTGCCACATAAAGATGCAAATAATTCATGGGAGCCGCTCTTGAAAGTCCGGTTGGCGAGGTAGTTGGTGTACCCATTACCATTCGTTGACAACAACAAACACCTCTCAAAATAATTTTACTCCTGCTTTACAAATGAAAAGCTCTAGCGCATGTTAATCCCCTCTTCCCTCTGCGAAGGGTCAATCTTTTACTTTTGTGTTGTGTCTCCATCCTTTCTTTGAGAACTTTCTTGAGAGCACAATTGTCATTCTTAGTATAATATGCTTGTCTCAAAATATGATTGATTGTGGTATAACTTTGATGCTTTTGTCTTTGACAATCACTACTTCTAGTCTTTGTATGAACTCCAGAGGTGCCCGGGCATTTATGTTTTGCCGATCAAATACAGGCAAGCGAGATACCACTTTATCATACTCTCTTATGAACATTGCAACCCTGCTTATATACATGATTCATGATGCTTATTATTAATTGTTGGTACCTCTTCATGATTGACATAGCTGTTAGATGATCTTATTTGCATGTATCTTATTATGAACTGCTTAAGTATTAGCCATATCATGAGATATATACATCATATGAGCAAATATGTTCGTGAAAGTTTTTTTATCGCTCAGTTGTTAACTGAATTGCTTGAGGATAAGCTAAGCTTGGGGGGAGTTGATACGTCCAAAACGTATCTACTTTCCCGAACACTTTTGCTATTGTTTTGCCTCTAATTTGTGTATTTTGGATGCAACTAACACGGACTAACGCTGTTTTCAACAGAACTGTTCTGGTGTCTCGTTTTTGTGCAGAATCCAACTTTCAGGAAAACCTCGGATTTTGACAGAAGGCCCTATTTTTCCAGAATACTGACGGAGCCAGAAGGACAAATCAAGTGGAGGCCCGAGGGCCCCACACCATAAGGCGGCGCGGCCTAGGGGGCCTGCGCGGCCCTATGGTGTGGCCCGCTCGGCTGGCCTCCGACGCCCCCTTCGGACTACTTATTCGCCTCGACCTAAAAACGCACGGGGAGAAGTCGAAGCCGCCAAAACCCTCCCGAACGCCGCCACATCGCGAAACTCCGTCTCGGGAGCCAGAAGTCTCCGTTCGGCACTCCGCCGGACGGGGAATTGGAGGAGATCATCGCCATCATCACCGCCAACGCCTCTCCATCGACCAGCCATGTTTCCCCCATCCATGTGTGAGTAATTCCCCGCTGTAGGCTGAAGGGGATGGTAGGGATTGGATGAGATTGGTCATGTAATAGCATAAGATTGTTAGGGCATAGTGCCTAGTGTCCGTAATTGGTACTTTGATGATATTATTGCAACTTGTTATGCTTAATGCTTGTCACTAGGGCCCGAGTGCCATGATCTCAGATCTGAACATGTTATTATTTCATCATGATATTCATTGTTTATGGTCTTACCTGCAAGTTGTATACACATGTCGCTGTCCGGAACCAATGGCCCCGAAGTGACAGAAATTGGGACAACCGGAGGGGATGGTAGTGACGTGAGGATCACATGTGTTCACGGAGTGTTAATGCTTTGCTCCGGTACTCTATTAAAAGGAGTACCTTAATATCCAGTAGTTTCCCTTGAGGCCCGGCTGCCACCGGCTGGTAGGACAAAAGATGTTGTGCAAGTTTCTCATTGCGAGCACGTACGACTATAATTGGAACACATGCCTATTGATTGCTTTGTACTTGGATACCGTTTTATTATTATCTGCAAATGCCCTGCTATGATTGTTACATGAGTTTCTCTCATCCATGCAACGCCCGTTATCCGTCCCCGTGCCTACAGTATTTTAATCCTGCTTTTTACTATAATCACTACTGCTGTCTTTGTTACTCTGCTGCTGTTATTTCACTATACGCTATAAAACTGTTACTTCTGATAAACTCTTGCGAGCATGTCTGTTTCCAGGTGCAGCTGAATTGACAACTCCGCTGTTAAGGCTTTCTTTGTCTCCCCTTGTGTCGAATCAATAAATTGGGTTTTACTTCCCTCGAAGACTGCATCCCCTATACTTGTGGGTCATCGTGGACCCGCATGTCATCCTCTATGTACTATAAAACTTTCTTTTCTTGGATTTTTTGGCACCTCATATTTGGTCACTTGCCTTTTTCTTTCGATCCCGTGCAGCCTCTCAAACGGTGATACCGCTGCTGCTAAATGGGACCCGCATGTCATCCTCTATGTACACTCAAGTTTCTTTTCTTGAATTATTTTTGGCTCCTGATATTTGATCACTTTAAAAACAACTTGTACGTAGAATGTCCCTGTTTTTTTGTGGTGAATCATAGTATCCGTGTTGCATTAGAAAAGGGGCCGAAAGTGTTTGAGTTGCCCGTTTGTAGTTATTGGGCATTATAGTCCGAGTAAGTAGGCCCACATCAATTACCATGTAGACGGCAACCCAAAAGGGGAAATTTTGGCCCAAGCGGGGGAAGTTGTACTTTTTTTCTATTGGTAAGGTTAGCCTCACACACAAAAAATGTCTGGTTACATGGGGCAGTGCTGGAAGCCTGATCGTTACTGAAGGTTGCACATTTGCGCCTAATATGCTTGTCAGCAGGAGGTTTGCTATTTGTTGGAAAACTATGGAAGGGGAGTTTGTTGGTGCATGCATACGTTTGCGAGGAACCAAATGCAGCATTTTGACTTCACCAGACAACTGAACAACATGTGTTCTTCACAATACAGCCAACACAAGCATTAACTAATGTAACTAGAGACATTGAGTACAGATTGAGCCTTCATGTTTAACATAACATTGTGTGTGGAGGAGCCACGCACATAGTATATAAGAGTACCATCATGTTGACCACAAATGCATCATCGAAGAGAGTGGTAAATATACTTATTGACCACCTCTCTACAAAAAAGTGGTAATTAGAACCGAACATGCACCACCTTATTTGAGCTGTGATCCATATTGTTCCTCCAGTGGTGCATGATTGCCTTTACACTTGATGACCTTCTCGCAGTTTTCGTGATCAAATACGAGCACCTTCAAGGATCTGGTGTCAATCCTCTTGAATACCGTGAAGTATCCTATCTTCAAGTCATGTGCTTTGACAAACGCTGACCAGCGTGCGTCCATAACAATCTTGCCATCTTCCTCCTTCAGGCCGACCTCCCAGATGCAATCGGTGGAGATCTTCAGCTTGATGGTCTCTGGCCACAAACCTTCAAACCAGGGCTTAAAAGCACTGGGGATGAGCCCATCCAGTAACTTGCAGAAGCTGCCAGGGCGGGTCTGCTCACTGGCGTTTGGTGGCCTGATCATCAGGGCAGCTCCCTTTTTTCGAAGATGAGCTCTCCTACAAGCTTGATCTTGTTGCCTGAACAATGCAACAACAAAAATGGACCCAAATGGTATACTTATGAAGCCCACAATCTGAACATTATGCCTCTGGATCTAGTTTGGCTATTTCGTAGGAACGGTATATCAGCTTCAACTCATAAAACTGGGAAAAAACTAAGCAACAGGAATAGAACTATAGATAGCATGGCATGGTGGATGCATAGCCCGTGTTTGCAAATAGTTTGTGGGTAGCCCACACTTGCAAGTTCATATCAACATATATTTTCCCCGGAAATTATTGTATTGCAATTTCGACGATTCGCACTTGATCATACTTTTCATCGGCTGCCCAGTTTGGCTGACCGGTTTGTTTATTCGCTAGTGTCCTCCTTCCTATTCCTAGACACCCAAGTCCATCATCATGGGCACTGACAAGGTGTAATATAAGATATATGCCACAAAAATAATACGTAGGATTGATAATGAAAATAAGTTTCCAATGGTCCGTGTCCAACAAGGGACGAGTAGTTTCTCTCCACTTCATCCTGACGTGTGTGGTGAGCAAGCCCTCCCATCAGTATCAGAGGAATTTAATTTGACAAGGGCTACAGGAAGACATCACCAAGAAAGGGTGATGCATGTCTCCTTCAACAAACACAACAGTACATGTCTGAAGCAAGTACATGAACACAAGTACACCACCATAATAATACTACATGAACACAAGTGATGCCGTCGGTTGGGGAGGCCTAAATAAAACTTAAACTTAATCCTAATCTAATGGACGTCGGTTGGGGCGCGCGACGGGTCTGCCTCGTCCTCGTTCTTCGCCTATGCCGCCTACGTCCGTGCCCGCTTCTGGTCCCATGCTTCGCGATAGGGGCGGCCCCAGGGGTATTCTTGCGTATGCAGCTGAATACCCAAGATTTTGACAAAACCTTAGAATTTCCTCATAAATCAGGGAAAAATTTGGCAAATACATGAGGATTTTGGAAAAATGAATACACAGGTTGAAAATGAATACCCAACACTTCATCACTGGCGCAACCACTGTTCGCGCTTCAGGCGGTCGAGCATGGCGGACGCCGTCAAAAGACCTTGCCGACGCTGTCCCAGCGGTTCAGTCCTTAGCCGAGAAATCTCCTTCTGGAAGAAGAGTATCGCTTGCTGGCGGGCGAACGCCTCATAATGGCGATGAGCCCTGTCCTCGCAGAACTTCCGTTGGGAAGCCTCCAAGATCCGGAGGTCGTGCTCGCTGTACTCGTCCTTCAACCGTGGGTCCTCGTCGTTATCGGAGCTGTACTCCGCGTCGGACTGCGGCTCCGGCTCCGGCTCCGGCTGCGATGGTGGTGGAGGCTGCGCGCGGACTTTGAGGCCAAGCCTACAAAACCTCGTTTTCCGATGGCGCGGCATTTTTGAGGTGGAGAGGAGAGAATGGAGCGTAAGCGGTGGTGGAAATGAGAGGATAGCACCGCGGGGGTGGACGGCGTAGTAGGTACTTTATGCTGGTGGTAGGCAACTACCCTCATTTACGGCGGCGTAGGCGACTGGACGCCGCGTGTCCGGCCGCTGCCCTCGTGGCCGCCTAGGTTTAGGCGCGGGAGACCATTAAACGCCGGGGACTACCAACCTTCCCGCGTCGCCTTTGATGCGAACAGTCGCGTCCTCCCGCTGACAAGGCGGCCCCACACGCGAAAACCGTCGTGCCGCGAGGCGCCGACGCGCCCGATTCGCGCCCTTCGCCGGTGTGAGCCCAAAAAATGCAACTACTACTACTGTACTAGCGTATAGGGTGAGCAGGCCCTCCCATCAGTATCAGAGGAATTTGACAAGGGCTACAGGACGACTAGTTACATCACCAAAAAAGGTGATGCATATCTCCTTCACATGGTCTTCTTATGTCATATAGTAAGGCACTAGCAATGATCGGCGCGGCGTGTCTAACTAATATACTCCCTCTATCTCAGAGCTTAAGGCGTAAAAATAAATTCGATTTTTGATCAAAGCATAAGGCGTAGGGTGAACTCTATCCTATTTCTACCGAAGATGCCCCTCTCAGCCGTTTCTCGTTTGCTAAAAACAGGGAGACGATTGACCCAGCTATGGCATGCACACGGTATTCACGCTGAATTAACTGCTCCTCCAGTCAATCTCCTCTAAAACCGGTGCCTCATTGGTTGTATACGGTGCATGCATGAGATGGTAGTTAACGAGGAGTCTGATGCGGCTACTTTAGGGAAGAGAGAGAAATACGGAGTAAAAGGAGTGAGTTATTAGAGATTTATGAGGGGCAAGTATGGAAGCTAATTTGCACGCCAACCCTACTTAATCCTAGCGCCAATTTATTTACACCTTAAGCTGTGAGATGGAGTAAATGTTTAGCAGTTGTAAATATTTATGGGCTTTTCATCAGCAATGATGATGGCACAACATGAAGTGAAGTTTAGCAGTTGTAGCATGATTTTTTTGAATAAATGATGCTCAAACTCACCGATTCTCAAACTGCCCTTACAACGTTAAGGGAGCTGATATTAGGCACATACCCACTTTCCCTAAGCCCTGAGACAACGCAATCAAACATCATGCTATCCGGAAGTCTGAAACAATCTCAACTGTGAAGAGATCAACATTTAATTTAACAAAACTATCTAATCCTGATGTGTAGAGAACGAATCCATTGCACATATTGCTGCAACTCATAAATAGATCACAACACAACTTCAGGATTATTTTTTACAGAACACAATTTTGTGATGCCATTTGTTATCACTCCTTGGTGTGTATCTTGTGCAGTATCGGTTAAATTGCTAGGCCATCTACTAATACTGATGGTTCATGTCTCCAGTTGTGAAAGTAAGAGTTCATATACTTAGCCAAATGCTCAGCTAGCTACCCCATGTAGGAAACTGACCGTGGGAAGGTAATTGCATCCTTCTCAGAATTTGATCTATTAAAAGACATCTGAAAACAAAAGACGGCTACCCTGAAGTAATTGAGTGTAAGATGAAATACTAAAATTGCTACACCAGCAAAAGTGGACAATTGCCTCATCTAAGCTGGTCTAGTGTACATCCATGTTTAACATGTGAAGATGTGAGCGTATGAATTAGTAGCCAAAAACAACAGACTATTTTCAGGGAAAGCACGACAAAGTAAATGCAGATAATTCTACTTTAGCAATCGTCTCACCTTGACACATGTAATATGAACTATAGTTTCATGAACAGTAATTAGTAAGAACAGAGAAAAGTAACAGCTGCCTTAGTTGATATAATCTAAAAATAGTAGCTGCCCATTTCAGCTAATGATTTGTCCAGATGAAAAGCCCAACAGGAAACTAAGCATCAGAAACGTCTCAATAATATATAGAAAATAACTCTACATCAGGATAAGAATGAATTCAGTAGCTAACTCTATTTGAGTCTTTCTGTTACTTCGACTGATGTTTACATACTAAAGTGGTACTGCAATAATGTTTCTGTGACTGACATCGAGCATTCTTGCAGTTTTAGCATTTGTGTCATCTAGGTTATTATTGATGCCAAAACTAGACACTAGTTAGTGTATACACATTTATATACTACCTCTGTCCCACCGAAAGTGTCTGAGATTTGTCCAAATTCAGATGTATCTAGACAGTGAAAGCATATAGATAGATTCAAATTTTGACAAATATATATCATCTTAAGTTTAAGTCATGTGCTGTAGTTAATTCCCTTTGTCTTAAGTGATCTATTAGAGAGCTTCCCTGTGACCACCCGAAGGGTAAGAAATGTTTAATTGTATAAGTGGATTGCCTAGACCTTTCCATCAGTTCGGACTTTTGGTTGCGTTGGCTAGTCGATGAAGCTTGACATGGTGTCAGAGCCAGGGTCTCGAGTTCGAGTCCTGGCTTTCGCAATTTATCCTAAAATTGCCGCCCTTGCGATCAGTTCGGACTTTTGGTTGTGTTGGTAGTGCATTAAGCTTGACAAGAAAGAAATGCCTTTTTATAGCTAACCCCAAGTCTGGTAACATTTGCAAAATAGGTATCAGATGCAGCTATCCATTCAGTAGAAGAATTTGCATTTTAGAGTTGAAGGTTCATAATCTCTTCTCTACTATTGATAGTTAAGGGTACACATGGTATTTGTTTACCTCATTTTCGCGTTCTAAAAAAGGTACGCCATATGGTTGTGCTAAGTTAAACTGATTTAAGTCTGTTCAAGTTTATCGAAAGTTATACTACCAACATCTAAAACATCAATATAGGCTCATATATTACAAAAGATATTTAGATTTTCTTTTCTCGAACACATGCCTAGTCGTGCATCATTATATATTAGAGCATACAGGGTTGTAGCAAGGCTACGAAAAACTGAGAAAGCAAAAAGAAAGAACTATACAGGGGACTACAGGCAGCTAACTTTGTTAGGCCTGCAGGTGCTAAATCTTATATATATATGAGGTTGTAGATATTAGTCGTAAACTTACTCAAACTTAAATAACACTTGATTAGGAAAAAGATAACCTGAGTTATTTTGAATGAGGGGACGTCACAATCACTAATCAAAGATAATTGTGGGAAACTGAAATCTATTCAAGAAAATGGGAGAAATAATGTATCAAACACAAAATTAATTATACCATTTTGCAGATTGTTCACCGATATAAACAAAGAACTGTTTGATCTGCATGTAGGTACATCCAATCAACGCTTTTTCCCCGATCTCTAGAAAATATAAGCTACGCATGTAATTACAAACGATTTTCTTCTATTTTTCTGTTTCTACGTTAACATTTGAGATACTTGTTAATTACATTCATATTCTGCAGTTGCATAGAGTTACTAATTCAGAATGCATTCACATACGGAGTATACTATGTTTGCTGATGACTGACTAGTACTAATTCATTGCAAGCAACGGTTCATTCATATTCAGATAAAGGATGTGATCATTAAGTCATATACTTATGAAAGTCCTTATGCATCTCTCTGATGCAGATGGCGGGGGTCTCTCGTCCTCCCACTACAAGAAATATGCTAACTAATGACCTTTATCTTAAGGACCATGATAGTATTGGTCATATATTTACGACCATCTCCGGCCAGTTGGTTATAAGCCATATGGGAGAGTCCAATCCCTGTAGCATTATGACCTTCTCTATCAGGAAGGACATAATTTTCCTAGACCAGTTGGTCATAACATATACAGAAGTAATCCACGACCTTAATTCTAGACTATTGCAACCAATTTAATTGGTCATGACCGCATGATCCAATAATAATGTCTTAAATTGTAATGTGTTGCCATGACTAAGCAGACACCTCAGCAATCTCGCCTATGTGTCACTGCCTATGTGTCTTTTTTTTGCTTACGTGTCACCATATAGACTTGCTTTGAACCCACTGACATGTGGGACCCTATTGACAGGCTATATCTACTTATTGGGCCAATGTTTTTTTCCCACTGATTATTTTCTGGGCTGACATTATCCTCAACCGAATGGGCCAGCCCATACATGACAGCATAGGGAGGGTGGAATGGGCCAGCCCACGACCTGACAGCACAGGGAGGGTGGATTTTATTTTGCAAAAATATGTGCGCGGAGCGGGGACTCGAACCCACGACCTAGCGCATGATGCTGTGTAGTCCTACCACTGCGATAGGACGGTGTGTTTGATGTTTCAGCGTAAGGTAGGGATAATATAGGTTCTTTCTGCCTTCTAACATGTAGGGTTCGAATCCCCATCTCAGACCGCGACATGTAATTCGAATCCCCATCTCAGACCCACGACCCACGACCGGCGGCGGCGGCGGTGGTGGGCGTGGCATCGGGCGGCGGCGGTGGGCGTGGCGTCGGCCGGCGGAGGGGACGCCGGTGGACTTCCGGCGCAGCGGTCGAGCAACCTGCGCGTCGTCGTTCGCCTCGGCCACGGCAGGAGCCAGCGGCGGTCACGGCCACGGCCATCTCCTCCTCCTCTCCTCATCGCCATTGCCGCCGCACTCAAGGTGCTCCGCCGCTCCTCCTCTTCTCCCGATGCTTCCGGTCAGCCTGGTTTCCACCTCTTCCGATTCTCGCTACTCGCTTTGATGCAGGGCTTGCGGCGGGAGGACTTCCCACGCCATCCGGCGGCCGCCGCTCCTTCGCCGTGCGGGCTCCCGCCGTGCCGGAGGTAACTGATTTCGCCTCCTCCTATATACGTGCTCTACTAGTTTTAGTTCAGGAGATTCTGTTTCTAGTTCGTGTTCGCGCAATAATCCGCCGGTTTTATCCTCCGCATTATGTTCGTCAATCGATTCCCAAGTTTCAGAGGCTTAATTCTGCAGTTACATGCTCCTGGACATGAAAAAAATGTGCTTTAGTTTAGTGGTTCTACAGTTACATGCGGGGCAGTGAAGACAATGTATATGTGCTTTAGTTTAGTGGTTCTAAACAGCAGACTCAAAAATTTATATGCTCAAGACAATGTATATGTGCTTTAGTTTAGTGGTTCTAGCATGCTCAATTCTGCAGTTACGTGCTCCTCGTACCTGTCAGGTTTCTTCACTGCCCAATTGTTTAGATTTCAGCCCATGTTCTTTAGTTTAGTGGCCTAGCTAGCTTGTTTGGTAGGAGCTGCAGGTTATTTTGGGAAGTTGCATAGATGAATCATACTCATGTTTGCTGGTTGTGGTGCCAGTCTGTGAGCAAAATTATACTACCATGTCAGTGCAAGCTTAGCTACTGAAGTTTCTGGTTTGGTTTGATTCTTAGTATCTTCGATTGAATCCTAACAATTTTCTGGTCCTTTGCATGCAGATGGACAGAAGCTGGATTACAAAAGGAGTTAGAAGGCTTTCCTATGAACACCTAAGGGGAGTGGATGAGTTCATAGTGTTTGCTCGCAGAAATGCTGCGGGGGCTGCTGAAATTCTTTGCCCTTGCCCCAGCTGTAATAACCGTACTCGACAAACTCTACAAGATGTAGAGTCTCATCTGCTGTTGCGTGGGATGGCAGCCACCTACGATAGGTGGATCCATCATGGGGAGCCTTTACATGCTGAACCTGGAGCTGAACCTGGACATCAACCTGATGCACACCATGCTGATGAAGGCGGCGAGCATCTAGAAGATGATCATGTTGTGCTAGAGAATTCTTTTAATTTGGTGGAGGAGGATGGGGATGAGGATGACAGGATCCCTGACCTGTTTAAGGATCTCTACGAGTCTGAACCACAAGGTGATGGACAGAATACAATCTATGCCGAGCTAATAGAGGAAGCGAAGCGGTCAGCTAGTGATGGTGGGACAATGTCCAGATTTGCTTTCACCGTGAAGTTACTCCATGTCAAGTCCTTCTACCGGATGAGCAACGCCGCCTTGAACGGAATACTCCATCTCTTGGCTATCCAATACCCCAAAAGCTCAATTCCCAAAAATTACGATGAAGCATTGAGTATCATCGGCAGATTGGGGCTTGGTTATGAATCAATCCATGTCTGCCCAAGCAACTGTGTCTTGTTTCGGAAGACGTATGCCAAGCTTGACAAGTGCCCTAAATGTGATGCCTCTAGGTGGAAAGATGGGGATGGCAGGAAGCAGATACCGGAGAAGGTATTGAGGTACTTTCCAATTATTCCAAGGCTGCAAAGGATGTTTATTTCAAAGAAACAATCTGAAGAAGTGCAATGGCACAAGCTGAAGCGGAAACCTGTGACTAATGAGCTTAGCCATCCAGCGGACGGAAAGGCATGGAAAGACTTTGACAGTCAACATAAAGACTTTGCCGCCGATGCGAGAAACATAAGACTCGGCCTTGCCACAGATGGCTTTAACCCCTTTGGCATGAGCAGGAAGTACAGCATGTGGCCAGTATTCATCGTTCCGTACAACCTGCCACCATGGGCATGTATGGATCAGTCCAACTTCATGATGGCTTTGCTGATCCCGGGTCCAGATTCTCCAGGAAAGGATTTTGATATCTTTATGGAGCCCCTCGTTGAAGATTTGTTCAAGCTATGGAATGGTGTGCAGACCTATGATGCCCTGAGTCCCGATAAGTTCAATCTGCGTGCTGCGGTTATATGGTGCATCCATGATTTCCCGGCGCTGCACACTTTGTCGGGTAGGCTCACGGCTGGTTATCAAGCATGTGTGCGTTGTGACAAGGACCCGTGCTCCCAGAGAATAAGAAACAAGTTATGCTGGATAGGGAGCCGCCGTTTTCTTCCTCTGGACCATCGTTGGCGAAAAAGCAAAGGGTTCAATGGCAATACTGAACCACGTGACCCTCCGGCAGAGTTTACTAAAGAGGAGCTCAAGCAGCAACTTGACAAGGTGAAAGATGTCAGACCGGGAAAGAATCAAAGGAAAAGGAAGCGGGAGGAAGGTCAATGTTGGGACCGGAGGTCTATTCTGTGGGACCTCCCATACTGGGCAGATCTGAAGTTGAGGCACAATCTGGATGTAATGCACATTGAGAAAAACATATGTGACAATCTGCTTGGGACATTTATGAACATCGACGGGAAGTCAAAGGACACACTTAACTCGAGGCTTGATTTGGAAGATATGGGCATAAGGGAAGCTTTGCACCTACGGCCTGTTGATGGGGGAAAGTCGTTTGAGATGCCGGAAGCATGGTATACAATGACTAAAGAAGAAAAGATTGCATTTTGTGAGTTTATAAGAGCGGTGAGGTTTCCAGATGGGTATGCCGCTAACCTCGCAAAGTGCGTGTCTCCCGATGGATGCAAGCTCCAGGGGCTGAAAACCCATGATTGCCATATCCTCCTCCAAAGGATCTTACCGGCTGGACTCCGTGGAATAATGGATAAAGAAATATATGAAGCGGTCGCTGAGTTGGGAAATTTCTTTAAAGAGTTGTGCTCCAAAACACTGAAGCTGTCTGTTCTTGAAAGACTCGAAAAAGAAATCCCAATTATCCTCTGCAAACTTGAAAAGATCTTTCCACCAGCCTTCTTCACCGTGATGGTTCATTTGGCGGTTCATTTACCCAAAGAGGCAATTCTTAGAGGCCCCGTACAGTACGGCTGGATGTATCCCGTGGAAAGAAGGATGCTTACATTTAAGCGCTATGTGCGAAACACGGCCAGACCCGAGGGGTCAATTGCTGAGGCATATATTGTTGACGAGTGTCTGACTTTTTGCTCTCGGTACTTCGATGATCTGGAAACTAGATTTAATCGGCCAGGCAGAAATATAGAGCGGGATGATTCGCATAGTGGTGATGTATCGGTTTTCAGCCATGGTGTCAAATTTCTTGGAGGGTCACAATACTTGGAGGCAGGGGATGACTACGAGAAGATGCATTGGTATGTGCTGAGAAGTTGCCAAGAGGTCCTACCGTATATCGAGTATGTCATCTATCTTGTGCACTCGTATTTTTTTCTTGGGCTGGAAGAAACCAATATTTTAATTAACAATATACATATTTGTTGGCATTGCAGGTTGTGCAAGAAGGAACTGGAGGAGCAAGATAGCCGCATCAATGTTCACAAGTGGCTTGCGAATGGATTTGCTGGATGGTTTAAGAAACATGTGAGTATTTGCTACTGGACATGCACCTTAATTGTTAGTCCATTCCTCCTAGTACTCCTATTTTTAGCTACTGGACATGCTACTGGACATGCACCCTTTATTTCTTGCACTTGACATGCTACTGGATATGCACCCTGGTTTGTTTGTGCAGATTGGAAAATTGCACGAGGAAGATAAGGTGAGTGATGATCTCTTTGCTCTGGCATGCGCGCCGGATAAGAGAGTGAGGGTATATACTGCATGTGTTGTTGATGGTGTCCGCTACCACACCCTTGACCGTGAGAAAAATAGAAACACACAGAACAGTGGAATTGTCACCGAGGGAGAACACGAAAATACCTTAATTGACTTCTACGGTCAGCTGAGAAGCATCATCAGGCTCCAATATAACTCCAGCGGAGGCGTCCATCGTTCGGTCGTCTTGTTCCGCTGTGATTGGTTTGATCTTGGCGGGAAGAAGAATAGCCGAGTCCGGGAGGATCGACACTTCAAAAGTATAAACACCGGAAGGTTCTGGTACAAGAATGATGCTTTTATCCTAACAACACAAGCAACAAAGGTCTTCTATCTTCCTGACACTGATTTGGGTGGCCATTGGCGAGTTGTGCAAAAATTCCAGCATAGACATTTGTGGACTGTGAAGGAAAGTGAAGTGGACAAGGGTCCCGGTGGTGGTTCGCTATCTTACCAAGATGATGACACACCGGAAGTTCCAGTGCTAACCCGAGAACCCACTGTGGAGACCAGATCGCAAAGGCGCCGTGAACAAATGTTAGTTGATGCAGCGGTTGTGGAAAGAATGAGGAAAAGAAGGAAGGAGGTAGTGGATCTACAGGAAAGCGACGATGAAGTAGATCATACAGTACACCAATACTGTGATGATGATGAAGATAACAGGCAGTTCGACGATGATTAGTTTCAATTTGGATGTATGCTGTTAAAGATTTGTGTAAACTAGAAGTGAATGTTCAATTTGGATGTATGCTGTTAAAGATTGTGTAAACTAGAATTGAGCCAGATTGTGTGATCATGAATATTCCTGTTGATATTTGAATTTGGATGATCATGAATATTACTGTTGATAATTGAGCCAGATTGTGTGAACTAGAAGTGTTCTGATTGTGTGATTGTGTGATTTCTGTTGATAATTCAGCCTGTGATCTTGTGCTATCTGTCAAGTATGTTATGCAAAAAAGGTGTGAGACCTGGGAGTCGAACCCAATAGCTCAACTTAGTTTCCAGACTGTCTTGCCATTGTGCTACTGTAGTGATCTTGTTACCTTTGGATAACCCAAATTTTTATAGTCTCTCCTTTGTCATCAGCTACAAGAAACTAAATCTCTGATTTGTTTGAAACAACAGAAACATGAAGCTATAAGTAGTACCATATTTGAAACAACACTGGATACCAGATTTCATACCAGATTTCAAACAGTGGAGTAATAGTTCATAAACCATCCATATTTCATACCAGATTAAAGTAGTAGCATAAGTACTTCTTAATTTACAAAGGCATGCTAACAGCAACCATCCATCTTCACAAAAGCAGTCAAGCACTAACAGCAACCATCCATCTTCACAAAAGCAGTCAAGCACTAACAGCAACCATCCATGTTCATAGCATAACTACAGGACGACCAACACCAACAACAACCTAGCACTGAAGTAGTTACATGACCTTCGTAATGGCCAACTTAAGTCCAACACGAGCACTACGACGGAAGCGGAACATGAAGACATCGCCGCTTTGCATCCCAGCCGCCTTCACCACCTTGGACCACTTGCTTGTAATCTGAGCTCCGGCGCCCTTCCCTTTGCCCATAATCATTGTGACCACAATGGGTTTAGGGGCCTGGCAGTAGACCTCCAACTTGGCAGGCAAGTCCAAGTACTTCTTGATGTAGAGGCTGAACTTCCTTGGGAAATACTGCAAAATAGAGGAATAGTCAAGTCTAGTTCATGATCGAGAAGCAAAACATCATCCTACTTTAGCAATCAAAGACACTCATCGGCGATAATTGGTTTACCATTTTAGCTTTTGGCTTCTCGGTGTGGGCTGCCGTCATAGTGCATACAAACACTTTTAGTGAGGGTCTCATCCTTGCAAGTTGCTGCAGGAATTGCACCTGGCAACGTTTCAAAGCAACCTTGTTGCCATACACACAACACTTATCAAAAGAGGCATTGCCAGTTATCTTGGGACCTACATGCAATGCAAAAAGCATAAGTAAATGAACAATGGATAAATTGGCAGCATAATAGTCTTAGCAGAAAAGGCCCTTTACCTCGACGCATAACTATCTTGTTGGCAGCGGCGGCGGCAGCAGCAGCTGCTGCTTCCCTAGCCTTAGCAGCCTCTTTCTTGGCGCGCCGCCTAGCCTTAGCAGCAGCTGCTGCTTCCCTAGCAGCAGCCTGGGCAGCAACAACCTCTTCGTCATCCGAGCTAATATCGACCAGCTCGTACCTGTCCATGGTCACCTACCAAGAAAAGAGGGAAGAAGTCACAATCAGTCTAGCATGCTGATATGAAGCCGTATCTTGTTTATTAAACTACCAACTAGTAAATCAATCTGTTGACAATGTATAAGGCTTGGATGCTCAAGACTGCAGACTCACAAATTTGTTGCATGAATAGAACACGACAATGTTCAGTTGAGTTTAATGGAAATCCTAATCCACAGGTATATACATCCTACCAAAATGGGGACAGAATGATCAGGATCCTAATCCACAGGGATATAGGTACATTTATCAATTAGCAATTCTCCTGCATGCCCAAATATACAGTTCAAAGGCTCAAAGGAGCAGTGAATATTGTGTCCCCTGAAATTTGACAACCATGTCACACACGGGTGCATCCATAGCAAAAGCTCCACCTCTTCCAACAAACAAGAACCCTAATCCGTGTAAACCGTCCCAATCCCAGAAACATCCGACGCGGAGAGATCAAATCGAGCAACCTATATCAAGAAAATTACATGATATCCAACGCGGAGAGATCAAATCGAGCAACCTATATCCAGAAATAACCGCAGCGGGAAACTCGTTCTTCCTCTACGGGGACATGCAGCGGGAAATTCCTAGAGGACGACGGCGGCCACGCTCGGTGCGCCGCATCCACCCGTTCAGAAAACCCCCAACACTAAACCCCGGCGCGGGGAGACGAAGGAGGGGGAGGGGGGCTGACCTGAGACTCGACGACGCGGCGACAGCGGGGGGATCTGACCGGCGCGACAGTTATGGGTAGCTGTTCATAAACCGCCGCCTTTCTGATGCTTAGAAAATAGAAAATGGCTTTTTAATATGGTAAAGTCGAAAAGTTCGTGAGACGACATTTGTACTCCACGACAAGGGGCACACGTGTGCAAAATATGGGGTCAATCCGACAAATCATCCAACAATTGCGGCCGTAACCTTGGTCATTTGCCTCGAAAGCCATGAAACTTCATAGACGATAGCTCATTTTGAGAACACCTTTTCCAAATACTTGCATTTCTTCAGGTTTATAATTTTTAATAGAAACTAGGTCACATACAATGACGCCACGCGAAGGTTTTACCATTTTTCGATTTTTTTTGAATTACTTATGCCGTTTTCAAAATGTGGTCAAAACGGCCGGCGTTGCCGTCTTAGCTAGGGTTGGAACCTATCAAAACTAAAAGTGTATCTCCGATGAAATCACATGTTTTGAACCTAAAAATAATTTTTACCAAAAATAATGAGCAACAAATGAAGCACCTCCAGTTCAACTGTCTCGGTTTTCCTGCTGAATCGGCGGGGATTTGCCTTTTTTGCCGGGAGTGCCTAAAAAGGTTGGAGTTCTCAACAGTTGCTTAGTTGTACATAAAATAGGTCCTATTATTTAAATTAAATGTGTTGGTCCATTTCCGCGGCATGTTATGGGTAGCTCCTTCATAAACCGCCGCCTTTCTGATGCTTAGAAAATAGAAAATGGCTTTTTAATATGGTAAAGTCGAAAAGTTCGTGAGACGACATTTGTACTCCACGACAAGGGGCACACGTGTGCAAAATATGGGGTCAATCCGACAAATCATCCAACAATTGCGGCCGTAACCTTGGTCATTTGCCTCGAAAGCCATGAAACTTCATAGACGATAGCTCATTTTGAGAACACCTTTTCCAAATACTTGCATTTCTTCAGGTTTATAATTTTTAATAGAAACTAGGTCACATACAATGACGCCACGCGAAGGTTTTACCATTTTTCGATTCTTTTTGAATTACTTATGCCGTTTTCAAAATGTGGTCAAAACGGCCGGCGTTGCCGTCTTAGCTAGGGTTGGAACCTATCAAAACTAAAAGTGTATCTCCGATGAAATCACATGTTTTGAACCTAAAAATAATTTTTACCAAAAATAATGAGCAACAAATGAAGCACCTCCAGTTCAACTGTCTCGGTTTTCCTGCTGAATCGGCGGGGATTTGCCTTTTTTGCCGGGAGTGCCTAAAAAGGTTGGAGTTCTCAACAGTTGCTTAGTTGTACATAAAATAGGTCCTATTATTTAAATTAAATGTGTTGGTCCATTTCCGCGGCATGTTATGGGTAGCTCCTTCATAAACCGCCGCCTTTCTGATGCTTAGAAAATAGAAAATGGCTTTTTAATATGGTAAAGTCGAAAAGTTCGTGAGACGACATTTGTACTCCACGACAAGGGGCACACGTGTGCAAAATATGGGGTCAATCCGACAAACCACGCAACAGAAAATATCAAAATTATTTTGAATCCTTCTAAAATTTTCCAAAGTTGCAAACACTCTACTGAAATTTCCCTGAGCCAAAAATCTCCCGCCTTCCCCTCCCGCCTTCGTCTCCCGCCTCTCTCCCCAAAAAATTTCAGACAAAAAGAGAAAAAGGGGAAAAGACCAAAATGCCACACCAAAAGAGAAAAAGACATGGCATTTTGGACATTCCTCCTCGATCCCCGCGCCATCCCCATCCACTCAGCGCCATCCGCCCCCAATTCCCCATCCACTCCGCGAAATCCCCCAATTCTATGATGAGTCAATCATAGGAGGTAAGGAAGAGTGATAGGAGTTACATGAGTCTACTTTCAATAATAAACTAGGTACTCATATATGATTCACTTGAGAATCATGGTATGATGGAGTAGAACCTCATAAGTACGATAACTAAAGGATGATAAGGAGTAGGATTTAGGGAATAGTTCGAAAGCTTAGGCCTTAAAATCCTAATAACTGTACCAAGAATGTTAGATCCATAGTCCTTAATTTGAAGAAGGCTTATTTAGAGTATATCACATAGAGAAATCCTAGAGTTATAGGTGGTATATTCTAAACAATCATGTGTTTAGAGTAGACATGTTAGAACTAATTGTATTATAGGAAGTAGTCCTCAATAGCACATATATATGGTATACTATTTTGTTAGTACTTCCAAAGAAAACTAGGTTAATTCCAACTACCCTAGGCCATTTTGTTTCAAGTTTGTCTCATTGCAAATGTGCAATTAAGACAAATGTTGAGACAAATAGTAGAAATTCACGTATTCGTGCTAAGTATCACGACCTAAACCTATCTTATGTGGTGTTATATACTACACATCTGATCCTGATGTTTAGGGATGTCTTACCCAACTACTATATTCAGGCATATAAGGATGTGTATTATATGCACAAAGCTGGATTTTCTTGGATTTTCTTGAATCTTCATTGATTGACTAGATCCATACATGAAGTTTGACTTTGATATGCAAATGCATGTTGCAATATCAAGCTCTTACTTGATGTTATAGGTCTAGAGGGTAAAGGTATTCGTGTAAGGAAGTGACGAATTCTGAAGATTTGAAGACAAGATTAAGGTTCACTTGAAGAAGGAAGTAAAAATTGTGGGAAGCAACCACAACAATCCGAAGGAAGGACCAATCAAAACTCATTTTTATCCTTAATTAAGGAGTACTTCAACATGGAAGTATCATGAAAGTGAGAAAAATAGTGAATATGGAGCAATAGAAGTAGAGCTGTATTCATTATGGAAGAAGGGAATGCAAGTGAAGTCACTTAAAATACTATTTTCATAGTATCCACAAGTGGTTATCTTGCAAAACAACCCTGGAAGAAGGAAAATAGACAAGTGAAGTCGTAGCTGGTATAATAAGACCGCAGCTGATATAGGATAATCATGAAGAGAAAATATGTGAAGGGAGGTATATCTTAACTAAAACTATGTAAGTATCCACAGCTGGTAAGTAGATATTGGAACCATAACATAGCCACAGCTGGTATCCAATAAGTCACATCTGGTACTAGGTAGTCTGCAGCTGGTACCAGATAGCCCACAGCTGAACATTTCTTTACCCTAGAAGAAAGGGGATTCCGCAGCTAGTATTTCACAGCTGGTATCCCGTAGTTGGTAAATATTTAGTCGGAGGATTCATAATGGATACCCACAACTGTGTGGATACACCGCAAAGAATTCTTCGTGAGACGTTAGAAAGGTACAAAATATAAACCAGACTTAAACCAACTATCTAACCTTGGAGTTTAATGATTAGAAGAAAGGAAGTTTGAAGATCATTAGTAAACCCCAAGGGGGAGAGGAAGGCTGAAGGAGAAGTATTAAGATATGATGTTTGGAGTATGATGGACCAAGAAGAAGGTCTGAACTGAGAGGAAGTCCGATCTTATTTTTATAAGTTGTTGGGAAGTACCCATATAAAAGTACTCTCAGGAGGTTGTCAGACCAGAAGCCGAGGTTCATATCTCGAGGAAGTAAGGGTTAGACCTTAACTTGAGTGGGTAATTGTAATTACTCGAAACCAAGAGAGCTCAAGTAAGTCTAAGATGATGAAGTTGGATGAAGAAGATGTCGAAGGACATGCAAAGCTTAAGAAGGCTTAAGACCGAAGGAGTTTGACCATACCAAAACATAAGCCTATTAGAAAGATTCCTTTCATGGAACCTAAAGAAACTAAAGGGAGGATAATTAGTATAAACTAGAAGCCATGATTGGATGGACTAAATGAGTCTAATCCATTTGTAGGACAAAACTACTAGGACCATGCCTATTTTAAATACCTTACTAAGTACCATTACTTTCGTTATGGTAGTAAGGGAAAACAACACCTTACTTTAAACCAATCCTTTAGAATCAAGGTTTGGACACCGCAGCTGGTACACCATAGTGCCATATTACATCGCAGCTGGATTATCGCAGCTGGTAGAACCAAGTTTTAAGTACCCAAATAGGAAGATGTCACCACAGCCATTAGTAAAGCCCATTAACACAATAAGATGTCCTAATCCAAGAATCTTTGGATAGTAAGCCTATAAGCTTAGAGTGTTGGAAGAAATCATAGAATAGAAGGCAGTATCAGTGCCAGACATCAGAAGACTCCAGGAAGGATCTAGACAAGGGATATGTCCAACTATATCTAGTGTGATCACCATGGAGTTGAAGGATGGTGATCTGTTCAAGACATTTCAACATTCCGAAACATGAGAGCGTTCGAACTTCGGGACGAAGTTCAGGGAGAGGCTGTAATATCCCAGGTTTAGAGGCAATAAAATGAGAGAACACCAAAGTGTGCATTGCATTCATGCATAGAAAATCCGGGGAATTTTCGCGCCTTCAAATAAAACTTACCACAGTAACTGAAGTTTCACTTGACTTGATGGAATTGAAGTAGATCATCAAGTCAAGCGCTATAAACTTCACTGTGATCTTTATTAAAACCTTGTTTTGGGTAGAGATGATTTGATCTATGGGCTAGATCAAATAGAAGTAGTTTTACAACAACACATTCTTTAAGAATCAAACCCTAACTTCTTAACACTTAAAAGTTAGCAACTACTTTTGTGTGTAAATTAATTCACTTCTAAAACTTATTACCAAATAAGGTAAACCACAGGGTTTAAAGTGCATAAAAGCCACACATTCTTATTTAAATCATAACTTATTAAGTATATGGAATATCATAAAACTGAATCCATTTACATTACGATTTATAGTTCAAACTATTTGAATCAAACTGACTATGAGTATTTTGAAACTCATATGATCATGCCTTGGTGAAATCAAAACCAACTATCCAAATTTGAGGAATAACCTTCAACCTTGATCTTTTGACCAATATTATAATATAAATCTAATCAAATATGTTATAGTAACTCATCAACATTAATAAACCATCCACAAGATATTTAGTAACAAATGCCACTTGGCTATCCAAGAATAAATCATATGAGAGGATAATGATCTTGCCACATAGGATGAAAATATCTACATGACTTGCATCCTAAGCTTTGCCACCTCATGCTCAAAGGATTGCTATGGATGAGGGCATGACAACCAAGCACCTTACTCATCAAACCAACACAAGAGTCACCACCTATGTGTCATGACACTAGAGCTTGCCCAAGCCTATAAATAGAGCCACACCCTTCATCCATTTGCTCATCAAGTACCATGATACATGGGAGCAAACACATAGAGCCACTCCATGTGAATGAGTTAGGATCAAGATGAAGAAGCTAGGAGGTGGAGGCATACCACAAGATGCAGGTTTATCAGAATTCCTGAAGAACAAGCTACAGAAGATTAGAAGGTAGAATTCCTAGGCAAACCATTTATTTAGAGGATCATATCATCATCTCCTGAGTAGAACCTTAGAATATTCCAAGACATTTAGAAGTGAGAGAAGTTATAATACTAATCATAGCCATGCCATAAAAGAATATTAGAGTAGTACTAATCCTAGATGTTCAAGTCAATATTTAATCTTGGAGGTGAGAACCCTATTTCAATCACAACACCTTAGCAAACCAATTCCATGACCATCACAACTTGGTATTAATTATAAACCCTAAGAATCTAGGATGAGTGTGATGAGAGGAATATTAAAAAGGAATTAGTGAGGAATGAGTGAATCTTGTCTAATGCATGATTATACCTTGTAAATATAGATGATAAGTTAAACCCATGTTATTAATAGATCTCATCTATCACATAAAATAATAAGTATATCACTAGTAGTTAATCCCAAACCAATACTCATGCCTTGTGTAGTATTGATATGGTATTTAAACCCTGCCTATCCAAACACTTAAGACAAACCTAGCATAGCTTTAATACAAGAAATCTACCTAAGTGAGGAGAGTAACCCTAGCCACTAAAACATGATCAAAGCTTATGTTCATATCCTAATTCTTGGTTGTGTATCAATTGGGTGATCACTACTAAAACCCTAAACCCAATTTGAGTTTCAATACAAGTATAAATTTGGATCACAAGTATAACCAAGCCATATGTACCTAAAGACTAATTGCCATTTGGTGAGTAGAATTAAACCAATGCCCTATCTTACTTGGTTACTCAAATACTTTGCCTAAGTGAACCAAATGAATAGCATTTATAAAGTACTATCACCTTAGCAAGTGAATTAACCATGATGAGCTTAGGATCTATTTCAAGTAAGTTAAGCTAGAAGTGGTTAAGCAAGATTATTAAAAATTAAGTTTATTCAACCATCTTCTTAAACCCTAGAAATAATTCTCCACATAAAATCATGATCACATTTCCATCCTCAATTTCACCACTACTTAAAATACTAGCTATAATTAAAATATATGTGAACCTCACTATTGTTAAGTAATAACAAAACTTAATGACATGCTTACCATGCACCTATTATAAAATTCAAACCATTCAAATAGATTTGGTTCCCAAATTTAAAGAATTGAGATAAAACCATTTAACCATATCTACTTTATTTATACTTCACCAAAGCATTAATATAATCAAATATTAAATATTTGTTTGAACCAAACAATTATGCAGCAAGCAGCACTATCAAGTTCTATTAAGATTCACATATTTAAGAACCTGCAAATTCACACAGAATTCAAATTTGATTTCAAACAAGAAAATAGAAAAACAAAACAGAAATTTAAAAGAGAAAAGAGAGGGAAAACTTACCAGGCTTACCTCTCCGACACAGCCCAGACACAGCCCAGCCCAAAGCCACATACCGATTCGTTTGCTTTAAAGAACGTGCGAGAGGAAAAATGAACTCGTCGTCTTCTCCAGGGACGACAGCGCGATGGAGGAGCTCGGCCACCTCACCGCCGACGATAAGATCAACCTCGGACGTCGTCAGTAGTCTCAGAACCTCGCTCAATCATTCTCGCGTCCGAGTCTATCTTAAATCATCACGATTCGCGCCCGAAACCCTAAACGCATGACCGCCACATCCTGGCCGCAGGTCGTCGATGCTCGCCGTCGATATTGACCTCGTCGGGAGCTATAAATAGGAGGGGAGGATCGCCGTGGAAGCCCTACTCGTTGCCACCTCACCTCATTCTCTCTCACTCCCTCATTCTTCCCCAAAACCCCACTCTCTGTCGCCGGTGACCACCATGGTGCCATTGATTGAGAGCACCCCGGCGCATGATTTCTGGTCGAGGAGGTGCGCCTCGGCGCATAGGCCATCTGAGAGCAAGCACGCATCAAGTGGAGCTCGGAGCCAGAAGAATTTCACCGTTCCCTTTCTCAGTACATCGCCGGCAAAGGTGAAATCAAGCTCAACTCCGGCGGCCATCAACGTCGCCGACCACGCCATCGCATTCAGGGTGAGCATACCCGTCTGTAGAACCTACTTTTGCATCCTAGAAGTATCTGTAGCGCCAGATTGAGAGTTGGCCGGAGTGCTCCGCCGCGGGACATGATTTCCGACGAAGCTCCGGTGACCATTAGCCCATTCCGCCACCACCATCGTGTTCCTCATGTCGTGGGGATTCTAGAGCACCTAGCCGCGCATCCAGGGGATCTCTAAATCGCTAGCGCCGCCGTATACTGGTCGCCGACGTTTAGCCGCCGGCGAGGGTGACGTGTCTGGCGGGACCCTTTGGTTGCTTTGACTCGGTCAGCTGCCAACGAGGCAGGTGACCTGGACTTGGTCCCACCTGTCTGTGTCTAGGGGTAAAAGTGAACCGGTAGGTTTAGTATTTCCACTATTTATAAATTCCAGAAAATCACTGAAACTTTGTAAAACCATATAAAATTCATTTCAACTCAGAAAAATATGAATAATATATCAAAATGCTCACAAAAATAAACTCTATTCAAATAAAATATAAAACAAAAATGTGTGACAAAATAAAAATCCATTTATTTTTAACTTCATTCATTATGCCTTTTCATTTATTTGAAGCTTAATTTGAATTCAATAATTAGTTAAGTTTCAAAATTAAATCTTAGCTATTCAGTAAGAAAATAAAATGTTAAGATTAATTTTCTTAATCATGTTTTCATTAACTTAAATATTAGTGGTAATCCATAAACCCTAATTTGAAAATTGTTATTTTCTATTTTCTTAAACAATTACAAATCCTTGTGAAAACTAATAAAATGTCAAACCATTACTGATTTTGTTTCAAAGCAATTAGTAACCACACCTATATTGCCAATTATAATTTTAGGAGTTATACCATAGCTTAGAAACCCTAGTTTCAATTTGAATAAGACCTTGATCCCATTACTTCATGTGATCATCCTAAATTAGTGCAACCCTAAAACCCTAGGGGTTTATAACATATGATCATGTGAGGTGTACTTGACATATAGCACCCTAATAAGCAACAATTGAATGCATTCTTATGATCCACTAGCATAAACCAAGTCACATAGGACTATCATTTCATGTCCATATACTTAGTTTAAACCTATATGATTCACTAGAGCCACCTTGATGCAAACCCTAGTCTGTTAATTAAATTGATACCATTGATCACTATTCATTATACCACACCATTAGGATAAACCTCAATCATTAAACCTTAGTAGAACCATAATGATAAACCCTAGTATCAACTTTGTGTAGCAAATCACATCACATGCTCCTATTCCACTCAACACTACTTAGGAAATGATAAACCACTTAGCTGGGCAACCATTAGAGATTACTTAGTTAAGTAGTTGTGAAACCATAGTAAACATAATAGCTAATTTATAGAACCATCTTAATAACCACCCTTTGATATGATATCATAATCAACCATAGTAATAAACCTGCCCATACTTATTGTATATAGAACCAATTCAACTTAAGAACCCAACTAGTTCCTATTTGTGGAACTAAATGAATTCAATAATAAACCCTAGAAAGCCATAGCTCCTATGTATAGTAGTACATATTCTTATTTAACCTGTTCTTCAAAAGTTATTCTTTTAAAGTACAAATGTTAATCAAACCATAGAAGCCATAGTTCTTATTTGAACTACTTGCTAGTTCTTAATTAACATGTTCTTCAAAAGTTATTCTTTTGAAGTATAATACAAGTAATCATCAACCATGTCCTGTAGAACAAAAGATTGACAACTGTTCTTCACATATTATT
The DNA here is from genome assembly GCA_030979885.1 of Lolium multiflorum. Lineage (NCBI taxonomy): Eukaryota > Viridiplantae > Streptophyta > Magnoliopsida > Poales > Poaceae > Lolium > Lolium multiflorum. Next base: position 188,113,562 of record CM061752.1, on the reverse strand, counting down.
CCACCACTATTCTTTATGTGTATGATTGTTATGATGTCTTATATCATTTGATTATGATGCTAATATAACCAAACCCTAATAAGAACCTTGTTTGAGAACCATTCTAAAAGTGCAACCAACCCTAAGGGAATCTTTACAACTCATACATCCTAAATCATCAAGGTTAGGTTACGCTCGGACGATTGCATCTCATACTATGCATTATAGCATCTTTGCCAGTTCTTTAAACATTGTCCGGACGATGATGGTATTTCAGAATTTGGAGTTATCACGTATCGAAGCTTTTGCCTGCATAATCTTGCAGTCAAGAAAGGCAAGTTCATCGCTTGCTCATGTCATTTGATTATTTTTATCAAATTATATGCAAAGTACTATACTTATCACTCATGCATTGAAAAGCAAAGTATTATTTTACAATTATGAATATGACTATGTGGTGGGCAATGGAACCATGGTATGTGTTGATATGGTGGAGGTTCCATTGCATGGGTTATATCACCCTAGGATTAATTACCAATGCCGTCCAGTGATTCTAGCGCCGTACATATCGCGTTGACCATAAGATCTATAATGGCTCTGGGGAAGTCAGCTGTATCTTTTCCCTTCTGCACGCCAACGGATCGGAGAGACGGTGGGGTGCTGGAGGCACTGCCGCAATAGGTTGGGAAATCCTTTTAAATCCCCATCCATTGGTGATGTTAATCTCTTCCGATCTATGAGGGATTGTCCAAAGTACACCATGAGTAAAGCCGTATTATCGGGGGAAAGTCTACTGGAGGTGTGCGGGTGGACAAAAGGGTGGGTTTGCAGTCGCGGAGAAGGCAGTGATTGGCTTGGATCTTACACCTGGCCCCACACCAAGGAAGTGTGGACGGGAAAGTACACCCGGTTGGTATCAAGGATAAGTTCTCTTATGGGAAAAGTAACGCACCTCCGCAGAGGATACCGAATTGTGATCACTCCTCGTTCGGAAGGGAAGCGAACGCGCAGAAAGGAACTCCACGAAGTTCTAGTCAACTCGTGAAGACCGACGGCATAGTTTTCAGAATAAAATAAACCTTTTGAAGAAAGGATTACAAAAACTTGCATTGGCCTATGACTTTCTGGTCTATGGCTGTAGCTAGTGCATGATACACATATTTCCTAATATGAACTTGCTGAGTACGCTCGTACTCATTCTATCTCGTTTGAACCCCTTCTTAGATCAAGGCACCGAAGGAGAAACTACCATGGAACTCGAAGACAAAGGAGACAACTGCAACAAGATGAAGAATTCAGTCAAAGGAGTCAACTTCTGCATCAGCTATAATGAAAACCTAGACTAGTAATAGAAGGGAACCTTTCCCTAATCCTAGCACCTAAGTAGCTAGATTTCTATAGCAAGCCAATTAGCTCTTAAACTTGAGTTAGCAATAAGATAGACTACGAGTCGTTCTTCTGGAGCTTTATTTGAAGTTTTACCTCACTGTAAAGTAGGAGGTTGTGTTGATCTTATGTAAACAGTTCGTGTGTACTTCTATAGACATACCTTGGACTCGCATATGTTTCTGTTGTACCACTCTGAGAGATGTAATATGAGTGGAACGGTGTTTCACTTGTGTTATGTCAACGACTTGTGTACTACACCATGCAGTGGTACGCTGGGTCACCACAGCTGGTATCAGAGCAAATGCTTTGACCCTAGGATTAAAACCCTTTAAAGGAGACCTATAGGTTTGGTAGTGTCTATAGGAAGTTGTCTTAGTCAAACCAACTATTCTTTTGACTTGAGATGGGTATTCACTTGAGAATAATCCTGACACACTTGAGTCAATTTTTCTAATCTATATTTCTTAAGTAAAGTTAGTTAGTTATCTTGCTTCATTCCAAATAATTAGAACACCATTGAAGCTTAAGATAATTGGTGGTAGTAGACCACAGTTGGTATACAATACATGGTAGTCCAAAGAGAGGATACAACCATAAAGAAGATATCCTATTGGAAGAAGTATACCAATGCAAGTTATAGTTAAGTAAGAGTCAGTAAAAATGTCAAATGGCTGATGTTAAGTAAGGGAGATAAGTTATATAAGGTAGTATATGTCTATGATGAGTCAATCATAGGAGGTAAGGAAGAGTGATAGGAGTTACATGAGTCTACTTTCAATAATAAACTAGGTACTCATATATGATTCACTTGAGAATCATGGTATGATGGAGTAGAACATCATAAGTACGATAACAAAAGGATGATAAGGAGTAGGATTTAGGGAATAGTTCGAAAGCTTAGGCCTTAAAATCCTAATAACTGTACCAAGAATGTTAGATCCATAGTCCTTAATTTGAAGAAGGTTTATTTAGAGTATATCACATAGAGAAATCCTAGAGTTATAGGTGGGATATTCTAAACAATCATGTGTTTAGAGTAGACATGTTAGAACTAATTGTATTATAGGAAGTAGTCCTCAATAGCACATATATTTGGTATACTGTTTTGTTAGTACTTCCAAAGAAAACTAGGTTAATTCCAACTACCCTAGGCCATTTTGTTTCAAGTTTGTCTCATTGCAAATGTGCAATTAAGACAAATGTTGAGACAAATAGTAGAAATTCACGTATTCGTGCTAAGTATCACGACCTAAACCTATCTTATGTGGTGTTATATACTACACATCTGATCCTGATGTTTAGGGATGTCTTACCCAACTACTATATTCAGGCATATAAGGATGTGTATTATATGCACAAAGCTGGATTTTCTTGGATTTTCTTGAATCTTCATTGATTGACTAGATCCATACATGAAGTTTGACTTTGATATGCAAATGCATGTTGCAATATCAAGCTCTTACTTGATGTTATAGGTCTAGAGGGTAAAGGTATTCGTGTAAGGAAGTGACGAATTCTGAAGATTTGAAGACAAGATTAAGGTTCACTTGAAGAAGGAAGTAAAAATTGTGGGAAGCAACCACAACAATCTGAAGGAAGGACCAATCAAAACTCATTTTTATCCTTAATTAAGGAGTACTTCAACATGGAAGTATCATGAAAGTGAGAAAAATAGTGAATATGGAGCAATAGAAGTAGAGCTGTATTCATTATGGAAGAAGGGAATGCAAGTGAAGTCACTTAAAATACTATTTTCATAGTATCCACAAGTGGTTATCTTGCAAAACAACCCTGGAAGAAGGAAAATAGACAAGTGAAGTCGTAGCTGGTATAATAAGACCGCAGCTGATATAGGATAATCATGAAGAGAAAATATGTGAAGGGAGGTATATCTTAACTAAAACTATGTAAGTAGCCACAGCTGGTAAGTAGATATTGGCAACCATAACATAGCCACAGCTGGTATCCAATAAGTCACATCTGGTACTAGGTAGTCTGCAGCTGGTACCAGATAGCCCACAGCCTGAACATTTCTTTACCCTAGAAGAAAGGGGATTCCGCAGCTAGTATTTCACAGCTGGTATCCCGTAGTTGGTAAATATTTAGTCGGAGGATTCATAATGGATACCCACAACTGTGTGGATACACCGCAAAGAATTCTTCGTGAGACGTTAGAAAGGTACAAAATATAAACCAGACTTAAACCAACTATCTAACCTTGGAGTTTAATGATTAGAAGAAAGGAAGTTTGAAGATCATTAGTAAACCCCAAGGGGGAGAGGAAGGCTGAAGGAGAAGTATTAAGATATGATGTTTGGAGTATGATGGACCAAGAAGAAGGTCTGAACTGAGAGGAAGTCCGATCTTATTTTTATAAAGTTGTTGGGAAGTACCCATATAAAAGTACTCTCAGGAGGTTGTGAAGCCGAGGTTCATATCTCGAGGAAGTAAGGGTTAGACCTTAACTTGAGTGGGTAATTGTAATTACTCGAAACCAAGAGAGCTCAAGTAAGTCTAAGATGATGAAGTTGGATGAAGAAGATGTCGAAGGACATGCAAAGCTTAAGAAGGCTTAAGACCGAAGGAGTTTGACCATACCAAAACATAAGCCTATTAGAAAGATTCCTTTCATGGAACCTAAAGAAACTAAAGGGAGGATAATTAGTATAAACTAGAAGCCATGATTGGATGGACTAAATGAGTCTAATCCATTTGTAGGACAAAACTACTAGGACCATGCCTATTTTAAATACCTTACTAAGTACCATTACTTTCGTTATGGTAGTAAGGGAAAACAACACCTTACTTTAAACCAATCCTTTAGAATTAAGGTTTGGACACCGCAGCTGGTACACCATAGTGCCATATTACATCGCAGCTGGATTATCGCAGCTGGTAGAACCAAGTTTTAAGTACCCAAATAGGAAGATGTCACCACAGCCATTAGTAAAGCCCATTAACACAATAAGATGTCCTAATCCAAGAATCTTTGGATAGTAAGCCTATAAGCTTAGAGTGTTGGAAGAAATCATAGAATAGAAGGCAGTATCAGTGCCAGACATCAGAAGACTCCAGGAAGGATCTAGACAAGGGATATATCCAACTATATCTAGTGTGATCACCATGGAGTTGAAGGATGGTGATCTGTTCAAGACATTTCAACATTCCGAAACATGAGAGCGTTCGAACTTCGGGACGAAGTTCAGTTTAAGGGGAGAGGCTGTAATATCCCAGGTTTAGAGGCAATAAAATGAGAGAACACCAAAGTGTGCATTGCATTCATGCATAGAAAATCCGGGGAATTTTCGCGCTTCAAATAAAACTTACCACAATAACTGAAGTTTCACTTGACTTGATGGAATTGAAGTAGATCATCAAGTCAAGCGCTATAAACTTCACTGTGATCTTTATTAAAACCTTGTTTTGGGTAGAGATGATTTGATCTATGGGCTAGATCAAATAGAAGTAGTTTTACAACAACACATTCTTTAAGAATCAAACCCTAACTTCTTAACACTTAAAAGTTAGCAACTACTTTTGTGTGTAAATTAATTCACTTCTAAAACTTATTACCAAATAAGGTAAACCACAGGGTTTAAAGTGCATAAAAGCCACACATTCTTATTTAAATCATAACTTATTAAGTATATGGAATATCATAAAACTGAATCCATTTACATTACGATTTATAGTTCAAACTATTTGAATCAAACTGACTATGAGTATTTTGAAACTCATATGATCATGCCTTGGTGAAATCAAAACCAACTATCCAAATTTGAGGAATAACCTTCAACCTTGATCTTTTGACCAATATTATAATATAAATCTAATCAAATATGTTATAGTAACTCATCAACATTAATAAACCATCCACAAGATATTTAGTAACAAATGCCACTTGGCTATCCAAGAATAAATCATATGAGAGGATAATGATCTTGCCACATAGGATGAAAATATCTACATGACTTGCATCCTAAGCTTTGCCACCTCATGCTCAAAGGATTGCTATGGATGAGGGCATGACAACCAAGCACCTTACTCATCAAACCAACACAAGAGTCACCACCTATGTGTCATGACACTAGAGCTTGCCCAAGCCTATAAATAGAGCCACACCCTTCATCCATTTGCTCATCAAGTACCATGATACATGGGAGCAAACACATAGAGCCACTCCATGTGAATGAGTTAGGATCAAGATGAAGAAGCTAGGAGGTGGAGGCATACCACAAGATGCAGGTTTATCAGAATTCCTGAAGAACAAGCTACAGAAGATTAGAAGGTAGAATTCCTAGGCAAACCATTTATTTAGAGGATCATATCATCATCTCCTGAGTAGAACCTTAGAATATTCCAAGACATTTAGAAGTGAGAGAAGTTATAATACTAATCATAGCCATGCCATAAAAGAATATTAGAGTAGTACTAATCCTAGATGTTCAAGTCAATATTTAATCTTGGAGGTGAGAACCCTATTTCAATCACAACACCTTAGCAAACCAATTCCATGACCATCACAACTTGGTATTAATTATAAACCCTAAGAATCTAGGATGAGTGTGATGAGAGGAATATTAAAAAGGAATTAGTGAGGAATGAGTGAATCTTGTCTAATGCATGATTATACCTTGTAAATATAGATGATAAGTTAAACCCATGTTATTAATAGATCTCATCTATCACATAAAATAATAAGTATATCACTAGTAGTTAATCCCAAACCAATACTCATGCCTTGTGTAGTATTGATATGGTATTTAAACCCTGCCTATCCAAACACTTAAGACAAACCTAGCATAGCTTTAATACAAGAAATCTACCTAAGTGAGGAGAGTAACCCTAGCCACTAAAACATGATCAAAGCTTATGTTCATATCCTAATTCTTGGTTGTGTATCAATTGGGTGATCACTACTAAAACCCTAAACCCAATTTGAGTTTCAATACAAGTATAAATTTGGATCACAAGTATAACCAAGCCATATGTACCTAAAGACTAATTGCCATTTGGTGAGTAGAATTAAACCAATGCCCTATCTTACTTGGTTACTCAAATACTTTGCCTAAGTGAACCAAATGAATAGCATTTATAAAGTACTATCACCTTAGCAAGTGAATTAACCATGATGAGCTTAGGATCTATTTCAAGTAAGTTAAGCTAGAAGTGGTTAAGCAAGATTATTAAAAATTAAGTTTATTCAACCATCTTCTTAAACCCTAGAAATAATTCTCCACATAAAATCATGATCACATTTCCATCCTCAATTTCACCACTACTTAAAATACTAGCTATAATTAAAATATATGTGAACCTCACTATTGTTAAGTAATAACAAAACTTAATGACATGCTTACCATGCACCTATTATAAAATTCAAACCATTCAAATAGATTTGGTTCCCAAATTTAAAGAATTGAGATAAAACCATTTAACCATATCTACTTTATTTATACTTCACCAAAGCATTAATATAATCAAATATTAAATATTTGTTTGAACCAAACAATTATGCAGCAAGCAGCACTATCAAGTTCTATTAAGATTCACATATTTAAGAACCTGCAAATTCACACAGAATTCAAATTTGATTTCAAACAAGAAAATAGAAAAACAAAACAGAAATTTAAAAGAGAAAAGAGAGGGAAAACTTACCAGGCTTACCTCTCCGACACAGCCCAGCCCAAAGCCACATACCGATTCGTTTGCTTTAAAGAACGTGCGAGAGGAAAAATGAACTCGTCGTCTTCTCCAGGGACGACAGCGCGATGGAGGAGCTCGGCCACCTCACCGCCGACGATAAGATCAACCTCGGACGTCGTCAGTAGTCTCAGAACCTCGCTCAATCATTCTCGCGTCCGAGTCTATCTTGAATCATCACGATTCGCGCCCGAAACCCTAACACGCATGACCGCCACATCCTGGCCGCAGGTCGTCGATGCTCGCCGTCGATATTGACCTCGTCGGGAGCTATAAATAGGAGGGGAGGATCGCCGTGGAAGCCCTAATCGTTGCCACCTCACCTCATTCTCTCTCACTCCCTCATTCTTCCCCAAAACCCCACTCTCTGTCGCCGGTGACCACCATGGTGCCATTGATTGAGAGCACCCCGGCGCATGATTTCTGGTCGAGGAGGTGCGCCTCGGCGCATAGGCCATCTGAGAGCAAGCACGCATCAAGTGGAGCTCGGAGCCAGAAGAATTTCACCGTTCCCTTTCTCAGTACATCGCCGGCAAAGGTGAAATCAAGCTCAACTCCGGCGGCCATCAACGTCGCCGACCACGCCATCGCATTCAGGGTGAGCATACCCGTCTGTAGAACCTACTTTTGCATCCTAGAAGTATCTGTAGCGCCAGATTGAGAGTTGGCCGGAGTGCTCCGCCGCGGGACATGATTTCCGACGAAGCTCCGGTGACCATTAGCCCATTCCGCCACCACCATCGTGTTCCTCATGTCGTGGGGATTCTAGAGCACCTAGCCGCGCATCCAGGGGATCCCTAAATCGCTAGCGCCGCCGTATACTGGTCGCCGACGTTTAGCCGCCGGCGAGGGTGACGTGTCTGGCGGGACCCTTTGGTTGATTTGACTCGGTCAGCTGCCAACGAGGCAGGTGACCTGGACTTGGTCCCACCTGTCTGTGTCTAGGGGTAAAAGTGAACCGGTAGGTTTAGTATTTCCACTATTTATAAATTCCAGAAAATCACTGAAACTTTGTAAAACCATATAAAATTCATTTCAACTCAGAAAAATATGAATAATATATCAAAATGCTCACAAAAATAAACTCTATTCAAATAAAATATAAAACAAAAATGTGTGACAAAATAAAAATCCATTTATTTTTAACTTCATTCATTATGCCTTTTCATTTATTTGAAGCTTAATTTGAATTCAATAATTAGTTAAGTTTCAAAATTAAATCTTAGCTATTCAGTAAGAAAATAAAATGTTAAGATTAATTTTCTTAATCATGTTTTCATTAACTTAAATATTAGTGGTAATCCATAAACCCTAATTTGAAAATTGTTATTTTCTATTTTCTTAAACAATTACAAATCCTTGTGAAAACTAATAAAATGTCAAACCATTACTGATTTTGTTTCAAAGCAATTAGTAACCACACCTATATTGCCAATTATAATTTTAGGAGTTATACCATAGCTTAGAAACCCTAGTTTCAATTTGAATAAGACCTTGATCCCATTACTTCATGTGATCATCCTAAATTAGTGCAACCCTAAAACCCTAGGGGTTTATAACATATGATCATGTGAGGTGTACTTGACATATAGCACCCTAATAAGCAACAATTGAATGCATTCTTATGATCCACTAGCATAAACCAAGTCACATAGGACTATCATTTCATGTCCATATACTTAGTTTAAACCTATATGATTCACTAGAGCCACCTTGATGCAAACCCTAGTCTGTTAATTAAATTGATACCATTGATCACTATTCATTATACCACACCATTAGGATAAACCTCAATCATTAAACCTTAGTAGAACCATAATGATAAACCCTAGTATCAACTTTGTGTAGCAAATCACATCACATGCTCCTATTCCACTCAACACTACTTAGGAAATGATAAACCACTTAGCTGGGCAACCATTAGAGATTACTTAGTTAAGTAGTTGTGAAACCATAGTAAACATAATAGCTAATTTATAGAACCATCTTAATAACCACCCTTTGATATGATATCATAATCAACCATAGTAATAAACCTGCCCATACTTATTGTATATAGAACCAATTCAACTTAAGAACCCAACTAGTTCCTATTTGTGGAACTAAATGAATTCAATAATAAACCCTAGAAAGCCATAGCTCCTATGTATAGTAGTACATATTCTTATTTAACCTGTTCTTCAAAAGTTATTCTTTTAAAGTACAAATGTTAATCAAACCATAGAAGCCATAGTTCTTATTTGAACTACTTGCTAGTTCTTAATTAACATGTTCTTCAAAAGTTATTCTTTTGAAGTATAATACAAGTAATCATCAACCATGTCCTGTAGAACAAAAGATTGACAACTGTTCTTCACATATTATTCCACCACTATTCTTTATGTGTATGATTGTTATGATGTCTTATATCATTTGATTATGATGCTAATATAACCAAACCCTAATAAGAACCTTGTTTGAGAACCATTCTAAAAGTGCAACCAACCCTAAGGGAATCTTTACAACTCATACATCCTAAATCATCAAGGTTAGGTTACGCTCGGGACGATTGCATCTCATACTATGCATTATAGCATCTTTGCCAGTTCTTTAAACATTGTCCTTACCGGACGATGATGGTATTTCAGAATTTGGAGTTATCACGTATCAAAGCTTTTGCCTGCATAATCTTGCAGTCAAGAAAGGCAAGTTCATCGCTTGCTCATGTCATTTGATTATTTTTATCAAATTATATGCAAAGTACTATACTTATCACTCATGCATTGAAAAGCAAAGTATTATTTTACAATTATGAATATGACTATGTGGTGGGCAATGGAACCATGGTATGTGTTGATATGGTGGAGGTTCCATTGCATGGGTTATATCACCCTAGGATTAATTACCAATGCCGTCCAGTGATTCTAGCGCCGTACATATCGCGTTGACCATAAGATCTATAATGGCTCTGGGGAAGTCAGCTGTATCTTTTCCCTTCTGCACGCCAACGGATCGGAGAGACGGTGGGGTGCTGGAGGCACTGCCGCAATAGGTTGGGAAATCCTTTTAAATCCCCATCCATTGGTGATGTTAATCTCTTCCGATCTATGAGGGATTGTCCAAAGTACACCATGAGTAAAGCCGTATTATCGGGAAAGTCTACTGGAGGTGTGCGGGTGGACAAAAGGGTTTGCAGTCGCGGAGAAGGCGTGATTGGCTTGGATCTTACACCTGGCCCCACACCAAGGAAGTGTGGACGGAAAGTACACCCGGTTGGTATCAAGGATAAGTTCTCTTATGGGAAAAGTAACGCACTCTGCAGAGGATATGAATTGTGATCACTCCCTGTTCGGGAAGGAACTACGCGGCAGAAAGGAACTCCACGAAGTTCTAGTCAACGTGAAGACGGGCATAGTTTTCATAAAATAAACCTTTTGAAGAAAGGATTACAAAAACTTGCATTGGCCTATGACTTTCTGGTCTATGGTGTAGCTAGTGCATGATACACATATTTCCTAATATGAACTTGCTGAGTACGCTCGTACTCATTCTATCTCGTTTGAACCCCTTCTTAGATCAAGGCACCGAAGGAGAAACTACCATGGAACTCGAAGACAAAGGAGACAACTGCAACAAGATGAAGAATTCAATCAAAGGAGTCAACTTCTGCATCAGCTATAATGAAAACCTAGACTAGTAATAGAAGGGAACCTTTCCCTAATCCTAGCACCTAAGTAGCTAGATTTCTATAGCAAGCCAATTAGCTCTTAAACTTGAGTTAGCAATAAGATAGACTACGAGTCGTTCTTCTGGAGCTTTATTTGAAGTTTTACCTCACTGTAAAGTAGGAGGTTGTGTTGATCTTATGTAAACAGTTCGTGTGTACTTCTATAGACATACCTTGGACTCGCATATGTTTCTGTTGTACCACTCTGAGAGATGTAATATGAGTGGAACGGTGTTTCACTTGTGTTATGTCAACGACTTGTGTACTACACCATGCAGTGGTACGCTGGGTCACCGCACTTGGTCTCCCTGCGTTAGTATCAATGTTTAGGAAGGCTGGTGGTAAAGAAGGTAGTGCAACTACTGCTGCCTCCTCTGCATCTGCCATAACACAAGCTGAAAGCTCAGACTACGATCCTAGAGATGATGAAGTCATTGACGAAGAAGTCGATGACAATATAGTGGACAAGACTGTTAAGGTGCAAAACTCTTATCTTGTTTGGATGGCTAGGGTCACTTGTTTGCTATCTTTTTCCTTGTTTTTTTCCCTTCATACTGTTCTTACAAAATTTTATTACTTGTGATCTAATGTTGTTGTCCCTGCTGTTTGTACGAGGCCCTGAAGGTTACTAAGAGGAAAAAGAAGTCAGCTGTTAAGAAGAAGAACAAGAGTAGGAAGAGTCCAGAAGATACATCTAGTCAAATGGCCCCAGGAAGGATCTTTGCGGTACCTCCAGGAGGGTCAAAGAGACTGCTAGAACTGGAGACACCTGCTCCTGCTAGAGTCACTAGACAGAAAGCCAAGGCGGTTGCTGCAGCCATCCATGAAGACAGCCAGCTTCATGACAACCAAGAAAGGTCACTGCAAATTGATGAGGAGGAAGGAAGCACTGTCCGCATGGAGCCCAGCCATGTCGGAATGGAGCTCAGCTCTGTCCGCATGGAGCCCAGCCATGTTGGAATGGAGCTCAGCCCTGTCCGCATGGAGCCCAGCCATGTCGGAATGGAGCAAAGCCCTGTTGCACCTTTCGTGGACAGGAACACCTTTCCTGAAGAAACTGAGCAGGCTACTGGTGATGAAGGTAAGTTCATCTTCGATTGTTCTCTTGTACACTTGCATTTGCTTCTGTTCGATTAAATGCTACTGTTAGCAACATGTTTCCATGTTTGGTTGCTTGTATTCATTCTGTTTGAGAAAGAATGTGAAATGTTAGGTACTAATCAAAGTTTGTGTCCTATTCAGACGATGCGATTGTGGCTGTCAAGCGTATAAGAAAAGGCAAAGGGCTGGAAAGGATGACAAAGTCAATGGGTAACAAGGTGACCATTGAAATTGCTGAAGGGATGAACGGGCCTGAGAAGCCTTTGCAGGCGGCAATGTTTGCTTCGGAGTGTGGATACAATGCAAGAACCCACACACCAGTTCTTCCCCACTTCAAGGACTACAAAAAGGAACCCAACCTAATTAAGGACTACATTGGCAAAGTTGCAGTAAGTTAATTTCTTCTTTTCTGAATTGTTTTTCTTTCTTCCTGTTACAACTTTCATATGACTGCTAATCATGCCCGTTCATTGTTTTCTTTCTTGTAGGGAAATTTTGATATGGACACCAACTCGCGGGCCATCAAAAAAGCGTGCACCGAGAAGCTGCAGAAAATATCAAAGAATAGGCGGCACCAGATCAAAAAGGACTTCTTCGACAACGCAGCACCTGGTGACCTCAGCATCAAGTCTCCCGTGGAAGGCTTGCCGGATGCTCAATGGCAGGAGCTGCTGAAGTTGTGGTCAACAGAGCGACACAAGGTATGTTGCCCTTGGTCTCATTGCATGCAGTCTTTGATGTATCTGATGATGTTTGCATGTACATGCTCTCAGCTTTTGTTCACATCTAAGTGATCATCTAGTCTTCCTTGATGTATATCTGTGGCATGTTTTTTAGTGCTATCCCATGGTAACAGTCTTCTTTTTGTAGAAAACCTGTGAATCGAACAAGGCGAATAGATTGAAGGTGAAATTTCAGCAGAAAACTGGTTCTAGGTCCTATGCAGCACATATCTATGCCACTGTAAGGACAATGCATATTTTCTCTTTATTAGGCCCAAGTATCTTTTCTCTCGAAATCTTGCCGTTTGACTCTTGTTCAATAACATTTCAGAAGGAGGAGCGCAATGGTGAGGAGCTGACTGCGCTTGACTTGTTCAAGGCCACACAAAACAGCACAAAGAATGGGTTTTCAGAAACAGCCAAGATTGCTATTGTAAGTCATTTCAAATGCTGGTCACGTACTTCTGCCTTAAAGATTGTTGGCAATGCTCAGGGATACTTGCTGTTTGTGTCAGCTTCTTGAATATACTGTTTTTGTAAACACTTGATTGAAACATGTGCCTTTCTAGTTTAACTTGGGCGCTTGGTTTGGTTTTCTTAATTACTGATGGTCATGTAATTGTGGCTTGTTTGATTCATACTATTGCATCTAATATCTGTTCATGAAGGCTGAGATGGAGAGGAGGATGAATCAGCCAGTACCTGAAGGTCAACATCCCATGTCGGATGTCCAAGTTGTTGGCCAAGTGCTGAAGGAGAAATGCCCTGCAAGCACATTCTTGGTGAATGTCGGGCTGGAGTCAAGGTCATCCGCCACCAAGTCTACTGCCATGTCTGCCCATGTTCGTGACCTCAAGGACAAGTTGGCAAGGTCTGAAATGCAAGGTGAAGCTATGCGAGAAGAGGTTGCTGCTTTGAAGAAGAAATCGGAAGAATCTGATGCTGCACAAGCTGCCCGCGACGCGCAGTATGAGCTGCTGCTGAAGAAGACACAGGAGCAGGAAGAGAAATTTAATCACTTCATAGCTCTTTTTGGAGCTAGGGCTATTGGTAACTAGGCTTGAGCTGCCATATGTGATCAGTAGTTCTGTGAACAAGTTTGCCATGTGTTGGACTAGTTCACAGAACTATTTGTTCAACTTCTGTGTTGGCTCTCTTTTTTGGCTGGAGACTTTTGAATCTGTGATGAATGTGATGATGTGAACCTGTGAGAATTTTGAATCTGTGATGAATGTGATGATGTGAACTTGTGAGATGAAAGTGATAATGTGAACCTGTGAGAATTTTGAACCTGTGATATGAAAGTAAGATGGAAGTGATAATGTGAATGTGTGAGAAGCTGAAGTATGTCTTATGTTATTGTTGAGTTTATTGTGGTATTTGATAAAATTCTAAATTCTGAGTTCAAATCTTTATGTGAATCTTGGCCATGGCCCAAATGCTGGAAGTGGTTAAATAGGCCTCGGCCCAAATACTGGTCAAGTAAATGGGCTGTGAAAGTTGTAATGGATAAATTCTTAAAAACATTTTATATAAATCTAAAAAACAAAACTGGTTGTAAAAAAGGCCAAGATCTGAAAAAACAGTTGGACTGTAAAAAGGCCAAGGCCCAAAGGGAAAAAGGCTGCGGCCCAGGAAAAATTGAAAAAAACTAGCTCATATGGACCTGGAAAACACAACTCACTAGGCTGAGTAATTGGGCTCGGCCCATTTAGAATGCTGAATTGGACCGGGCTGAATCTGCTGCCACGTAGGATTGGCTGACGTGGACAGGGCAGATAGACTTTGACCAAAATAATTGGTCATAGGCCCATGACCTTCTGTTTTGGTCGTAGAAGTCCATGACCAATTAGAAAAAAAGGTCGTGACTTGCAATTACTGACCCTCGGTATGTGACCTACTGTTTTTGGTCAAGAAAAGGTCATGAAAGGACTACTAAGACCTTTTCTACGACCAATAGGGTGGGTCACCAGTGAGCATATTTCTTGTAGTGTCCTTTTGGAGGCAAAATCAATTAGTTATATATGAAACAATGAGTGTAAAAGGTTATCAAAAAGGGTGCCTTCATAGTGCTACGTTATCTTTTGAGATACTGGTTAATTACATCCATATTCTGCATTGGCGTAGAGTTACTAATTCAGGAATGCAATCACATACTGAGCATACTATGTTTGTTGGTGGCTAATTAGTACTACTAATTCATTGCAAGCAACGGTTCATTCATATTCAGCAAAAGGGGTGTGATCATTAAGTCATTTAAGAAAGGTAAAATATAAACAAGGTAGTTCATTAATAACTTCATTGGTTAAGGCAGTGTATCATGCAATGCAAAAGGACTGAAAAAATACCATTTGCGGTGTCCCAGAAGTACGTGGAGCCGTCACCGCAAAAACGTGGCCACCGAGTTCAATGGCATCACAGTAATTTGGATAATCAGGTGCAGGTGTAAGGGCCTCCAGCATGGGCATTCTCCAGTCGCCACCCCCTTCAAGGTAGAAAATCGTTTTGTCGAACAAGGCGATGAGCTTGTAATCTACGTACCTCCCACCTTTTGTGGGCACTTGGCAGATTACAATCTTCAACAAATCAATTGCTGGACCCCAGTTAAAAGAGTATGCAGGTTGATATGAAAAACTACTATGATCGATCTTCGAAGCAGGTAGGGATGGAAGGGGAATATGTCGCTCGGTGTAGACGTTCACGAGGCACCACTGGTACCCATGATGATCGGCGGCGGCGATCCAGTCGCCGTTCGCGCCAAGCCATTTTCTGTCGTGCATGAACGGCAGGGCGACAGAACAGCGAGGATGGTCGAGGGGCACCAGGTCGTACACGGTATCATGCAGACGAGATGCTGTCGCCCAATCCCAGTGTTCATCGAACCAATAAGCAGGCGGAGGCATCAGCAGGCAGGGTTCACCCCAATGGTGCATCTTACCTTCATCCTTGCTGATCCGGTCGTAGAGCTCCCTGGAACATGCGGCAAGTCGGACGGTGTAGGTAACGTCCAGATGCGCAGCGATGAGGTCGGTGTTGTCGCCGGTGAGAGCCTCCCAGTGGCCTTCCCCGCCGCCCCGGCAAAGCCTAGAATAATTCATCACGTGAAGATGGATTTAGGTGGATGGTGGATGCAACCGCGCTTGGGGATTTCGGAGGAGAGGGCGAGCGGAACGATGCGGCGTGGTGGGGATCGAGATACTGCGCGTGCGCGTGATTCTGGGAGGGTGAAGAAGAATACGATAGACATGCAAGGGGCAAAAACTAGGTAGTACTCTAGGCTGCTGCTGCGACTGGGCGCCGATTTGACTGTTGGTATACTAGCACGCCACCCATCTATAAATTTGCGACGACGTTTGGTGCAGTGATGTCTCGTCACATCAGGTTGACCAGAGAGGTTTTTTTACAGTTTCCATTTCGATATACTTTTCGCCAATAATCGTAGTTCTCTACATGCCAGAGACACGTACCTTAACACGTGGGCAGCATGCAACCGCGTGAGCACCAAAATGGAATGAGAGATGTTTTAGAGCAGAACTTCATTTTCAATGCCTTTCTTAGCTTGGTTTGGAAACCGGACAGAGCTTCAGTGACTTGATGCTTCCAAGATACATTGTGACTATGTGCCACCATCTACCATCCATTTGAGATCCAACGTTCCAAACTATTTCTTATTTCGAAGCTAAAAAAACTATTCTGAAAATTTTGAAAAAATCCAGTAATATGTAGATGCCTTGTTTTAAAATCTATGAAGCTTGTGATTAAATAGCTTCTTACGTACTCGAGCACTAGTTCAAACTAAATATATATTTGCTCACAAACCTATAATTCAAATCGAATGAAACTATGTGTGTATATATATAGTAATAATATTAACTTTCGCCATAACTTGGGTCCCATTTATCTTGTGAAGTTTCCCACTATGTATGATGAACTGAACCTTAGCATTAAGATGGGACCAACATGTATATGCTATTGGTGTACCCACATGCACGACAGAGGAATGAGAGATAAATTATTTTTGATTGCTAGTTGTTTGATTCTACGGGATTTTTTCCTACACCAGCTAGTTGTTTGATTGAACATATCCTATAGGAAATAATCCTATAGAAAATAAACATGAGGTCATATCTCATTGATTCATTTATTTTTTATTTTATGCTCATTTGAATATTGGTCAAATCCTAGGTTTGACCAAGATTTAAACAAGATTAAAACATCAAAATGAAAGGGTAAGCCTGGATCCTTCTTATGCACTCTAAAATGAAGCTTTTGGAGTTTTTAAAAATGATCCTTCTTAATTAATTAGTCCATGTTTGAAACCCGAAACCACTTCTCTTAATGCTTGACTTCATAAGACAGAGTTTAATTAGGGGTTAGGGGTATAGATACATGATTTGTCTGGTTTGAATATGTCTAGATCGATCTTGTTTAACAACTTGAATGCTTACTATATGACATAAGAAGACTATGTACTTTGGTTTTTCATTTTTTTCACTTTTTTAATTTTCTACCCATTTGAATCTTGGTCAAATCCTAGGTTTGAACAAGATTTAAACAAGTTTAAAACATGAAAATAAAATGGTAAGCATGGATCCTTCTTAGTCTCCCTAAAATGAAGCTTTTTTTTTAAATTTCCATGTTTCAAACCCAAAACCGCCACTTCTCTTTCATGCTTGACTTCATAAGACAGAGTTTAGGGTTAGGGGTAGATATATACATGATTTTTCTGGTTTGAATATGTCTAGACCTTGTTTATCATCTTGAATGCTAGCTTACTATATGGCATAAGAATGCTATGTGCTTTGGTTTTTCATTCTTTTGATTTTTCTGAAGAATCTTGGTCAAATCCTAGGTTTGACCAAGATTTAAACAAGTTTAAAACATGAAAATGAGAAGGAAGCCTGTATCATCCTTCTTATTAATTAGTCACTCTAAAATGAAGCTTTTGGGAGGTTTTTGAAATTTCCATGTTTGAAACCCAAAACCACCTCTCTTCATGCTTGACTACATAAGACAAAGTTTAGGGGTTAATTAGGGGTAGATACATGATTTGCATAGGTTGAATATGTCTAGACCTTGTTTCTCAACTTTAATGCTTAGTACTATATGACATAAGAAGCTTTTGAGATGTTCTTGAAATTTCCATGTTTGAAACCCAAAACGACTTCTCTTCATGCTAGACTTCATAAGATCGACCAAGTTTAGGGTTAGGGTAGAGATACATGATTTGTCTGGTTTGAATATGTCCAAACCTTGTGTTTATCAACTTGAATGCTTACTATATGACATAAGAAGACTATATGCTTTTGTTTTTCCTTTTTCTGAGTTTTTTTTGAATTTAATGCCGATTTGAATCTCTTTAATTGTCAGATCCTAGGTTTGACAAATTAAGATTTAAACAAGTTTAAAATATGAAAATGAAAAGGTAAGCATGGATCCTTCTTAGTCACTCTAAAATGAAGCTTTTGGGAGGTTTTTGAAATTTCCATGTTTCAAACCGAAAACCACTTCTCTTCATGCTTGACTTCATAAGACAAAGTTTAGGGTTAGGGGGTAGATACATGATTTGTCCGGTTTGGATATATCTAGACCTTGTTTATCAACTTGAATGCTTACGATATGACATAAGAAGACTATGTGATTTGGTTTTTCATTTTTCTGATTTTTTTGAATTTTGTGCCCACCCATTTGTATCTTGGTCAAATCCTAGGTTTGACCAAGATTTAAACAAGTTTAAATCATGAAAATGAAAAGGGAAGCATGTATCCTTCTTAGTCACTCTAAAATGAAGTTTTTGGGAGGTTTTGAAATTTCCATGTTTGAATCTTTTGGTCAAATCCTAGGTTTGACCAAGATTTAAACAAGTTTAAAACATGAAAATGAAAAGCGAAGCGTGTATCCTTCTTAGTCACTCTAAAATGAAGCTTTTGGGGTTTTTGAAATTTCCATGTTTGAAACCCAAAACCACTTATCTTCATGCTTGACTTCATAAGACATAGTTTAGGGGTTAGGGGTATAGATACATGATTTGTCTGGTTTGAATATGTCTAGACCTTGTTTATCAACTTTAATGCTTACTATATGACATAAGAAGACTATGTGCTTTGGTTTTTCATTTTTCTGTTTTTTTTTTGAATTTTCCGCCCATTTGAATCTCTGTCAAATCCTAGGTTTGACCAAGATTTAGACAAGTTTACCACGTGAAAACAAATAAGTAAGCCTGGATCCTTCTTAGTCACTCCAAAATGTACCAATTGATAGATGTGTTAACTTTGCTTAATGGAAAAAATAATGTCATGTAAATGAGTTAACTTGGATTTCCTACCCTTGAATCCATAGGAAACTTTGCTCTAATGCACTATACTAATCAACCGAGTTTTTACACCAACAGGTCTGTCACTTACGTGTGGTGCCCATGCGTGGGGTCCCACACTTCTGAGCACAGTCACGTGCAATAGGTACGCAAACTCCCGGCCATTTTCTTTGTCAAGAGAAGACGCATCAGATGCGTCTCTGGGTCCTTCAGGATCCTTCGGTTGTCCCTCTCACAAAAAATACAAATCTCTCTCATTCTCGGCCTCGCTCGAATCGCTCCCTCGCTCGCTCGCACCTCCTGCTCACTGACAAACCCTGCACAAAAGTCAACATCATCACCCGAAAAAGGGGAGACACCATAATGCTCTCCCTTCTTCTCTCCTTCCGAGTGATCCCTCTTCCTCCGAGTTTCACTCGACGGGCAAACACACATGTGCTGCATAGTAATAATAAAAATGTAGAAAAATCAACCTACGAATCTATAATTAAATAGGTTAAACTAGGGTTTTGCCCAGTACTACAGATCAAGTTCAAAAAATCCAACTACGGGGTTCGAACAACCCCATTTCTAATCCAAGAATTTTTTCGACCTCATCCAAATGGCCTCAAACTATAGGGTTAATTAGCATCTAGTGCAATATGTGTGAACATGTATGCACTATGTGTGCTATAACTTGTATGTCTTTCAAATTTGAACCGAATTTGAATAAGTTTGAAATATTTGAAATGGGGCTTTTGGCTTAAACGTTTGAAACCCAAAACGACTTCTCTTCATGCTAGACTTCATAAGACCGAGTTTAGGGTTAGGGGTAGATATATGATTTGTCTGGTTTGAATATGTCTAAACCTTGTTTATCAACTTGAATGCTTACTATATGACATAAGAAGACTATGTGCTTTTTTTTCATTTTTCTAATTTTTATGAATTTTATGCCCATTTGAATCTTGGTCAAATCCTAGGTTTGACCAAGATTTATACAAGTTTCAAACATGAAAATGAAAACGTAAGCTTGGATCCTTCTTAGTCACTCTAAAATGAAGCTTCTGGGAGGTTTTTGAAATTTCCATGTTTGAAACCCAAAACCACTTCTCTTCATGCTTGACTTCATATGACATAATTTAGGGTTAGGGGTAGATACATGATTTTCCTGGTTTGAATATGTCTAGACCTTGTTTATCAACTTAATTGAATGCTTACTATATGACATAAGAAGACATTGGTTTTTCAATTTTTTTTGATTTTTTTGAATTTTTATGCCCATTTGAATCTTGGTCAAATCCTAGGGTTGACCAAGATTTGAACAAGTTTAAATCATGAATATGAAAAATTAAGCATCTATCCTTCTTAGTCACTCCAAAATGTAGCACTTGGGAGGGTTTTTGAAATTTGCATGTTTGAAACCCAAAACCACTTCTCTTCATGATTGACTTCATAAGACATAGTTTAGGGTTAGGGGTAGATACATGATTTGTATGGTTTGAATATGTCTAGACCTTGTTTATCAACTTGAATATGCTTACTATATGACGTACATAAGAAGACTATGTACTTTGGATTTTCAGTTTTCTATTTTTTTAAATTTTCTGCCCACTTGAATCTTGGTCAAATTAATCCTAGGGTTGACCATGATTTAAACAAGTCTATAACATGACATGAAAAGGTAAGCATGGATCCTTCTTAGTCACTCTAAAATGAAGCTTTTGGGATGTGTTCTTGAAATTTCCATGTTTGAAACCCAAAACGACACTTCATCCTTTGGTTTTTCATTTTTTGATTTTTTTTGAATTTTTATGCCCATTTGAATCTTGGTCAAATATATCCTAGGTTTGACCAAGATTTAAACAAGTTTAAAACATGACAATGAAAAGGTAATTAATCATGGATCCTTCTTAATTAATCAGTCAGTCTAATTAAAATGAAGCTTTTGGGAGGTTTTTCAAATTTCCATGTTTGAAACCCAAAACCACACTTCTTTTCATGCTTGACTTCATTTATAAGACACAGTGTAGGGTTAGGGGTAGATGACTTGTTTGATTTGAATGTGTCTAGACCTTCTTCATGAACTTTTGAATGCTTACTATATGACATAAGAAGATTATGTGCTTTCGTTTTTATTTTTTTATTTCTTATTTTATGCTCATTTGAATATTGGTCAAATCCTAGGTTTGACCAAGATTTAAACAAGATTAAAACATCAAAATGAAAGGGTAAGCCTGGATCCTTCTTATATGCACTCTAAAATGAAGCTTTTGGGGTTTTTAAAAATGATCCTTCTTAATTAATTAGTCCATGTTTGAAACCCGAAACCACTTCTCTTCATGCTTGACTTCATAAGAGAGAGTTTAATTAGGGGTTAGGGGTATAGATACATGATTTGTCTGTTTTGAATATGTCTAGATCGATCTTGTTTAACAACTTGAATGCTTACTATATGACATAAGAAGACTATGTACTTTGGTTTTTCATTTTTTTCACTTTTTTAATTTTCTACCCATTTGAATCTTGGTAAAATCCTTGGTTTGAACAAGATTTAAACAAGTTTAAAACATGAAAATAAAATGGTAAGCATGGATCCTTCTTAGTCTCCCTAAAATGAAGCTTTTTTTTGAAATTTCCATGTTTCAAACCCAAAACCGCCACTTCTCTTTCATGCTTGACTTCATAAGACAGAGTTTAGGGTTAGGGGTAGATATATACATGATTTTTCTGGTTTGAATATGTCTAGACCTTGTTTATCATCTTGAATGCTAGCTTACTATATGACATAAGAATGCTATGTGCTTTGGTTTTTCATTCTTTTGATTTTTCTGAAGAATCTTGGTCAAATCCTAGGTTTGACCAAGATTTAAACAAGTTTAAAACATGAAAATGAGAAGGGAAGCCTGTATCATCCTTCTTATTAATTAGTCACTCTAAAATGAAGCTTTTGGGAGGTTTTTGAAATTTCCATGTTTGAAACCCAAAACCACCTCTCTTCATGCTTGACTACATAAGACAAAGTTTAGGGGTTAATTAGGGGTAGATACATGATTTGCATAGGTTGAATATGTCTAGACCTTGTTTCTCAACTTTAATGCTTAGTACTATATGACATAAGAAGCTTTTGAGATGTTCTTGAAATTTCCATGTTTGAAACCCAAAACGACTTCTCTTCATGCTAGACTTCATAAGATCGACCAAGTTTAGGGTTAGGGGGTAGATACATTATTTGTCTGGTTTGAATATGTCCAAACCTTGTGTTTATCAACTTGAATGCTTACTATATGACATAAGAAGACTATATGCTTTTGTTTTTCCTTTTTCTGAGTTTTTTTTGAATTTAATGCCGATTTGAATCTCTTTAATTGTCAGATCCTAGGTTTGACAAATTAAGATTTAAACAAGTTTAAAATATGAAAATGAAAAGGTAAGCATGGATCCTTCTTAGTCACTCTAAAATGAAGCTTTTGGGAGGTTTTTGAAATTTCCATGTTTCAAACCGAAAACCACTTCTCTTCATGCTTGACTTCATAAGACAAAGTTTAGGGTTAGGGGGTAGATACATGATTTGTCTGGTTTGGATATATCTAGGCCTTGTTTATCAACTTGAATGCTTACGATATGACATAACAAGACTATGTGATTTGGTTTTTCATTTTTTCTGATTTTTTTGAATTTTGTGCCCACCCATTTGTATCTTGGTCAAATCCTAGGTTTGACCAAGATTTAAACAAGTTTAAATCATGAAAATGAAAAGGGAAGCATGTATCCTTCTTAGTCACTCTAAAATGAAGTGTCGTCGTGGTGAACAGACAGATGCCATAGGATGGCTTATATTGGGGCCGAATGGACGCTAGAGGATTCGGGGGAGGGTTTGTGATTAGATGGGATGAACTTCCGGATGGTTTCCTCAAGAACTTAACCAAGGCTAGAGGTTCAAGAAGAAAGACATAAGGAAGAACTCGCTCTAGATCATCTTCTTTATTGATCTCAACAGGATACAAGTTTCTCAGTACAAGTGTTCTTGTGTCTTCGTGTCCGCCCGTAAGAGGGGCTGCCCCCTCTCCTTATATAGGGGAGAGGTGGCTTACAGGGCAAGAAACCCTAATGGCATCTTTGACTAGACAAACTACTTTACAAAGCTACTTTAATCATAGAAGACACCGGAGGCCTCTTTAATCAGGGATGCTGACGTCCTCCGGCTTCTTTGACCGTCATCCTTCTCTTTATCGTCAGCCCTTCATCTAAAGTTACTTTGCTTAGCTCATCTTTGTCTTCTAGCTCTGGAGAGAACCTTTGACCAGTCCTTCCGACCTGCTCTTCTTTCCAGTAACCCGGTGTCTTCTCATCCGGTTCCGGCATACCCCTCTTGGGGATACCGGCTTAGCCTCACTTAGCTAAATTCTTATCTTTAAGTTCCGGTACGAACATTAAACCGGCATCTTGACGGCTCAAACCATCCGGTTTGGCATGCCTTCGGCATACCGGGGGTTATCCCCCCAACATTAGTCCCCGAAGCCGGCATCTGGAGGATTCTATCCCACAGACTATGCCAGGTTTCGAGTTTTTTAGGATACCGGTTTAATCTCTTATGCTTAAGCTTGGTTCCGGTACCTTTACTCTTCTTCATTTTCCTCTCTTCGCAAGGCACGTTCCGGCACTTCTTTTCTCCGGTATCATTTGCATTTATTCCTTCCTTGGCGAAGTCGAGAATATCTTGGGCCCCACGCCTGTCAGTGACATGCGCACTGTTAACTGTCACGCCAGTGTCAGTTGTCACTTCGCTTCGACTCCCGCGCGCCCATTTAATGCACCATGCGGATCCCACTAGCCGCCGGATCCCGTGTGTGCCTCCGTGTGGCCTCCTTTTTCACGTGTACCTTCGCCACGTGGTGACCCGTGGTGCGAACCGTCGCGGGCCGCGAGGCGAACCGCCGAGGCCCGCGGCGGCCCACCTCCTCTCTCCTTTATAAGCACAACTGCCCCTTCTTCTTCCCCTTCTCTGCATTCCCCTACCTTCGCGCATAGTGCTCCTCGCCTCTGCGCCTTCGCCGCTCTCCGTCCGCCGTTGCTTGCTTGAGCTTCGCCGCCCGGCGAACTTACGCCGCGCCTCCGCCGTCGTGCGGGAATCTTCTGCAGCACCTTCTTCGAGCGCGCTGCATTCTTGCTTCTTCGTGACCTTCTCCGCCTCGCCGTCGCGCTGCTCGGCGACCGCAGGTCCCTTCCTTCGCCGGCGAAAGTCTTCCTCAGCGATCGACGCTCAAGGTTAGTTCCCATCTTACTTCGCTCGCCATCTGCTTGCTTTTCAGATCTTGGGTCTACGGTGTTCTTATTTCCTCTTTTTCTTTGGTTTTCTTCTTACTCGTAGATCTTCACGCGGGGTCCAAGTGTGGGATTTCTGTTTTTTCGCCTACCCATCCAATGTCTGACGAGGAATCTTCCTCCGCACCTTCTTCTTCTTTTCCCGTTAAGCGCCGTAGACAATCTCCCGGCGAATCCACGGCTTCAGATCCGATGGAGACCGATTCCGGCAACCAGCAGGGATCCGGTAGCCACCAAGAGTCCGGTGGCCATTTAGAATCCGGTAGCTTTAGCCAAGCATCCGGTAGCCACCTTGAAGCGAGTAGCTCTGGCGAAGCATCCAGTAGCTCCAGCCAATCATCCGGCGCAGAGCCTTCCCCAATCACCCGCGGAGCCTGGATGGGCTCCAATGTCACTGAATATGAGATCGATTGGTTGTACCGGTCCCGCAGGATTCCGGAAGGAGTCACTTGCCGGATTCCTGGTGACGAAATCGAACCGGACCCCGAGCCCGGTGAATATGTTGTTTTTCTTGCTCACTTTGAGCGTGGCTTCGGCCTTCCTGCCTCCCCTTTTTTCCGGGAGTTTTTAGATTTCTACAAACTCCAACCTCACCATCTTCCTGGCAACGCCATCTTCTACCTTTCTTGCTATGCCACCTTCATGGAGGCCTATATCGGCATTCGTCCCACTCGTGAGACGTTTGCCCGCTTCTTTGTCTGCGGATTAACTCCGTCCAGGGCAAGGAAATCCCTAAGCCCAAGCCGCCCGTGGAGTGCGGATCTTGCATCGTTGGCTCTCGCCAGGGGAGCACCTTTCTTAAGTTTGCCGGCCTCGAATCCTGCCGCGTCTGGCAAGGAACCTTTTCTACGTGAAGAACAGCGGCCGTGCCGATCTTATTGATCTTCCTCCTTTCCAAGCGGGTCCTCCCAGCAAAACCAATTGGAGCTACAACCCGAAGACGGACCATGCTGAAACCAACCGGGTGGTACGCTTCTTGGCCTCTTTGAAGAAGGAGACCAACATCTGCTCGGATGATATTATCCGCACTTTTATTTCACGCCGGGTGCTTCCTCTGAAGCGCCGTGCGCATAGGATGAGCGAGATGTATGGCCCAGGCGATCCTACCAAAATCACAGGCCGTCCCCTTAGCAAGAAAGACGTTGTTCACAAGGCTAAGATTTGCCAAACGCTATGCCATCGGACTGGAATGGGGCCTCCTTCCCCTCAGCACTACTAACCCTCCGACCCAAGAAGTAAGGGATTATGCAATTGGGGTTGTTTTTGGCAGGTAACTTACTGCTCTTGCTAATCTTCTTTTTCATGTTTCAGGCCAAGGACCGCTTCCCCCTCATTGAAGCAGAGCGGCGAGGAACTTGCTTGAAGCGCGCCCTTGACTCCTTCGACCCAGATCCCTACGTCTTTTGGAAGGATCTGAAGATGGGCAAGACCCCGGCTGCGGCTTCGGTCTCCGCCGGAGCCAACCGGGTCCTCCGATGACCTGACCACGCTTGAGGTATTTTCTTTTCCGGTTTCTTTTACTTTTCCACTATTGCTTTCCTGCGAATTGCTTCTTAGCCATATTCAATTCATAGATCCACGAGCGCGTGCCGCCCCTGCGCGCCGAGGCCGGCTCCGAGTTTGTGGACAAACTCATGGCCCAGGGCCAAAAGAACAAGCAGCCGGCATCTAATGCCGGTCCCAGCCAGGCCCCTCCCTCCAAGCGCTTCCGGACCGAGCCCGTGGGGGAGAAAGAAGTGGGCGTGCGCCGCTACGGGCGCAAGGCGATGCCAACTGCTTCCGGGTAAGTTTTTCATTTTCCGGCTTGCCTCTTTTTTGCCAAGTTCTTTTTCCGGTTGCTTTTTTCCAACTATCTTTCTTTCTTTTTCTCAGCCCTGCGCTCAAGCTTGGCCCAAGGCCATCGGGCTCTGAAGGTCCCGCAAGGACTTCAACCCCTCCTCCTCGCACCATCTGGTGCCGGCAACACCTCTGCCTCCCCTTTCGGGGGGCACAACAATTCGGGGCGTGCGGCCCCTTCATCATCGATCACCGCACGGAGGAGGATCTTTCCTTCTTCCCAGAGAACCAGAATACCGGCGCCAGCAACATCGGCGCCGGAGAAGAAGAAGCTGCCGGGCGGGCGGAGCCTCCGGCTCCTCCCGTCCTTGAAAAAACGACAACTTCCGCGCCGGAAAGTTCCAATCCGGGTGATGCGCCCAGCGCTCCCCATTCTCCACGAACCATTCTCATGCCGCCGCCAGGTGCTCCTCGCGCCAAGCCTTCCGTGGCCGCTCCTACCGCGCCGCCGCCCAAGACTTCCAAGCTCATTAAGGGGAAGGCGACGGCCTCCAGCGCCCCTTCTGGCGGCCAGCAGCCTCTGGTGCTGCATGTCTCCAAGGCCGCCAGGGATACCGCCACGAAGGCCACCGGTCTTCTTGGCCGTATTACTGAGTTCCAACGCCAAGGCCGGGACCTGGGGCATCTCCTGCCTTACGCCCAAAAGTGGAATGCCGCGGACATGACTCCGGCGACCCGCGGCCTGGGCAAGGACAGGCTGCCGGCACCTGACCCTGTCGGGGACCGGTCTTCCGAGGAGCACTTCATGCGGCTTCGCAGCGCCGTGAAGGAGCTCGACAGCGCGTGGTATGATGCCACGAACAATCTGATGGTACGTTCTACTAACTTTTTTCAATCTTTACCGGTTTCTTCGTTTCCGGCTTTGTTCTATCTTTTCTTTAGTTTCATGCCGGTTTCTCTCTTGTCTATCTTCCCAGTCCCCGAGTTTTGTGGTAGAGCGCAGCTCTTAGCGCAAAACAACTTAAAACCTAGCGTGAAACCGCCTTGCCCGATCCCCGAGTTTCGGGTTAAACACCTTCTTAGCGCGAACTTATCTTGGAAACGCGCAAAACCGACAGCCGGCCCCGAGTTTCGGGTTAAGAACTTTGTTCTTAGCGCAAAACTTATCTTGGAAACGCGCAAAACCGGCACTGCCAGTCCCCGAGTTTCGGGTTAAGAACTTTGTTCTTAGCGCAAAACTTAACTTGTTGCTTCTTCTTGAACAGCTCACGGCTGACGCTCGGAAGGCCCTCTTTGAGGAGCTCTTATGGGAGCATCGGGAGCTCGCTGAGGCACACGATAAGTGCCAAGGTAAGTTTTTGTTCTACCGGCATCTTTCTTACCGGAAACCTTTTTTCCTCCTAACATTCGCAATTTCTGCTTAACAGTGATCCCGGAAGCTTCCATTGACGCTCTCAAGGAGCAGCTCGCCGCCGCCCAACGTATAACTTTTCTCCTTTCTCCTGTTAACTTGGTTTCCTTTTCATATTTACTAGCATAATCTTGTTAACATCTTCTTTTCCGGGTTGCAGGGGAGAAGGACCAGCTCATCCGGCAGCATCAGGAGGAGCTGAGCGCCCACAAGACCAGCTACCAGGAGCTCAAGTCCCAGCTCATTCAACTGGGGCTTAACAATGCCAAGGCCCTCAAAGCCGCTGAAGCTGATGCAGCGGCCAAGATGGACGAGGCTCTGGAGGACGCCAGCAATGCCACCGTGGTACTGCGGGCTGAGCTGGAGGAGCTGGCCAAGGCCCGGAAGGGTGCCGAGGAGAAAGCCGCGCGGCTGGAGGAGGAGCACAAGGAGTGCAACCAGCTAATCCTGCAAACTGAAACACTTGCCTACCGTGAGTCCTTTGACTACCGCATACGAGCCTTTTTTCCTCCAACCCTATTTCGTTATCTTTCCTTCCTCTCTTTTTCTTCCGGATTCTTTTCCTTCCGGTCTCTTTTTCTTCCGGATTTTTTCCTTCCGGCCTCTTTTCTTCCGACTTTTCCTTAGCCTTTTCTTTCTTCGCACAGGCCTCTTCCGGACTCACAGAAGTACGCTGTCAAGAAGGTTGACGCGCGCCGCAAGGAACAAGGCCAAGCGAGTCTTGCCGTGCCATGGACGCCCAATGACCATCTGGTCGCGCTTAACGCGCGGGTGTCTCACATGCGCGCCATAGATCGCAATCTATCTGACATTCCTGATGTAGCTACCCAGCTCTTCAGGACCTGTGGCCTGGCGAGGAGGTGTCGGATACCTTCTCCCTCATCGGCGACCGTCTCAAGGGCGCCGGCAGGAGGATCCGCGAGTGGCAGTGCTCTGCTGCCCGCGCTGGAGCGGATTCGCCCTCCGCGTCGCTTGTTCCTGGTACCCGGAGCTCGACCTGGATGCCCTCACCGGAGTGCGGCGCGGAAACCGATCTGGACCCGATTCTCACCGCCAAGCGGCAGGATCGTGCGTACCATATCGCGGAGTACGCCGAAATGCGCACCTTCATCCCTCCCCTCCCGACGTCCAAGATTATCTTGATGAGGAGGAGGATGAAGCCGAGGAGGAGCCTCTAGACGACGCCGATGTGGCGACCTCCGGAAGCTCCTGCTGCCTGATTACCTGCCTTAAGATTTACCTTATCGTGATGTTTGACCCTGCGTGCCTTAAAACAATGCTCTGTTAAATTCTACCCCGGTATGCCGGGGTTTATGATGTAAAACTTTAAATCTGCTTTTGGTTGTGGCACAACAGTTTATGCCGGTATGTTATACCGGTGTTAATTATCTTATGTTTGCCTTAGCATATTTGCTCATGGTTTTGCTTTTATCCTGCACTGCAAAGATTTCTAGATTGTTTCTGCATCCAATTCGATGCATACTTGGTTCTTTTGCCTTGGCTCTACCTGCCTTCTCTGGGCGTTCTTTGGCGTATGAGCACAAGGTTCTTTCACCAAACAAGCATTTTCTTGAACTTAGAAATAATTTCGAAATTTTGCAAAAAACCGGTTTAACCGGGGTTAGTTAAATTTTTCGGATTGTTCTTTCCTGCTCCCCCTCTCCGCAGTTCATGTGATTATCCCCTACCGGTTTATCTTGCTTGCCATGAAGCCGGTTTGCGGACAGCAGAGTCGAAGACTCCGGTAAGATTTAGCACACTACTAAACCGGAAAGAAAAAACATTCAATAAGCAACCGGTAAACTGAAAAAATAAACAAGTTACATGCAACTTAAGTTGTGGTAGTCCCCGAGATTCATTCAAGGTTCTGGCATCTTTTATTCATAGCATATGAGGTACAAAAAGGAACTTCTTACACCACCACTTCAAG
Organism: Lolium multiflorum; assembly: GCA_030979885.1. Lineage (NCBI taxonomy): Eukaryota > Viridiplantae > Streptophyta > Magnoliopsida > Poales > Poaceae > Lolium > Lolium multiflorum. The sequence continues at coordinate 188,084,228 of CM061752.1, read as the reverse complement.
AGTAGAAAGGACGCAACAGAGCTACGTTCCATGGACGCTTGGTCTCCTCTCCGGACCTGTCCGCCTTTCCTTTCTTCCATTCCTGTGCATCAATCAGGTAGTAGGCATCATTGTGGAGAGCCTTGCTCACAATGAAAGGCCCTTCCCATGGCGGGGAAAGCTTGTGCCGCCTTCAGTGCGCTGCACTAGGCGTAGCACCAGGTCTCCTTCCCGGAAAACTCTCGGGTTAACCTTCCGGCTGTGATAGCGTCTGAGGTTCTGCTGGTAAATGGCTGTTCTTGCCAAGGCCAGCTCTCTTGCTTCTTCTAGCAAGTCCACATCGTTCTCTCGAGCTTCCTTTACCTCTTCTTCGTTATAGAGTTGCACCCTTGGTGAATCATGGAGAATGTCGGTTGGTATGACCGCTTCTGCTCCATAAACCATGAAAAATGGAGTGTATCCGGTTGACCGGTTTGGAGTAGTTCTTATGCTCCACAGCACTGATGGTAGCTCATCGAGCCAACACCCCGGCGATTTTTCCACCGCGTCGATGAGTCTTGGTTTGATACCGGAAAGCACCAAAGCGTTTGTTCTTTCCACTTGGCCATTGCCTTGTGGGTGTGCGACTGAGCACAAATCCAACCGGATATTCTTGTCCTCACAAAACCTTTTGAACTCACCTTGAGCAAAGTTTGTGCCATTGTCAGTGATGATGCTATGTGGGTATCCATACCGCAAAATGACATCTTTCAAGAATTTAACCGCTGTGCGCCCATCACACTTTGCGATGGGTTTGACTTCTAGCCACTTGGTGAATTTGTCCACCATAACCAAGATATGGGTCATGTTTCCCCTTGCTGTTTTGAATGGGCCAACCATGTCTAGGCACCAAACTGCAAACGGCCAAGTCAATGGTATTGTTTTCAAGCCGGAGGCTGGGGTATGATTTTGCTTGGCGTACCTCTGGCACCCATTGCATTTTCTTACCATATCCTCCGCATTTTCCAAAGCCGTTGGCCAATAGAACCCATGCCGGAACACCTTTGCTACCAACGCCCTTGAGGAAGCGTGATGTCCACACTCTCCTCGGTGAATCTCCTCGAGCATTTCCTTTCCTTCTTCCGGTTCCACACATCTTTGGAGGACACCGGTAACACTTCTCTTGTACATCTCGCCATTGATGATGGTGTAAGCCTTGGACCTCCTTTGGATCCTCCTTGATTCATTTTCGTCAACCGGCAAGGTGCCGTTGACCAGGAATTCCTTAATAGGTTTAACCCATGATGGAGTCTCCCGAACTAGGAACACCGGTACGTCTATGTCCATGCTATCCACCAGCATCGTTTCTTCCGGTGCAGTCCCCGAGTTTACCGGAACAGTCCCCGAGTTACCGGAACAGTCCCCGGGTTTCCTTCGTCGATATCCATTGGTACAATGTGTGACTCCAGTACATAAATTGATTCCGACTCCGGACTTGGCTTAATCGATGGTACCCTCAGGTGTGCCAAGGCTATTCCGGGAGGGATTTCTTGTCTGGACGAGCCCAGCTTGGACAAAGCATCCGCTTCATTTTCTCGCACGGCACATGGTGAAACTCACACCCTTCGAAGAAGCCGGCAATCTTTTGCACGTGAAACCGGTATGAGGCCATGTTGGCATCTTTTGCGTCCCAATCTCCGGAACACTGCTGTACCACAAGATCTGAGTCTCCATAGCAAATGATCCGGTGTGCACCGATTTCTTTTGCGACCTTGAGCCCATGGATCAAAGCCTCATACTCAGCGACATTGTTTGATGCCCTGAAATGCACTTGTAAAACATACCGGAGATGATCTCCCTTTGGTGAAGTTAAGACCACACCGGCACCGAGACCTTCCTTGAGCTTGGATCCGTCAAAGTGCATCTTCCAGTATTCCACTCTTTGATCCGGGGGCTTGTACTGCATTTCCGCCCAATCGACCAAAAAATCAGCTAAAGCTTGCGATTTGATGGCGTCTCTTCTTTCATACACCGGTACATATATCTGTATTGCCCATTTCGCAATCCTACCGCTAGCGTCCTTGTTGCCCATGATATCAGAAATGGGTGCCTCACTCACCACCTTCATAGGATGTTCCTCAAAGTAATGCTTGAGCTTCGTGGCGGCCATGAACACGCCATAGGTCATTTTCTGGAAGTGTGGGTAGTTTTGCTTTGAGAGTGAGAGCACCTCGCTCAGGTAGTATACCGGCCTCTGGACGGTTTTTCCTTCCTCTTCCCTTTCTACTACCACCACAACACTCACGACCCGGTTGGTTGCTGCTATGTATAGCACCATCAACTCTCTCTCCAATGGTGAAGCCAATATCGGCGCGGTGGCCAGCATTGTTTTCAGCTCCTTAAACGCTGCGTCTGCCTGAGGGGTCCAGACGAACTTATCGGATTTTCTCATTAAAGCATAGAGTGGCAAGGCCTTTTCTCCTAACCTGCTTATGAACCGGCTTAGCGATGCTAAGCTTCCGGTAAACTTTTGTATGTCCTTTAGATCCTGCGGTATCGTCATTCTCTCAATTGCCCGGATCTTTACCGGATTGACCTCAATGCCTCGGCTTGAGACAAGGAAACCAAGCAACTTGCCGGCAGGGACACCGAAAGTACATTTTGCCGGATTGAGTTTCATCCGGAACCTTCTTAGGTTGTCAAATGTTTGCCGGATATCATCAATTAGGGTATCTTTTACCTTAGTTTTTATCACGATGTCATCCACATACACCTGCACATTCTTTCCGATTTGATCAAACAAGCATTTTTGCATACAGCGCTGGTACGTTGCACCAGCGTTGCGCAAACCAAAAGGCATAGTGATATAGCAGTAAGCCCCGTGCGGGGTAATGAACGCAGTTTTTATTTGATCTTCCTTTTTCAAGGGAATTTGGTGGAAACCGGAATATGCATCCAGGAAAGACAACAGCTCACACCCAGCAGTGGAATCAATCACTTGATCGATCCGCGGTAAAGGAAAAGGGTCTCTTGGGCAAGCCTTGTTGAGGTTGGTGTAGTCGATGCACATGCGCCACACCTTGGAGCTTTTGCCTCCAGGTTCTCGTCCTTCTTCTTTTCGACCATCACCGGATTGGCCAGCCACTCGTGACTTCCACGATGAAACCGGCAACTAGCATCTTCGTCACCTCTTCTCCAATAATCTTCCTCCTATCTTCAGCGAACCGGCGAATGGTTGTCGCACCGGCTTGGCATCCTTCCGAACGTTTAGAGAGTGCTCAGCCAGCTCCCTCGGAACACCTACCAAGTCATCAGTAGACCAGGCAAAGATATTCCGATTCTCACGGAGGAAGCTGACGAGCGCGCTTTCCTATGCCTCACTGAGACCGGCACCGATACGAACGGTACGCTCAGGGAAAGCCGGGTCCAGCACGATGTCCTTTGTTTCCTTTGTCGGTTTGAACGCTGGAGCGCTCAGACTTGCACTCATTGCCGCTAAACTCAATTGTGAGGACTGAGCCAGCGCAACTGCGGTTTGCATCCTTCTTTTTTCCTCCGCGATCACCAGCGACTCCGCTAGGTTTGACCCGGCAGATGGTGTCTCCAGTGAGATTTTGTAGTTTCCCACCACAGTCAAGGGTCCACGAGGTGCCGGCATCTTCATCTTGAGATACGCCGTGTGGGTCGAGGCCATAAAGGCCGTCAGTGCCGGTCTCCCCAGCAATGCGTGGTACGGACTATCTAAGTCCACCACCTCAAACTCAAGGTTCTCAACCCGGCAATTGTCACGTCCTCCAAACGACACATCCACCCGGACTTTTCCAACCGGTGCGCAGGACAAACCCGGAACAATTCCATGGAACGTCGTGTGCGTTGGCTGAAGCATGTTTTCTGTTATGCCCAGCGTATGCATGGTGTGCTTGTACATTATGTTTATGCTGCTCCCATTGTCTATCAGCACCTTGCTGAACTTGACGCGAGTCGTTGGCCCTTTCATGATTGGGTCCACCACGAGAGCGTAGCCACCCGGGTTCGCATGATTTTAGGGTGATCCCGGTATGACCATGAGAGTTCCTGCTCTGACCACGGCATGTATTTTGGCACTGCCGGCATCACCGCGTTCACCTCCATGGAACGACGGCGCAGGCTTTGCTTGTCTGTCGGCTCGGTGACGAACACGACACAGCACACATCTGGGTCCTTATAAATGTTCCGGCCCAAGGGTGTCGGTGGAGGTGGTTGTCCGTAGCCCTCTCCCACCTGATTGACTTGCTGATATTGTTGTCTGTTTTGCTGAGGGTGTACCGGCAAGGCGTTTGCCCCGGTAAGCGGTGGTGGTGGTGGTAGCTGCTGCTGACGCGGCATGTCCGGTGGTGGCCTCATTGCATTGCCCCCTTGTCCTTGGGTGTCTTTTACCGCCCCCTTTTGCATCAAGTACTTGGTCCAGGTACAATCTTTTGTCAAGTGGTTCGACGGGTGAGCCGGATTCGGTGTGTGCCACCGGCAAGGTTGGTCCATGGCAGCTTCCATGGTGTACTTTGCGGGTTCTTGCCAGTTCTTTTTCTGGCCCCAGGGTTTCTTTTCGACCCATTGTTTCTTAGGACCCGCCCATGGCTGCGATCCGGTTCTTTGCCTCTGGCTGCCGCTGGCATCAGAGTTTTCTTGCACAGCAGCAACTTGCTGCGAGCCATACCTTCGATCCGGGAAATCTTCCCTCCTTTTGTTGTTCCGGTTATCCCGGTATTGCTGCTGAGGCGGGTTTGATTGTTCCGGCTCAGCTTGTATCGCCGGTTGCATTGGGTCTCCCAACGCATAGTTATCCGCCACACGCATCATCTCCGCCAACGTTGTTGGCATGTTCCTCTGCAGCCTTTGCCACAAAGGCGAACCTCGCCGGCATCCCTGGCTAAACCAAGCGATGGCATGTGCCTCTATCACTCCTTCACAAGAGTTTCTGGTGGAGTTCCACCGGGTCAGGTAATCCCGGTCTGTTTCTTGCGGGCGCTGCACGCACAAAGCAAGCTGCTGAGGCCTGTTTGGCCTTCTGTATGTGCTGCTGAAGTTGCTCACAAAAGCTTCCTCAAAATCCAACCAGCCATTTATGCTTCCTTCCGGCAAGTTGTTCAGCCAAATTCTTGCCGGTCCTACTAGGAACGTCGGCACGATTCTTACGGCCCAACGCCGGTTTCCTCCTCCAGCTATGACTCCTCCGCCACCAGCAACGTATACCGCGGTCACGTAATCCGCGAGCCAGTCTTCCGGCTTAGTGGTGCCATCATATGTTTTGGTGTCACGGGGCAACTGAAAGTTGCGAACTGGTGGTGGCTCTTTCATGATCCTCGGGCCAAAGCACTTTGGACCCGGAGGACCCTCTGCCTCAATCATTTCAGACAGGTACACTCTGTCCAGACGGTGCCTCGCATCCCGTTCCGGCAAGTTTCTTTCTCCCAACCGCTCTCCCAAAGGTTTCCGGTAAGCGGTGAGTCTTGTTGAATCAGCTTCATCGTAATGTTCCGGTACCGCGGCCCTTGCCTGCCGGTACCTTGGTGGAGGCATCTCCTCATCATCATACGCTGCCCTTGCAGCCGGATAGTTTTGCCCGGTTTCGTGTCTACCGGCATGATTGTTTCCGGCATAGCCTCCTTTGGCGTAGCCTCGCTCTGCCCCTTGGCTTTTCCTACCGGCATCATGTTGCCCGGCTTGTTGTTTACCGGCAAGGACCGGATCATACACAGTCATTTGCTGTGCGTTCACTTCTTTTTCTCTTCTTCTGTCCGGATGGGGGGACGAGGCCTGCCCATGGGACTTGCTTCCAGCATTCTTTGTCGAACGTGCGGATTTCGAGGCTATAGCCTTGTTCAGCTTAGCCAGCTTCGCGTTCTGCTGCTCTACAGTATCTAGCAGCTCTCTGACACGCTCTTGTTGTTTTGCCAGAGCCTCTCCGGTAAGCGAGTCACACAGATCTACAACAGCCTTAGCAGCTTTTATGGTTTTATCCGGGCTACTGTACTTAGGTTTCTCTATGATGCTAGCAGATGCAGAGGTACTCTTGCCGGTAAGAACTTCCTTACGCAAATCCTGATCTAGATTGCGAGCCTTAAGCCGGTTTTCCGGTATCCTAGCAACATGAGCGCTAACAGAAGCAAGGCCATGGGCAGCGTTATACTCACGTACGGTTAGGTTCAGCTCGCGCTGCCCCCGACGACGTCCTTGCGCTCCGAGTATCTTCGCGTTGCGCCTCCAGCTCCGCCGAGCAGTTGCCGGGTCGATGTTCTGCGCGATGGCGTTGCCAGCGCGTTCATCGCCGCTGGAGTGGTGTTGCCGGTGGTGCGGAAGACGCTCCCGGCGCGCCGGTGCCGCGCTCCGCGGTGGCTTGGCCGCACGGGTCGCAGCCGCACGACCAGCAACTTCGTCCGCAGCCTCCTTGCCCGCGCCGGCTACGCCAGCCATCATCACCTCGACACTGCGGCGGCGCGGCCTGCACAGAGCCACCTTGGCGGGTCCGGTGCCACCAGCACCGGCGAGAGGCGCCGGCGCACAGGGGACGGTGCCGAAGTAGACGCGGTGGCTGCCGAACTCGATGATGCAGCCGTTCTTGGGGAAGACGCCGCCGTTGGCGAAGCAGCCCGCGTTGTCGTTGATGAAGTCGATGGAGTAGAAGCGCTGGACGAGCGCAGACACTGTCCGCTCGCCGGCGACCTCGAGGATGCCCGCCCGAATATGTATTCCAGCAAGCGCCACTTCATGCCCCACGGTGGGCGCCAACTGTCGTCGTGGTGAGATGCCAGGATGGCTTAGATTGGGGCCGAATGGACGCTAGAGGATTCGGGGGAGGGTTTGTGATTAGATGGGATGAACTTCCGGATGGTTTCCTCGAGAACTTAACCAAGGCTAGAGGTTCAAGAAGAAAGACATAAGGAAGAACTCGCTCTAGATCATCTTCTTTATTGATCTCAACAGGTTACAAGTTTTCTCAAGTGTTCTTGTTCTTCGCTCGCCCGTAAAGGGGCTGCCCCCTCTCCTTATATAGGAGAGGGTGGCTTACAGCAAGAAACCCTAATGGCATCTTTGACTAGACAAACTACTTTACAAAGCTACTTTAATCATAGAAGACACCGGAGGCCTCTTTAATCAGGGATGCTGACGTCCTCCGGCTTCTTTGACCGTCGTCCTTCTCTTTATCGTCAGCCCTTCATCTAAAGTTACTTTGCTTAGCTCATCTTTGTCTTCTAGCTCTGGAGAGAATCTTTGACCAGTCCTGCCGACCTGCTCTTCTTTCCAGTAACCCGGTGTCTTCTCATCCGGTTCCGGCATACCCCTCTTGGGGATACCGGCTTAGCCTCACTTAGCTAAATTCTTATCTTTAAGTTCCGGTACGAACATTAAACCGGTATCTTGACGGCTCAAACCATCCGGTTGGGCATGCCTTCGGCATACCGGGGTTATCCCCCCAACATGAAGTTTTTTGGAGGTTTTTGAAATTTCCATGTTTGAATCTTTTGGTCAAATCCTAGGTTTGACCAAGATTTAAACAAGTTTAAAACATGAAAATGAAAAGCAAAGCGTGTATCCTTCTTAGTCACTCTAAAATGAAGCTTTGGGAGGTTTTTGAAATTTCCATGTTTGAAACCCAAAACCACTTATCTTCATGCTTGACTTCATAAGACATAGTTTAGGGGTTAGGGGTATAGATACATGATTTTTTCGGTTTGAATATGTCTAGACCTTGTTTATCAACTTTAATGCTTACTATATGACATAAGAAGACTATGTGCTTTGGTTTTTCATTTTTTTTTTGAATTTTCTCGCCCATTTGAATCTTGTCAAATCCTAGGTTTGACCAAGATTTAGACAAGTTTACCACGTGAAAACGAATAAGTAAGCCTGGATCCTTCTTAGTCACTCCAAAATGTACCAATTGATAGATGTGTTAACTTTGCTTAATGGAAAAAATAATGTCATGTAAATGAGTTAACTTGGATTTCCTACCCTTGAATCCATAGGAAACTTTGCTCTAATGCACTATACTAATCAACCGAGTTTTTACACCAACAGGTCTGTCACTTACGTGTGGTGCCCATGCGTGGGGTCCCACACTTCAGTGAGCACAGTCACGTGCAATAGGTACGCAAACTCCCAGCCATTTTCTTTGTCAAGAGAAGACGCATCGGGATGCGTATTGGAAGTCTCTGGGTCCTTCAGATCCTTCGGTTGTCCCTCTCACAAAAAAAACAAATCTCTCTCATTCTCGGCCTTGCTCGACTCGCTCGCTCGCTCGCACCTCCTGCTCACTGACAAACCCTGCACAAAAGTCAACATCATCACCCGAAAAAGGGGAGACACCATAATGCTCTCCTTCTTCTCTCCTTCCGAGTGATCCATCTTCCTCCGAGTTTCACTCGACGGGCAAACACACATGTGCTGCATAGTAATAATAAAAATGTAGAAAAATCAACCTACGAATCTATAATTAAATATGTTAAACTAGGGTTTTGCCCACTACTACAGATCAAGTTCAAAAAATCCCTACGGGGTTCGAACAACCCCATTTCTAATCCAAGAATTTTTTCGACCTCATCCAAATGGCCTCAAACTATAGGGTTAATTAGCATCTAGTGCAATATGTGTGAACATGTATGCACTATGTGTGCTATAACTTGTATGTCTTTCAAATTTGAACCAAATTTGAATAAGTTTGAAATATTTGAAATGGGGCTTTTGGCTTAAACGTTTGAAACCCAAAATGACTTCTCTTCATGCTAGACTTCATAAGACCGAGTTTAGGGTTAGGGGGTAGATATATGATTTGTCTGGTTTGAATATGTCTAAACCTTGTTTATCAACTTGAATGCTTACTATATGACATAATAAGACTACGTGCTTTTGTTTTTCATTTTTCTAATTTTTTTGAATTTTATGCCCATTTGAATCTTGGTCAAATCCTAGGTTTGACCAAGATTTAAACAAGTTTCAAACATGAAAATGAAAACGTAAGCCTGGATCCTTCTTAGTCACTCTAAAATGAAACTTCTGGGAGGTTTTTGAAATTTCCATGTTTGAAACCAAAACCACTTCTCTTCATGCTTGACTTCATAAGACATAGTTTAGGGTTAGGGGTAGATACATGATTTCCTGGTTTGAATATGTCTAGACCTTGTTTATCAACTTAATTGAATGCTTACTATATGACATAAGAAGACATTGGTTTTTCTTTTGATTTTTTTGAATTTTTATGCCCATTTGAATCTTGGTCAAATCCTAGGGTTGACCAAGATTTGAACAAGTTTAAATCATGAATATGAAAAATTAAGCATCTATCCTTCTTAGTCACTCCAAAATGTAGCACTTGGGAGGGTTTTTGAAATTTCCATGTTTGAAACCCAAAACCACTTCTCTTCATGATTGACTTCATAAGACATAGTTTAGGGTTAGGGGTAGATACATGATTTGTATGGTTTGAATATGTCTAGACCTTGTTTATCATCTTGAATATGCTTACTATATGACGTACATAAGAAGACTATGTACTTTGGTTTTTCAGTTTTCTATTTTTTTAAATTTTCTGCCCACTTGAATCTTGGTCAAATTAATCCTAGGGTTGACCATGATTTAAACAAGTCTATAACATGAAATGAAAAGGTAAGCATGGATCCTTCTTAGTCACTCTAAAATGAAGCTTTTGGGATGTGTTCTTGAAATTTCCATGTTTGAAACCCAAAACGACACTTCTTTTCATGCTTTGGTTTTTCATTCTTTTGATTTTTTCTGAATTTTTATGCCCATTTGAATCTTGGTCAAATATATCCTAGGTTTGACCAAGATTTAAACAAGTTTAAAACATGACAATGAAAAGGTAATTAATCATGGATCCTTCTTAATTAATCAGTCAGTCTAATTAAAATGAAGCTTTTGGGAGGTTTTTCAAATTTCCATGTTTGAAACCCAAAACCACACTTCTTTTCATGCTTGACTTCATTTATAAGACACAGTGTAGGGTTAGGGGTAGATGACTTGTTTGATTTGAATGTGTCTAGACCTTCTTCATGAACTTTTGAATGCTTACTATATGACATAAGAAGATTATGTGCTTTCGTTTTTTATTTTTTTTTCTTATTTTATGCTCATTTGAATATTGGTCAAATCCTAGGTTTGACCAAGATTTAAACAAGATTAAAACATCAAAATGAAAGGGTAAGCCTGGATCCTTCTTATGCACTCTAAAATGAAGCTTTTGGGGTTTTTAAAAATGATCCTTCTTAATTAGTCCATGTTTGAAACCAAAACCACTTCTCTTCATGCTTGACTTCATAAGACAGAGTTTAATTAGGGTTAGGGTTATAGATACATGATTTGTCTGGTTTGAATATGTCTAGATCGACCTTGTTTAACAACTTGAATGCTTACTATATGACATAAGAAGACTATGTACTTTGGTTTTTCATTTTTTTCACTTTTTTAATTTTCTACCCATTTGAATCTTGGTCAAATCCTAGGTTTGAACAAGATTTAAACAAGTTTAAAACATGAAAATAAAATGGTAAGCATGGATCCTTCTTAGTCTCCCTAAAATGAAGCTTTTTTTTTTTGAAATTTCCATGTTTCAAACCCAAAACCGCCACTTCTCTTTCATGCTTGACTTCATAAGACAGAGTTTAGGGTTAGGGGTAGATATATACATGATTTTTCTGGTTTGAATATGTCTAGACCTTTTTATCATCTTGAATGCTAGCTTACTATATGGCATAAGAATGCTATGTGCTTTGGTTTTTCATTCTTTTGATTTTTTCTGAAGAATCTTGGTCAAATCCTAGGTTTGACCAAGATTTAAACAAGTTTAAAACATGAAAATGAGAAGGGAAGCCTGTATCATCCTTCTTATTAATTAGTCACTCTAAAATGAAGCTTTTGGGAGGTTTTGAAATTTCCATGTTTGAAACCCAAAACCACCTCTCTTCATGCTTGACTACGTAAGACAAAGTTTAGGGGTTAATTAGGGGTAGATATATGATTTGCATAGGTTGAATATGTCTAGACCTTGTTTCTCAACTTTAATGCTTAGTACTATATGACATAAGAAGCTTTTGAGATGTTCTTGAAATTTCCATGTTTGAAACCCAAAACGACTTCTCTTCATGCTAGACTTCATAAGATCGACCAAGTTTAGGGTTAGGGGTAGAGATACATTATTTGTCTTTGAATATGTCCAAACCTTGTGTTTATCAACTTGAATGCTTACTATATGACATAAGAAGACTATATGCTTTTGTTTTTCCTTTTTCTGAGTTTTCTGAATTTAATGCCGTTTGAATCTCTTTAATTGTCAGATCCTAGGTTTGACGAATTAAGATTTAAACAAGTTTAAAATATGAAAATGAAAAGGTAAGCATGGATCCTTCTTAGTCACTCTAAAATGAAGCTTTTGGGAGGTTTTTGAAATTTCCATGTTTCAAACCGAAAACCACTTCGCTTCATGCTTGACTTCATAAGACAAAGTTTAGGGTTAGGGGGTAGATACATGATTTGTCTGGTTTGGATATATCTAGACCTTGTTTATCAACTTGAATGCTTACGATATGACATAAGAAGACTATGTGATTTGGTTTTTCATTTTTTCTTGAATTTTGTGCCCACCCATTTGTATCTTGGTCAAATCCTAGGTTTGACCAAGATTTAAACAAGTTTAAATCATGAAAATGAAAAGGGAAGCATGTATCCTTCTTAGTCACTCTAAAATGAAGTTTTTGGGAGGTTTTTGAAATTTCCATGTTTGAATCTTTTGGTCAAATCCTAGGTTTGACCAAGATTTAAACAAGTTTAAAACATGAAAATGAAAAGCGAAGCGTGTATCCTTCTTAGTCACTCTAAAATGAAGCTTAGGAGGTTTTTGAAATTTCCATGTTTGAAACCCAAAACCACTTATCTTCATGCTTGACTTCATAAGACATAGTTTAGGGGTTAGGGGTATAGATACATGATTTGTCTGGTTTGAATATGTCTAGACCTTGTTCATCAACTTTAATGCTTACTATATGACATAAGAAGACTATGTGCTTTGGTTTTTCATTTTTCTGTTTTTTTTTAATTTTCCGCCCATTTGAATCTCTGTCAAATCCTAGGTTTGACCAAGATTTAGACAAGTTTACCACGTGAAAACGAATAAGTAAGCCTGGATCCTTCTTAGTCACTCCAAAATGTACCAATTGATAGATGTGTTAACTTTGCTTAATGGAAAAACTAATGTCATGTAAATGAGTTAACTTGGATTTCCTACCCTTGAATCCATAGGAAACTTTGCTCTAATGCACTATACTAATCAACCGAGTTTTTACACCAACGGGTCTGTCACTTATGTGTGGTGCCCATGCGTGGGGTCCCACACTTCAGTGAGCACAAGTCACGTGCAATAGGTACGCAAACTCCCAGCCATTTTCTTTGTCAAGAAGACGCATCGGGATGCGTATTGGAAGTCTCTGGGTCCTTCAGGATCCTTCGGTTGTCCCTCTCACACAAAAAAAACAAATCTCTCTCATTCTCGGCCTCGCTCGACTCGCTCGCTCGCTCGCTCTCCTGCTCACTGACAAACCCTGCACAAAAGTCAACATCATCACCCGAAAAAGGGAGACACCATAATGCTCTCCCTTCTTCTCTCCTTCCGAGTGATCCCTCTTCGACGGGCAAACACACATGTGCTGCATAGTAATAATAAAAATGTAGAAAAATCAACCTACGAATCTATAATTAAATAGGTTAAACTAGGGTTTTGCCCAGTACTACAGATCAAGTTCAAAAAATCCAACTACGGGGTTCGAACAACCCCATTTCTAATCCAAGAATTTTTTCGACCTCATCCAAATGGCCTCAAACTATAGGGTTAATTAGCATCTAGTGCAATATGTGTGAACATGTATGCACTATGTGTGCTATAACTTGTATGTCTTTCAAATTTGAACCGAATTTGAATAAGTTTGAAATATTTGAAATGGGGCTTTTTGCTTAAACGTTTGAAACCCAAAACGACTTCTCTTCATGCTAGACTTCATAAGACCGAGTTTAGGGTTAGGGGTAGATATATGATTTGTCTGGTTTGAATATGTCTAAACCTTGTTTATCAACTTGAATGCTTACTATATGACATAAGAAGACTATGTGCTTTTTTTTCATTTTTCTAATTTTTTTGAATTTTATGCCCATTTGAATCTTGGTCAAATCCTAGGTTTGACCAAGATTTATACAAGTTTCAAACATGAAAATGAAAACGTAAGCTTGGATCCTTCTTAGTCACTCTAAAATGAAGCTTCTAGGAGGTTTTTGAAATTTCCATGTTTGAAACCCAAAACCACTTCTGTTCATCAGGATGCGTATTGGAAGTCTCTGGGTCCTTGTAAACCGGACGAAGCGATGACCCACAAGTATAGGGGGTGTATCGTAGTATCTTCGATAAGTAAGAATGTCGATCCCAACGAGGAGCAGAAGGTGTTGACAAGCAGTTTGATGAAGGATTCACTGTAAATGCTCGGAGACAAGTATTCGGGGTTTTGATGTAACAGATGAATAAAGTACAAGTAAGTAAAATGCGAGAGAAATAATTGCAGCGAGTGGCCCAATCCTTTTAGCACAAAGGACAAGCCGGTTTGTTTACTTATAACGACCAAACGTTCTCGAGGACACATGGGATTTTAGTCTAGTGCTTTCGCTACATACAGCTGATTAATCTTCATTGTTTTGATAAGTGTTGTGTGGGTGAACCTGTGCTAATGTACCGCCCTTCCTAGGACTAATACATACTTGTGATTATACCCCTTGCAAGCATCCTCACTACAAGAAAGTAATTAAGATAAATCTAACCACAGCCTTAAACTCTGAGATCCTGCGATCCCTCCTGCATCGATATACCAACAGGGGTTTAGGTTTCTGTCACTCCGGCAACCCCGCAATTGGCAAACGAGTACAAGATGCATTCCCCTAGGCCCATAAATGGTGAAGTGTCGTGTAGTCGACGTTCACACGACACCACTAGAAGAATAACACCACAACTTAAATATCATAACATTGAATATTACTCAACCATAGTTCACTACTAACAATTAGACTTCACCCATGTCCTCAAGAACTAAACGAACTACTCACGAGACATCATATGGAACATGATCAGAGGTGATATGATGATGAATAACAATATGAACATAGACCTTGGTTCAATGGTTTCACTCAATAGCATCAATAACAAGTATAAATCAGTACCGGGAGAGTTTCCCCTATCAAACAATCAAGATCAAACCCAAATTGCTACAGCGGTGACGATGTCCAGCGGTGGAGATGGTGGTGATGATGGTGGAGATGATGATGATGGTGATGGAGATGATGTCCAGCTCGATGGCGGTGACGATGGCGTCGATTTCCCCCTCCGGGAGGGAATTTCCCCGGCGGATTCCTGCCCGCCGGAGAGCTCTTTTCTCTGGTGTTCTCCGCCCCGCAGAGGCGGCTGTAACCCTTCGTGAGGATTCCTCTGTGGCTTAGGTCTTCGGGACGAAGGGTTTCGCGAAGAAAAGGAGGCGAAAGAGGCCGAGGGGGCTCCACACCACATGGTGGCGCGGCCAGGCCATGGGCCGCGCCACCCTATGGTGTGGGCCCACCCTGGGTCCAGCTGGCTCCCCCTTCGGCTTCCTCCGTCATCTGGAAAAATAGGATTTTTGGTAAAACTTCCTTCCACAGTTGATCTTCCGAAATATTGCATCCTGACGGTGCTTTTTCCAGCAGAATCCTGGCTCCGGTGCTCGATCCCCAAATAATCATGAAACATGCAAAATAGATGAAATAACATAAGTATTGTGTCCCAATATGAAATATATCAATGAATAACAACAAATTATGATATAAAATAGTGATGCAAATTGGATGTATCAACTCCCCCCAAGCTTAGACTTCGCTTGTCCCCAAGCGAAACTGAACTCGGTAAACAGGACCACATGTTTATGGAGTGAAGAGTCGATAAATAAAATACGGACAAGAAGCATCATATTCATTCACACAAGACATTATAGTAAACAATTTCCTCATATAACTCAGCTTGAAACAAGTATAAGGTAATCACAAATAAAGGTGCATAAGAGATCATAATTGGTGATGGCAAACTTTGTTCTTGGTCAGAGAACATTTAACAGATTATACTTATCTATTGAGCAGCGCTCTCATATTAAAGCTTATGGTAAACTTGCATACTCAATCATATTAATCATTGATGACTTTCAAAGCTATATTCATTCAGGTAAAACTTGTACTAAACAAGAAAGAGTAAAGACATGATGAAGCAAATCACAATATAATAGTTTGATCACAACAACTCAAATGCTTGCTTGAGATGGAGGGAAATAGGTTTACTGACTCAGCATAAAGTAAAAGACAGGCCCTTCGCAGAAGGAAGCAGGGATTAAATCATGTGCTAGAGCTTTTTCTGTTTTGAAATCATATAAAGAGAATAAAAGTAAAGTTTTGAGAGGTGTTTGTTGTTGTCAACGAATGGTAGTGGGTACTCTAACCCCCTTGTCAACAGACCTCAAAGAGAGGCTCCCATGAAGGACGTTATCTCTACCAGCAAGGTAGATCATCCCTCTTCTCTTTTGTTTACACATGTACTTTAGTTTATTTAAGGATGACACCCCCCAACCTTTGCTTACACAAGCCATGGCTAACCGAATCCTCGGGTGCCTTCCAACAATCTCATACCATGGAGGAGTGTCTATTGCAAAATTAAGTTGCTTACTGATGAATCAGAGCAAAACATGTGAAGAGAATTATTAATGAAGGTTGATTAATTGGGGCTGGGAACCCCGTTGCCAGCTCTTATTGCAAAATTATAGGATAAGTGGATGAAGCCACTAGTCCTTTAGTGGAGGCTGCCTAACAAGATGAAAGATAAAACACCACATACTTCCTCATGAGCTATAAAACATTAACACAAATAAGAAGTAATAAGTTTTGAATTGTTTAAAGGTAGCACATGAAGTATTACTTGGAATGGCAGAAAATACCATGCAGTAGGTAGATATGGTGGACACAAATGGCATAGGTTTGGTTCAGGTTTGGATGCACGAGAAGTATTCCCTCTCAGTACAGGTCTTTGGCTAGCAAGGTTAATTAGCAAGCATAAGAGTTGAGAGGAAACAAACAAATATACATGTGATAGAAACAATCATGCATCTTACTTGTAAGCACAAACAGTTTTAACTCTAGAATACTAAGCAAAGAACTGATAAGAAAGATAATAACATCTTCTACATGTACTTCCTCTATTCTTCTTAAACTCAAAGTGTTGTTGCTATTGACCATTGCTAAGTTTGCCAAAACCAAATAGATTTACTCAATGCTCCCAAAGTGGTACCAATACTAAAATCAAGATCAATCATATAGTAGAAATTGCAAACTAAAATAAGGTGTGCAATATGTAAATGATAAGACTTCTCATTAATATTCCATAACGATAACTCACACCAAGGGATACATAGACAAACTAAAGGAGAGATACTTCCACACTGCAACCCATCTCATATGATAACTTCCCTACTCATGATATGACACTACTTGATAGTAAAAAGTAAAAGGTAATGATAATGTGATACCGCGGCACTCCCCCAAGCTTGGAACAAACCAAGGGGATGCCAATACCGATGATGGATTACTCCTTTGGTGATGGTGGTGATGAATTCCTGACAAGCTTCTCAATAAGCTCCTGAAGCTCATCAATCCTGTATATGAGGTTGCGAATCATCTCCGAATTGTGCTCGACGCGGTTAAGAAGTCTGTCCGACGATGAGTCCCAACTCTTGGAGTTATTTCCCCAACCTTCAGCTTCGGGCTCCGTCTTTCCTGCATTGTTAGAACGATCTATATCCCAATTGCTAGGCAATGCTGCCTTGGGAGTCCTTTCAATTTGATTATTGTAGATTAGATTGTGGAAAGGATGGTGAATGCCTGAAGAAGATGTCCTTGGAGCTAGGTAATGGCGGGGAAGTCCTCCTCCGGTCCTAATCCGTGCGCTCTTCTTGGCGTTGAGCGAGTTTGTCACCACTTCGATGCTTGCAATGGTGGTGCGTGGGTGCTCTTGCGGAACTTCTTCGACTTCCTCTTCATCCTCCTTTGCTTCTTCCTTGACGCTCTTGTCCTCTTCTTTCCACTCACGATCTTGATTATCTTCATCCGAAAGCTCCTTGCCCTTGTTCTTGGAGACCATGGTGCTTCTAGACTGAAAACAGATCCTGGCAGAAACAGCTCGAAACAAAACACGTCGAGAAAACGATATACGGACCTCCAGGGGTCCGGGGGATTTTATAATAAAAATTTTCAGAACAAACGGAAAGTACCAGATCGAACCAGAGTCGGAAAGGGGCAACGAGGCGGCCAGACCATAGGTCGGCGCGGGCCCAGGTCAGGCCGCGCCGGCCTATGGTGGCACGCCCTCGTGCGTCCTTTCCACTCCGTTTCGAACTCGTAATTTTTCATATTTTCCAAAAACAACAAAAATAATGTTCGGAAAGTAAATCGCGAACTTTTCATTACCATGTTACCTATTCAAAGTCGAGTTCTGGCGGACTGTCAATTTGTCCTTTGATGAAAGCCTCCGGTGTTTCCACTCGAATAATATCAACATCAACATTATAAGAATCACCTGAGATATAATGCTTGAGTCTTTGTCCATTCACCACTTGCGTAGCATTGCCTTGGAGAGAGCTAATTTTAATTGCTCCTGAACGATACACCTCCTCGACAACATATGGTCCTTCCCATTTCGAGAGTAATTTCCCTGCAAAGAATCTGAGACGAGACCGATACAATAGGACTTTATCCCCAATATTAAATTCTCTTTTGATGATCCTTCTATCATGCCATTTTTTAACTTTTTCTTTAAAGAGTTTAGCATTTTCATAAGCTTCACTTCTCCATTCATCTAGAGAACTTAATTGTAGCAACCTCTTATCACCGGCAAGTTTAGGATCTTTATTTAATTCTCTAACAGCCCGATAAGCTTTGTGTTCTAGTTCTAAGGGTAAATGACAAGCTTTTCCATAAACCATTTTATAAGGTGACATTCCCATGGGGTTTTTATAAGCAGTTCTATAAGCCCATAGTGCGTCTTCAATTTACTAGCCCAATTCTTTCTAGATTTATTAACGGTCTTTCCCAAAATAGATTTAATTTCTCTATTTGATAATTCTACTTGACCACTAGTTTGAGGGTGATAAGCGGAAGCAATTCTATGATTAATACCATACCTAGCAAGAGTTTTTCTAAAACCTCCATGAATAAAATGAGAACCTCCATCAGTCATAATATATCTAGGAACTCCAAATCTAGGAAAAATAATATCTAAAAGCATTTTTAAAGAGGTCTCACCATCAGCACTTTTTGTAGGTATGGCTTCCACCCATTTAGTAACATAATCAACAGCAACAAGTATATGAGTGTTACCTTCTGAAGAAGGGAAAGGTCCCATGAAGTCAAATCCCCAACAATCAAATGGTTCAATAACAAGAGTATAATTCATAGGCATTTCATTGCGTCTGGAGATATTACCAACCCTTTGACATTCATCACAAGATAAAATAAACTTCCTTGCATCTTTGAAGAGAGTTGGCCAATAAAAACCTGATTGTAGAACCTTTTGTGCGGTTCTATCTCCGGCGTGATGTCCTCCATAAGCACTGCCATGACATTTACTCAATATCTCTTGTTGTTCATATTCGGGAACACACCTTCGCATAATACCATCCACTCCTTCTTTATATAAGTGTGGGTCATCCCAAAAATAATGCCTCAAGTCATAAAAGAATTTCCTCCTTTGCTGAGCTGAAAAGGTTGGAGGCAAGTACTTGGAAACAATAAAGTTAGCATAATCAGCATACCAAGGACTGTCTCGCGAGCTCACCTTTATTACAGCCAATTGTTCATTTGGAAAACTATCATTAACAGGAACAGGATCATAAGCAATATTTTCCAATCTAGACAAATTATCAGCAACAGGATTATCAGCACCTTTCCTATCTACAATATGTAAATCAAATTCTTGCAAAAGAAGTACCCATCTAATAAGCCTCGGCTTAGCATCTTTCTTTGTCATAAGGTATCTAATTGCAGCATGATCGGTATGAATTGTAACTTTTGAATCAACAATATAAGATCTAAATTTATCACAAGCAAAGACTACAGCTAACAATTCTTTTTCAGTAGTAGCATAATTTCTTTGAGCAGCATCAAGAGTTTTACTAGCATAGTGAATAACATTTAATTTTTTATCTACTCGCTGTCCAAGAACAGCGCCTACAGCAAAATCACTAGCATCACACATAATTTCAAATGGTAAATTCCAATCAGGGGGTTCAACTATAGGAGCAGTTGTTAAGGCTTTCTTTAGAGTTTCAAAAGCTTCCTTACAATCATCATAAAAAACAAAAGGTACATCTTTTTGAAGAAGATTAGTAAGAGGCTTTGAAATCTTGGAGAAATCTTTAATAAATCTCCTATAAAACCCAACATGACCAAGAACACTACGAATACCTTTAACATCCCTCGGATAGGGCATCTTCTCAATGGCTTCAACTTTAGCTCTATCAACTTCAATACCTCTCTCAGAAATTTTATGTCCCAATACAATTCCTTCATTAACCATAAAGTGGCATTTCTCCCAATTAAGAACAAGGTTAGTTTCTTCACATCTCTGCAAAACTTTATCAAGGTTTCGCAAGCAACTATCAAAAGAATTCCCATAAAGGAAAAATCATCCATGAATACCTCCACAATACTCTCACAAAAGCCATGAAAAATAGCAGACATGCATCTTTGAAAAGTAGCAGGAGCATTACATAAACCAAAAGGCATACGCCTATAAGCATAAGTTCCATAGGGACAAGTAAAAGTGGTTTTCTCTTGATCTTTAGCTTTAACAGCAATTTGTGAAAACCCAGAATAACCATCAAGAAAACAAAAATGAGTATTTTTAGACAATCTTTCTAACATTTGATCAATAAATGGTAAAGGATAATGATCTTTCTTAGTAACCTTATTAACTTTTCGAAAATCAATGCACATTCTATACCCTACAACTACTCTTTGAGGTATGAGCTCATCATTATCATTAGGAACAACAGTCATTCCTCCTTTCTTAGGAACACAATGCACAGGACTAACCCATCTACTATCAGCAATAGGATATATAATACCAGCTTCAAGAAGTCGTAATACCTCATTTCTTACCACATCCTTCATCTTGGGAATTAGACGACGCTGAGGTTCAACAACAGGCTTCGCATCATCCTCCATATTAATGGCGTGTTGGCAAATAGAGGGAGAAATCCCCTTCAAGTCATCAAGAGTATAGCCAATAGCACCTCGGTGTTTCTTCAATATTTGCAATAATCTTTCTTCTTCAAACTCTGTAAGCTTAGAACTAATAATAACAGGATATATTTTCTTATCATCAATATGAGCATATTTAAGATTATCAGGCAAAGGCTTTAAATCAAAAACAGGATCTTCCTTTGGTGGCGGTGTTGTACCCAAATCTTCCACCGGTAAATCATGCTTGAGAATAGGTTGGCGAAGAAAAATTTCCTCAAGCTCATCTCTTTCTTTCCTAAAAACTTCACTCTCGCTATCCTCCAAATGTTGCTGCAAAGGATTATTAGGAACAAGAACAATAGATGCACATTGCTCCATTTTAAAATCATTACTAGGCAAATCAGCTTTATAAGGAGTTTTGGTAAATTTAGAGAAGTTAAACTCATAAGATTCACCAGCAAATTTAGTCAAAATTTTCTCTTTCTTACAATCTATAATAGCTCCACAAGTATTTAGAAAAGGTCTCCCAAAAATGATAGGACAATAATCACTAGCAGCAGAACCAAGTACCAAAAAGTTACCACATAGAACTTCCACATCTCGAACAATACCAATTGGTGAAATAGTTTCTCTATTAGCCAGCTGAATAACCACATCAATATCTTCAAGTTCACAAGAACCAATTTCATGCATAATCTCCGTGTAAAGCTCATAAGGAATAGCACTTGCACCAATATCACATAAACCATAATAGCAATGATCACCAATTCTAACAGATAGCATAGGAACACTAACTTGTTTGGGTTTATTAGGATGTGAAACAATATTAGAAGCATCTTCACAGAAAATAATATGACCATCCTCCACATTTTCAGTCACAAGATCTTTAACTATTGCAACAACAGGTTCAACTTTTATTTGTTCTTCAGGTTCTCTAGGTTTCTTTTCACTTTTATGAACCGCACTATTTATAACAGAGTGCTCTTTCATTTTAGCAGGAAAAGGAGTTTTTTGAATATAAGCTTCAGGAATAACATGATCAGCAGTTTCAACTACAACACACTTATTAATAGAGGGATCAATTTTATCTTTATACGGTTCATGATACTTATCAAAATTCTTGTTAGGCAATTCATAGTGAGAGGCAAAAGCTTTATAAAGATTTGCAGCAATTTGAGAATCAAGACCATATATAGCACTCATATTACGAAATTTATCAGTATCCATAAAAGCTTCAATGCATTTATAATCATAAATTATACCTGATTCTCTATCTTTGTCATTCTCCCAACCTTCAGTATTTTCTTGGATCCGATCAAGAAGGTCCCTTTTAAACTCTTCTTTGTTGCGTGTAAATGATCCAGAACAAGAAGTATCCAGCAAGGTCTTGTCTTGAAAAGAAAGTCTTGCATAGAAATTATCAATAATAATATTACCAGGAAGCTCATGAATGGGGCATTTGAGCATTAAAGACTTCAATCTCCCCCAAGCTTGGGCAATACTCTCTCCATCATGAGGCCAAAAATTATATATGCGGTTCCGATCTTTGTGAATTTCACTTGGAGGATAAAATTTGGAATAAAATAAAGGCACAATGTCCTCCCAATCAAGAGAATCACCATTCTTCAGCAATTTATACCAATGCGCCGCTTTACCAGACAGCGATATAGAGAATAGTTTCTTCCTAACTTCATTCATAGCAATACCTGCACATTTGAATAACCCGCATAATTCATGCAAAAACAGTAAATGATCACCAGGATGGACAGTTCCATCCCCTTCATAGCGGTTATCCATAACATGTTCAATAATTTTCGTAGGTATTTTATATGGTATTACTTCCTCAGCGCCTCATCCACTACCGTTGCAGTAGTAGTAGATTTCCCAAATAGAAATTGAAGAGAAGATCTCTCCATAATGACTTATAGCAGCAGGCAGAAATAAAATCAGCACAAACAGTAAAGGTTTTCCTTACCAATTCCGCTTACCAATAGCGCTTCACTCCCCGGCAACGGCGCCAGAAAATAGTCTTGATGACCCACAAGTATAGGGGGTGTATCGTAGTATCTTCGATAAGTAAGAATGTCGATCCCAACGAGGAGCAGAAGGTGTTGACACGCAGTTTTGATGAAGGATTCACTGTAAATGCTCACGAGACAAGTATTCGGGGGTTTTGATGTGGATGAATAAAGTACAAGTAAGTAAAATGCGAGAGAAATAATTGCAGCGAGTGGCCCAATCCTTTTTAGCACAAAGGACAAGCCGGTTTGTTTACTTATAACGACCAAACGTTCTCGAGGACACATGGGATTTTAGTCTAGTGCTTTCGCTACAGCTGATTAATCTTCATTGTTTTGATAAGTGTTGTGTGGGTGAACCTATGCTAATGTACCGCCCTTCCTAGGACTAATACATACTTGTGATTATACCCCTTGCAAGCATCCGCAACTACAAGAAAGTAATTAAGATAAATCTAACCACAGCCTTAAACTCTGAGATCCTGCGATCCCTCCTGCATCGATATACCAACGGGGGTTTAGGTTTCTGTCACTCCGGCAACCCCGCAATTGGCAAACGAGTACAAGATGCATTCCCCTAGGCCCATAAATGGTGAAGTGTCGTGTAGTCGACGTTCACACGACACCACTAGAAGAATAACACCACAACTTAAATATCATAACATTGAATATTACTCAACCATAGTTCACTACTAACAATTAGACTTCACCCATGTCCTCAAGAACTAAACGAACTACTCACGAGACATCATATGGAACATGATCAGAGGTGATATGATGATGAATAACAATCTGAACATAGACCTTGGTTCAATGGTTTCACTCAATAGCATCAATAACAAGTATAAATCAGTACCGGGAGAGTTTCCCCTATCAAACAATCAAGATCAAACCCAAATTGCTACAGCGGTGACGATGTCCAGCGGTGGAGATGGCGGTGATGATGGTGGAGATGATGATGATGGTGATGGAGATGATGTCCAGCTCGATGGCGGTGACGATGGCGTCGATTTCCCCCTCAGGGAGGGAATTTTCCCGGCGGATTCCTGCCCGGAGAGCTCTTTTCTCTCTGGTGTTCTCCGCCCCGCAGAGGCGGCTGTAACCCTTCGTGAGGATTCCTCTGTGGCTTAGGTCTTCGGGACGAAGGGTTTCGCGAAGAAAAGGAGGCGAAAGAGGCCGAGGGGGCTCCACACCACATGGTGCGCGGCCGGGCCATGGGCCGCGCCACCCTATGGTGTGGGCCCACCCTGGGTCCAGCTGGCTCCCCCTTCGGCTTCTCAGTCATCTGGAAAAATAGGATTTTTGGTAAAACTTCCTTCCACGGTTGATCTTCGAAATATGCATCCTGACGTTGCTTTCCAGCAGAATCTGGCTCCCGTGCTCGATCCCCAAATAATCATGAAACATGCAAAATAGATGAAATAACATAAGTATTGTGTCCCAATATGGAATATATCAATGAATAACAGCAAATTATGATATAAAATAGTGATGCAAATTGGACGTATCAAGTACCCAGCTATAACTCCTCTTTCCTCTCTATCCCATCGTCTTCTCCCCTCGTTGCTAACTGCACGGATTGATTTCTCTTCTCGTCTTCTTCCCAAGGACCGTTGGAAAATGGAGATAAAAAGCTGCAGCACATGGAGTTCCGTCGGGCCATCGCCGGAAATAACACTCACAAGCAATGGAGGGAGAGAGAGATGGCGATTTAGAGTTCCATGTCCATGAGAAAGTTCCGTCGTGGGCATGGGTGGAAGCTCTCGACGCAGACATGCAGACCTGGATCCAATCCTTCGGCGACGGCGGCCATGTCATGGTGGATCAGTTGGTTGTGCCGCCTGCGATGGAGATGGTGGCGCCGCCCGCGATGGACACGGTCGTGGCCGTCGTCGACGAGGTTGTGCCTGCCGTCAACAGCGAAGAAAAAGAAGAGGCTCAGGGCGTCATGCGTGAAGGCGAGGGGGCGGTGCTCGTCGTCCAGGCAGAGCAGGCGGAGCTCGACCATGGCGAGGGCGCGCAGGTGGTTGCTGCCGTCATCTCCAGCCGCCGAGAATGCTAAGGAGAAGTATGAGAGCAAGTACAATAAGTCCTAGTCAGCTGGCTACAACGCCGGCGACATCGAGTTGCAGAGGGTCTTCGCTATAATTTCAATCTTGTTTGGGTGCCTTTCTGTAATTTTTGTCCTTTAATATCATCAGTGGTTTCCCGCAAAAAAAAAGCTAGCTACAAGATTAAAATAATATATTGGTGTCTAGTTCGAGGAGAGAGAGTGTAAGAGCGGAAATTCAATTCGGCTCCCGGGTGCGTATGCTCTCTCTACCAAAAAATCATATTTCAAAATGTCGAAAAATTTGGACACAAAATTCTACATGTACATCTCCATAATATACGAGCGTTCGTCAAGTTTCATGAAAAACCAATATTTTGTGTGGTCTATATAAAAAAGAGAAAGTTTATCTTGTGAAAAGCATTATTTTTGAAATTTGTCTTTTTTACACACGTCACATGATAAGTCGATTTTTTATGAAACGACTTTGTGAGCACGTAGCATGTGAAGATGTACGTGCAAACTTTTAGTTTCAATAAGAAAACTACGTATGTGCTTTGGTTTTTCATTTTTCTGTTTTTTTGAATTATCCGCCCATTTGAATCTCTGTCAAAATCCTAGGTTGGACCAAGATTTAAACAAGTTTAACACGTGAAAACGAAAAGGTAAGCATGGATCCTTCTTAGTCACTCCAAAATGTATGAAGTGTTAACTTTGCTTCATGGAAAAAATAATGTCATGTAAATGAGTTAACTTGGATTTCCTACCCTTGAATCCATAGGAAACTTTGTTCTAATGCACTATAATAATCAACCGAGTTTTTACACCAACAGGTCTGTCACTTACGTGTGGTGCCCATGCGTGAGGTCCCACACTTCAGTGAGCACAAGTCACGTGCAATAGGCACGCAAACTCCCAGCCATTTTCTTTGTCAAGAGCACATCAGGATGCGTATTGGAAGTCTCTAGGTCCTTCGGGATCCTTCGGTTGTCCCTCTCACAAAAAAAACAAATCTCTCATTCTCGGCCTCGCTCGCTGTCCGCACCTCCCGCTCCCGCCGACAAACCACACTGCTTGATCAACATCATCACAGAAAAATGGGAGACACCCTAATGCTCTCCTCCCTCCTTCTCTCCTTCAGAGGTGATTCCACTTCTCAGGAGTTTCACTCGACGGGCAAACACATATGTGCTCCATAGTAGAGTAATAATAAAAAGGTATACGTAGAAAAATCGACCTACGAATCTATAATTAAATAGGTTAAACTAGGGTTTTGCCCGATACTACAGATCAAGGTTCAAGAAGTTAACTACGAAGGTTGTGGTGCAATCAGATAAGACTATAGCATGGGCGGTAAGCATGGATCCTTCTTAGTCACTCTAAAATGAAGCTTTTGGGATGTGTTCTTGAAATTTCCATGTTTGAAACCCAAAACGACACTTCTTTTCATGCTTTGGTTTTTCATTCTTTTGATTTTTTTATGTATTTTTAATGCCCATTTGAATCTTGGTCAAATATATCCTAGGTTTGACAAGATTTAAACAATAAGTTTAAACATGACAATGAAAGGTAATTAATCATGGATCCTTCTTAATTAATCAGTCAGTCTAATTAAAATGAAGCTTTTGGGAGGTTTTTCAAATTTCCATGTTTGAAACCCAAAACCACACTTCTTTTCATGCTTGACTTCATTTATAAGACACAGTGTAGGGTTAGGGGTAGATGACTTGTTTGATTTGAATGTGTCTAGACCTTCTTCATGAACTTTTGAATGCTTACTATATGACATAAGAAGATTATGTGCTTTCGTTTTTTATTTTTTTATTTCTTATTTTATGCTCATTTGAATATTGGTCAAATCCTAGGTTTGACCAAGATTTAAACAAGATTAAAACATCAAAATGAAAGGGTAAGCCTGGATCCTTCTTATGCACTCTAAAATGAAGCTTTTGGGGTTTTTAAAAATGATCCTTCTTAATTAGTCCATGTTTGAAACCCGAAACCACTTCTCTTCATGCTTGACTTCATAAGACAGAGTTTAATTAGGGGTTAGGGGTATAGATACATGATTTGTCTGGTTTGAATATGTCTAGATCGACCTTGTTTAACAACTTGAATGCTTACTATATGACATAAGAAGACTATGTACTTTGGTTTTTCATTTTTTTTTTTTTTTTTAATTTTCTACCCATTTGAATCTTGGTCAAATCCTAGGTTTGAACAAGATTTAAACAAGTTTAAAACATGAAAATAAAATGGTAAGCATGGATCCTTCTTAGTCTCCCTAAAATGAAGTTTTTTTTTTGAAATTTCCATGTTTCAAACCCAAAACCGCCACTTCTCTTTCATGCTTGACTTCATAAGACCGAGTTTAGGGTTAGGGGTAGATATATACATGATTTTTCTGGTTTGAATATGTCTACACCTTGTTTATCATCTTGAATGCTAGCTTACTATGGCATAAGAATGCTATGTGCTTTGGTTTTTCATTCTTTTGATTTTCTGAAGAATCTTGGTCAAATCCTAGGTTTGACCAAGATTTAAACAAGTTTAAAACATGAAAATGAGAAGGGAAGCCTGTATCATCCTTCTTATTAATTAGTCACTCTAAAATGAAGCTTTTGGGAGGTTTTGAAATTTCCATGTTTGAAACCCAAAACCACCTCTCTTCATGCTTGACTACATAAGACAAAGTTTAGGGGTTAATTAGGGGGTAGATACATGATTTGCATAGGTTGAATATGTATAGACCTTGTTTCTCAACTTTAATGCTGTTATCACCAGAATTTGACCGGATCAGAGGTGGGCCGCGATTGGAGATGGGCTTGAAGAATATGCATAGAAGAAATAACATGAATCGGCCTTCTATACCAAGTTTGGGCTAGTTTCCGTGTGTAACATAGTAGATCGCATCTTAGTTTAGAAGTTAGAGTTTTACCCGTGCACGGTTCGGTGCATGCCTGAATTAGAAAGTCCCCGGACTATAAATATGTATCTAGGGTTTATGAAATAAACAACAATCACGTTCACCACAAACCAATCTCGGCGCATCGCCAACTCCCCCGTCTCGAGGGTTTCTTCCGGGTAAGCACCATGCTGCCTAGATCGCATCTTGCGATCTAGGCAGCACACGTTTATTCGTTATGCGTTGCTCGTACTGAAGCCTTTTTGATGGCGAGCAACGTAGTTATCATAGGTGTGTTAGGGTTAGCATTGTTCATCGTATCATATGCTATCGTCGTGCGACCCTTAGGCATCTAGCCGCCCTTACACCTATCTTGGGTGTAAGGGCGGCACCCCGCTTGATCATTGTTTAGTAGATCCGATCCGTTATGGTTGCTCCTTGTTCTTCAAGGATTAGTTTAATATCTGCAATAGTTAGGCCTTACAAAGGGTTGGAGGATCCAGCGGCGTGTAGGGTGTCGTTTGCTAGCCCTAGACAGGATGTTCCGGGATCAACCTCGTGTTGGTTTTTAGGCCCTGTCTAGGATCGGCTTACGATCACCGTATGCGGCCGCGAGGCCCAATCACGGTAGGACGTTCCGATTATGCGGTGAAAACCCCAAATCGTAGTAGGTCGTTTAGCTTTGCTTTGACTGCAGGACCACCATTTGATCGTGACGCCTAGTACGCATCATGGGTGGATCGCCCTGAGCCGATTCACAGATAACCCGAGAGCCGATCGAGGCTCGTATTTAATGTTTACGTGTATGCCATGCAGGAAACTAAGCGAGGCATTCTCCAACACCTTCCTGACAGGTATAGGTCAGGTGGCATGCCCTGCATCAGATCGGACGTGCGTGCCGGAGGCTTTGCGGGCCGTCGCTCGGAGGGACCAGGGCCCGCAGTCCTGGGAGATTCCCGGCTCTACGGTGTTGCCCGTCGCTGCCCGCCGGTGGGTTTCTGACCGCAACACATTCTGGCACGCCCGGTGGGACCATCTTCGACATCCACCGCATCGCCATCTACATCCGAGATGGCGGAAAGCACTCCGGTCAAGTACGAGGATCTGCCTGAGGAGCTCAAGAAGAAGCATGACGAGATCAAGGCAGTCCTCGAAGCCGACCTCATCGGCTCTTTTCACAGAACCCGCTCACATGGCATCAGGTGGAAAGGGTTCTCACCTGAAGGCGCGCTCGATGGAGTGGACCTGTCCACCCCGTCAGAAGAACGCACCAGGTCGCTGCGTCAGGAGATCAACTTCATGGTGGCTCATTCGCTGCACCGCCATTCTGAGAGCCTGGTGAACACTTTGGAGCGTGTCGCTCTGCGCGTGATCCAGGAGATCATGAGCCATCAGTACTCTCCGTCAGGACCAGCTCTAGGGACTCACCAAGGAGAGGTGCCACTCCAGTCCCGTCCACCGCTGCCGTTCGCGTTGGCAGCGCCCGAAGCGCCGAACTCATCGGCCTACGTCGTCTACAAGATTGGTGGTGACCCCAGTGACTACCAATTTACATGAGCGCCCAAGGAGATCCCCCACGGATACACGTGCGCATACGTGCCAGACTGCAGTAACTGGGCACTCTCGAACCAGGCTGCAACAGCAGGGACTTCCGGAACAGCAGGAGGGACGTCGGGAGCAGATCTTGAGAAGCAGATGTGGCTAGCTAAGTACGCCGCTCCGACAAACCTCCAGGGCCCAGCTCCTGCAGTTGGCTTAGAGCTGGAAAAGCAAGCATGGCTGGCTAAATATGCCACCCCAGCAAATCTTCAGAGTTCGACGCCTACAGCCATCACCGCGGATCAGATTTGTACAATTCTGAAAGACCAGTTCGGCATGATGCCGAAAAGGAGGACAATCGGCTATTCCAAGCCGTACCCCAACGAGTACGAGTTGATCCCGCTACCACCCAAATATCGGCTCCCTGATTTCACCAAGTTTAATGGATCAGATGGTTCCAGCTCCATCGAGCATGTGAGCCGATATTTGGCACAGCTGGGCACGATCTCAGCGTCAGACGAGCTGCGTGTGAGGTTCTTCTCACAGTCCCTCACAGGATCGGCTTTCGGGTGGTACACATCGCTGCCACCAAACTCAATCCGGACTTGGAAGCAGTTGGAAGAACAGTTCCACGTGCAGTTTCACTCAGAAGCTTCCGAGGCTGGCATTGCCGATCTAGCACAAGTACGACAGAAGCGCGGGGAAACAGTGGCAGAATACATCCAGCGCTTCAGGACCGTTAGGAACCGATGCTATTCGGTTCATGTAAGTGAAAAAGAAGCAGTCGAGTTGGCGGTGGTGGGTCTCTCATCATCGATCAAGGACGTGGCCTCCCAAGCAGACTACCCTTCACTGGCGCACATGGTGCAGAAGCTGTCAGCATATGAACAGCGCCACCCAGATGTTTACCAGGATAAATTCAAGCGTGCGGTGGTCCTGGTTGAGGCAGATGAAGATGAAGGTCTGCGGCAGAGAAGAGGTAGCAGTGGCTGAATGGACTCGGGGGGCAAGCCCCGTGTCCTGTAAGTGGGTTAAGCCACAAGGTCCTCCAAAAGGGTTCGACTTCGACGTGACCAAAGCTGAGCAGATTTTCGACCTCTTACTCAAGGAGAAGCAGCTAAAGGTACCCGAAGGCCACAAGATCCCCACGGTGCAAGAGCTGAACGGGAAGCCATACTGCAAGTGGCATAACACGTTCACCCACGCCACCAACGACTGCAGGGTGTGGCGTCAGCAGATCCAAATGGCGATAGAACAAGGGCGGCTAATTTTCAGCCAGTACGCCATGAAGGTCGACACACACCCCTTCCCCGCCGTTAACATGGTGGAGTATACTTACCATGGAGGGTGCCAGCCAGATTTCTCGTGCAATATCAACATGGTAGGACCTGGGCACCACTCTGGTAAGGACGGAGATGAGGGCAGCTGCTCTCATAGCAAGGACACAGAGGAAGCCGCTCCACGCGATCGGCTCCGTCACGATGGCAAGCGCTACATCACAGAGGGAGAAGTGAGGAACGTAAGATATCAGCGACCTCTCTCTGATCACCTCCTCAACAAGTATGTGGGTCAATACGACCAACGCCGGCGATACAACGACGATGATGAAAAAGATCGTCTGGCTAGGAACGCCAGGAGACACCGTCGGCATGATCGCGACGAGGAGCAATATGAGCGCCACGCCGAGGAAAAGTCGAGGGAGAAAGACGACGTGGATAGGCACTGGGACGCCCCTTCTTCAGACACTGGGATTCAGGAATGAGCCGATTGCCTACAATCGGCAACTGCCCAGAATGTAAACAAAAGAAGAAGGATGCAGCTAACGTGTCCGTGTTCAAACGTCTAGGGCCTCTCCCGCCTCGGACAAGCACGCTGAGTCCTCCGTAGAAGATCTCGAGGACGATGATGAAGAAGAAGACAAGTATCATCGGCCAAGGTGGTGCCCTGATGGGCTCAGCCGTTCCCAAAAGCGAAGGGTTCAGCGACTACGTGGGTTGGAGGAAGCTGAAAGGTTATACCTGCACACGTTGAGGAAGGCGCGGCCTGATCTGGCCGCTAAAATTCAGCGAACCCTGGACGAAGAAGGTCGGCCACAAAGGAAAGAGTGGCGCCCCAGACAAAAGAAAGCCGATGATGAAACATCGGCTGGCACAAACATGGTCTTCATCCTTCCAACGGAGTTTAGTGCTCCAGGATTAGACGAAGCACCTGTGGCACAACTTGACTGCGGCCCACGGCCGGTCATCTTTGAGAAGCCACGAGAAAGAAGCTACAGGCATCTGAAGGCCCTGTACTTGCGAGGTTACATCAATGGGCAGCCTGTCAACAAGATGTTGGTGGACACCGGAGCGGCAGTCAACATTATGCCATACTCCATGCTACGTCGGTTGGGACGCTCTAGCTCGGATCTGATCAAGACCAATGTGACACTGAGCGATTTCAACGGCCAAGCATCTGACGCACAAGGTGTTCTGAACGTGGATCTGACCGTAGGAAGGAAAACCGTCCCTACGACGTTCTTTATTGTCGACAGCAAGAGCACCTATGCTGTCCTACTAGGGAGAGATTGGATCCACGCCAACTGTTGCATTCCATCCACGATGCACCAATGCCTAATACAGTGGGATGGAGATGAAGTAGAGGTCGTCCACGCAGATGACTCAGCCGAGATTTCAACGGCTGGCATGAATGTTTGGGAGACATCAGGCCAAGAGCCACTCTCAGGCATCAATTTGGACGACTGCGAGCGCATCGACGTGACAAAGGACGGGGTTCGGCTGGTTTTATCCACCGGCCTGACCGTGTAACAAGAGCAACATCTATGGACAAACGTGGCGATGCCGATCCATGATCCGCCCCAAGGATCTATGGAGGAACATTACAAAACCTTCATTGAGCAATTCAACATGGAGGCCGATTCCCACAATCGGCCAAAATTATCCTCACCATACATTTTGCCCGGGTTCAACGTCGATCTAATGGGCAATGGGTTTACGTCGGCTGATGAGCTGGAAGAAGTCAACATTGGTCCTAACAGAGCCGACGTTCACATATAGTGCCTTGGCTAACCACAGAGCCGATATCAGCAGTTACCTGGCAGAATCGGCTCGGGGGGCACCTAATCAGATGAACATGTGCGATACATGTGCAGTGAAACATTGGGGGCCGATAGAAAAATCGGCCCGTAAAAAAATTCTCATAAGGAACAAAGCCGATGCATAGCCATCGACTCTAGCACAATGACACAGGATCTACTCCGCTGCGTGTTCAAGACGCGAATGGCCTTCCAACCCTTTTCTCGAGGACCTCCAACTCGCGCAAGGTTGCTACTCAGCTGGGCAACAGAGAATTTTTGCGTACAAGGCAGCTCTTCCTTTTGCTCATAAGCCGTTGGTGATCATCTGCACATCGGCTTTCAACGGAAGAAAAGGGGATCAAGGGTGCAAGTTTGCTTGGATTCACCCAAGTTCAGGTCCGTTGTCTGAACGGTAGGTCCTCACCGCCTATCTCGCCTTAGCCGAGGCTCGGGGCAGCTGATTTGGTAGGCACTCTGCTTTGATAGCCGATTGGAGTGTCATCGTCGGCCTCAGATTATAAATCCTGTCGGAAGTGGTGGGTTATTGCAGAACCAGATCACTAGAGTTGCTGGAAGGAGACCATAGCGATGCCTCGCCGGCTCTCGATTTGAACTTATCTTAGCAATCGGCAAAAAATCGGTAAAAAGATGAATCAGCTTCGAGAAATTTCTTCTTCACTAATAGGGGATTTTTACAATGAAGAGCCGATTGCTCAAGGAGAGGAAGAACAAAAGAAGAGCCGATTGCTCAGGACTACTAATCCTACATGGCTAATCCTCGCTAGCATCATCGGCGGCGGAGTTGCCGTCGGCGCTACTTCCCAGAGATCCTCGTCGCTGCTACCCAGTCCTCGGCTGGAGCCTCTTCTTCCTCGTCATCATCATCTCGCTGTCCGCCCAAGCACGGAAGCGCTTCGCCGGCGGATATCCAGCGGAAGAGGAGGAATCATCCTCCTCCTCTTCTTCTCCTTCCTCGTGTCATCATCGTCCGCTGTCCGCCCACATGCGGGAGCGCTTCGTCGGCGGGTGCCCAGCGGAGGAGGAGGAGATGATCTTCCTCCTCCTCATGGCGTCGGCTCGCGGAAGGGGAAGATTGGGTGGAAAGACCTGATGAGGGAGAAGACGAAGAGGAAGACATGGCTACAGGAAGAGGGTTTTTGGGTGTGGGACGAATGTGAAGCAGGAGGATGAAGTGGTGAACCGTCGGCACGATAAATAAAGGTTGTAGTGGAGATTTAATGCCATAACGGTTCTCGAGGACGTGATGCCGAAACTAATCAATTCGTGCAGAGAAGCCAAGGAAGCGAGGCGATATGATGAAAGATCGCGACGGCTCGCCATGACATGACCCTTCGGAAAAGCATAATGATTTTGGAAATGTCATTTCCAAAACCAGGGGGCATGTGTTATCACCAGAATTTGACCGGATCAGAGGTGGGCCGCGATTGAGATGGGCTTGAAGAATATACATAGAAGAAATACATGAATCGGCCTTCTATACCAAGTTTGGGCTAGTTTGCCCGTGTATCTGTAACATAGTAGATCGTATCTTAGTTTAGAAGTTAGAGTTTTACCCGTGCACGGTTGGTGCACGCCTGAATTAGAAAGTCCCCGGACTATAAATATGTATCTAGGGTTTATGAAATAAACAACAATCACGTTCACCACAAACCAATCTCGGCGCATCGCCAACTCCCCCGTCTCGAGGGTTTCTTCCGGGTAAGCACCATGCTGCCTAGATCGCATCTTGCGATCTAGGCAGACACGTTTATTCAGTCCATGCGTTGCTCGTACTGAAGCCTTTTTGATGGCGAGCAACGTAGTTATCATAGGTGTTTAGGGTTAGCATTGTTCATCGTATCATATGCTATCGTCGTGCGACCCTTAGGCATCTAGCCGCCCTTACGCCTATCTTGGTGTAAGGGCGGCACCGCTTGGTCATTGTTTAGTAGATCCGATCCGTTATGGTTGCTCCTTGTTCGAGGATTAGTTTAATATCTGCATTGTTAGGCCTTACAAAGGGTTGGAGGATCCAGCGGCATGTAGGGTGTCGTTTAAGCCCTAGACAGATGTTCCGGGGATCAACCTCGTGTTGGTTTTTAGGCCTGTCTAGGATCGGCTTACGATCACCGTGCGCGGCCGCGTGGCCCAATCACGTAGGACGTTCCGATTATGCGGTGAAAACCCCAAATCGTAGTAGGTCGTTTTAGCTTTATTGATCAAGCAGGACCACCATCTGATCGTACACCTCGTACGCATCATGGGTGGATCGGCTCCTTGAGCCGATTCACAGGATAACCTGAGAGCCGATCGAGGCTCGTATTTAATGTTTACCTGAGAGCCGATCGACCGCAACAAATGCTTAGTACTATATGACATAAGAAGCTTTTGAGATGTTCTTGAAATTTCCATGTTTGAAACCCAAAACGACTTCTCTTCATGCTAGACTTCATAAGATCGACCAGTTTAGGGTTAGGGGTAGATACATTATTTGTCTGGTTTGAATATGTCCAAACCTTGTGTTTATCAACTTGAATGCTTACTATATGACATAAGAAGACTATATGCTTTTGTTTTTCCTTTTTCTGAGTTTTTTTTGAATTTAATGCCGATTTGAATCTCTTTAATTGTCAGATCCTAGGTTTGACAAATTAAGATTTAAACAAGTTTAAAATATGAAAATGAAAAGGTAAGCATGGATCCTTCTTAGTCACTCTAAAATGAAGCTTTGGGAGGTTTTTGAAATTTCCATGTTTCAAACCGAAACCACTTCTCTTCATGCTTGACTTCATAAGACAAAGTTTAGGGTTAGGGGTAGATACATGATTTGTCCGGTTTGAATATATCTAGACCTTGTTTATCAACTTGAATGCTTACGATATGACATAAGAAGACTATGTGATTTGGTTTTTCATTTTTTCTGATTTTTTTGAATTTTGTGCCCACCTATTTGTATCTTGGTCAAATCCTAGGTTTGACCAAGATTTAAACAAGTTTAAATCATTAAAATGAAAAGGGAAGCATGTATCCTTCTTAGTCACTCTAAAATGAAGTTTTTGGGAGGTTTTTGAAATTTCAATGTTTGAATCTTTTGGTCAAATCCTAGGTTTGACCAAGATTTAAACAAGTTAAAACATGAAAATGAAAAGCGAAGCGTGTATCCTTCTTAGTCACTCTAAAATGAAGCTTCGGGAGGTTTTTGAAATTTCCATGTTCAAACCCAAAACCACTTATCTTCATGCTTGACTTCATAAGACATAGTTTAGGGGTTATGGGGTATAGATACATAATTTGTCTGGTTTGAATATGTCTAGACCTTGTTTATCAACTTTAATGCTTACTATATGACATAAGAAGACTATGTGCTTTGGTTTTTCATTTTTCTGTTTTTTTTTAATTTTCCGCCCATTTGAATCTCTGTCAAATCCTAGGTTTGACCAAGATTTAGACAAGTTTAACACGTGAAAACGAATAAGTATGCCTGGATCCTTCTTAGTCACTCCAAAATGTACCAATTGATAGATGTGTTAACTTTGTTTAATGGAAAAAATAATGTCATGTAAATGAGTTAACTTGGATTTCCTACCCTTGAATCCATAGGAAACTTTGCTCTAATGCACTATACTAATCAACCGAGTTTTTACACCACCAGGTCTGTCACTTACGTGTGGTGCCCATGCGTGGGGTCCCACACTTCAGTGAGCACAGGTCACGTGCAATAGGTACGCAAACTCCCAGCCATCTTCTTTGTCCATGTTTCAAACCGAAACCAATTCTCTTCATGCTTGACTTCATAAGACAAAGCTTAGGGTTAGGGGGTAGATACATGATTTGTCTGGTTTGGATATATCTAGACCTTGTTTATCAACTTGAATGCTTACGATATGACATAAGAAGACTATGTGATTTGGTTTTTCATTTTTTCTGATTTTTTTGAATTTTGTGCCCACCCATTTGTATCTTGGTCAAATCCTAGGTTTGATAATAATTTAAACAAGTTTAAAACATGAAAATGAAAAGGGAAGCATGTATCCTTCTTAGTCACTCTAAAATGAAGTTTTTGGGAGGTTTTTGATATTTCCATGTTTGAAACCCAAAACCACTTCTCTTCATGCTTGACTTCATATATAAGACAGAGTTTAGGGTTAGGGGGTATAGATACATGATTTGTCTGGTTTGAATATGTCTAGAACTTGTTTGTCAACTTTAATGCTTACTATATGACATAAGAAAACTATGTGCTTTGGTTTTTCATTTTCTGATTTTTTTTAATGCCCATTTGAATCTTGTCAAATCCTAGATTTGACTAAGATAATTTAAACAAGTTTAAAACATGAAAATGAAAAGGAAGCATGTATCCTTCTTAGTCACTCTAAAATGAAGCTTTCGGGAGGTTTTTGAAATTTCCATGTTTAAACCCAAAACCACTTCTCTTCATGCTTGACACTTCATAAGACAGAGTTTAGGGGTTAGGGGGTATATAGATACATGATTTGTCTGGTTTGAATATGTCTAGACCTTTTTATCAACTTTAATGCTTACTATATGACATAAGAAAACTATGTGCTTTGGTTTTTCATTTTTCTGATTTTGATGCCCATTTGAATCTTGTCAAATCCTAGGTTTGATCAAGATAATTTAAACAAGTTTAAAACATGAAAATGAAAAGGGAAGCATGTATCGTTCTTAGTCACTCTAAAATGAAGTTTTTGGGAGGTTTTTGAAATTTCCATGTAGGAAACCCAAAACCACTTCTCTTCATGCATGATTGACTTCATAAGACAGAGTTTAGGGTTAGGGGTAGATATATACATGATTTTTATGGTTTGAATATGTCTAGACCTTGTTTATCAACTTGAATGCTTACTATATGACATAAGAATGCTATGTGCTTTGGTTTTTATTTTTCATTTTTTTGAATTTTATACCCATATATTTGAATCTTTGTGAAATCGTAGGTTTGACCAGGATTTAAACAAGTTTAGAACATGAAAATGAAAAGGTAAGCCCGGATCCTTCTTAGTCACACTCTAAAATGAAGCTTTTGGGAGGTTCTTGAAATTTCCATGTTTGAAACCCAAAACCACTTCTCTTCATGATTGACTTCATAAGACAGTTTAGGGTTAGGGTAGATACATGATTTTCCTTGTTTGAATATGTCTAGACCTTCTTTATCAACTTAATTAATTGAATGCTTACTATATGACATAAGAAGACCTTGATTTTTCTATTTTTTTGAATTTTTGATTTTTGATGCCCATTTGAATCTTGTTCAAATCATAGGTTTGACCAAGATTTGAACAAGTTTAAATCATGAATATGAAAAATTAACCATATATCCTTCTTAGTCACTCCAAATGTAGCTCTTGGGAGGGTTTTTGAAATTTCCATGTTTGAAACAAAAACCACTTCTTCATGCATGCTTGACTTCATAAAGATAGAGTTTAGGGTTAGGGTAGATATATACATGATTTTCTGGTTTGAATATGTCTAGACCTTGTTTATCAACTTGAATTCTTACTATATGACATGCAAAGACTTGCTTTGGTTTTTGATTTTGTTTAATTTTGAATTTTTATGCCCATTTAAATCTTGGTCAAATCCTAGGTTTGACCATGACTTAAACAAGTTTAAAACATGAATATGTAAAAGTAAGCATGTATCCTTCTTAGTCACTCCAAAATGAAGCTCTTAATTAAGAGGGTTTTTGAAATTTCCATGTTTGAAACCAAAAACCACTTATCTTCACATGCATGCTTGACTTTATAAGACAGAGTTTAGGGTTAGGGGTAGATACATGATTTTTCAGGTTTAATATGTCTAGACCTTGTTTATCAACTTAATTGAATGCATACTATATGACATAAGAAGACCTTGTTATTCATTTTATTTGAATTTTTATGCCCATTTGAATCTTGGTCAAATCCTAGGTTTGACCAAGATTTGAACAAGTTTAAAACATGAATATGAAAAGGTAAGCATGCATGTATGCTTCTCAGTCACTCCAAAATGAAGCTCTTGGAAGGGTTTTTGAAATTTCCATGTTTGAAACCAAAAACCACATCTCTTCATGCTTGACTTCATAAGACAGAGTTTAGGGTTAGGGGTAGCCACATACATGATTTTTCTGGTTTGAATATGTCTAGACCTTGTTTATCAACTTAATTGTATGCTTATTATATGACATAAGAAGACTATGTGCATTGGGTTTTCATTTTTTTATCCCCATTTGTTGAATCTTGGTCAAATCCTAGGTTTGACCAAGATTTAAACAAGTTTAAAACATGAATAATATGAAAAGTAACCTGCATCGATCCTTCTTAGCCACTCCAAAATGAAGCTCGTGGGAGGTTTTTGAAATTTCCATGATTTTTCTGGTTTGAATATGTCTAGACCTTGTTTATCAACTTGAATGCTTACTATATGACATACACAGACTATGTGCTTTGGTTTTTTTTTTTTGAATTCTTATGCCCATTTGAATCTTCGTCAAATCCTAGGTTTGACCATGACTTAAACAAGTTTAAGACATGAATATGACAAAGTAATCATGTATCCTTCTTAGTCACCCCAAAATGAAGCTCTTGGGAGGGTTTTTAAAATTTCCATGTTTGAAACGAAAAACCACTTCTCTTCACCATGCATGCTTGACTTCATAAGACAGAGTTTAGGGTTAGGGGTAGATACATGATTTTTCAGGTTTAATATGTCTAGACCTTGTTTATCAACTTAATTGAATGCTTACTATATGACATAAGAAGACCTTGGTTTTTTCTTTGAATTTTTATGCCCATTTGAATCTTGGTCAAATCCTAGGTTTGACCAAGATTTGAACAAGTTTAAAACATGAATATAAAAAAGTAAGCATGTATGCTTCTTAGTCACTCCAAAATGAAGCTCTTGGGAGGGTTTTCGAAATTTCCATGTTTGAAACCAAAAACCACATCTCTTCATGCTTGACTTCATAAGACAGAGTTTAGGGTTAGGGGTAGATACATGATTTTTCTGGTTTGAGTATGTCTAGACCTTGTTTATCAACTTAATTGAATGCTTACTATATGACATAAGAAGACTATGTGCCTTGATTTTTCATTTATTTTGATTTATTTTGAATTTTATGCCCATTTAAACAAGTTTAAATCATGAATATGAAAAATTAGTCACTCCAAAATGTAGCTCTTGAGAGGGTTTTTGAAATTTCCATGTTTGAAACCAAAAACCACTTCCGCAACTAGTTGCCCGACCCCATTTTTGTTGTGACACTTTCAAGTTTCCAAAAAATGCAAACTAAAATTCTAGACATACATTGTGTTGTGTCTTGTGCATCTGTGAAGTTTCATCCAAAAATATGTCAAAATGTGGCCTACACAAAAAGAACAAATGATCTGTAAATAGTACGTGACACTATTTACGTTTCTTCTTTTTACACAGGTCACATTTTGACATATTTTTGGATGAAACTTCACAGATGCACAAGACACAACACAATGTATGTCTAGAATTTTAGTTTGCATTTTTTGGAAACTTAGAAGTGTCACAACAAAAAATGGGGTGCGGGCGCAACTAGTTGCAAATGAGAGTTTCCCCATGCATGCAGAGTTTAGGGTTTAGGGTAGTAGACAGCACGCGCCGACGCGTGGACGAAATTTATTCTCTGTCCCCCTGACATGCACTTGCCAGTGTCTTCAACAGTCTGACACGAGCAGTGAAGCTTTTATGGAGCCCAGCGGAGAGGGGCTCCATTTCTCGAGCGGTAGCGAGGTGACATGGTGACATGCACCATGTCACCGTGTGACATGCGGCCTAAATCCAAATTTAAACATTGCGAAAAAATCTGAAAAAAATCATGCACGTTCACAGCTCATATTAAGATAACCCCTAAAAATTTCAGATCAAAATTCGAAACATACATCGAGAAACAAAAAAGAGAAACTCAGATGTGAATAGTCTACAGAGAAACTCAGATTTGAATTCGGGAACTATTCATGACAGATTTCTCTTTTTTGTTTCTCGATGTATGTTTCGAATTTTGACTTGAATTTTTTAGGGGTTATCTTAATATCTATGAACATGCATGATTTTTTTCAGATTTGTTCGCAGTGTTCAAATTTGAATTTAAACCGCATGTCACACGGTGACATGCAATAGGTGCATGTCACCTGATCTGCGGTGACGCTGGGGCTAAAAAGAAGACCTTTCCACCTCATTTCCTCCACTGTTTCACATATTTTAGCTTCTATTTATGCGGTGCCGTGGAGGTGGGGGTCTGGTCGTCACCCTCCTCCTCCCCACCTCATTTCCTCCACTGTCTCGCAACTCCTTGATCTACTACTCCTATCCATATACATGCCACTCAAATGGATGTATTTGTAGATACATCCATTTTAGTGGCAGTTAATATGGACCGGAGGAAGTACTAATAATATGAGGCATGTTTTTGAGCTGGCCCTGTTTAGTAGAGTTTACATTTGAGAGTTACATCTTTCTACCACCATTATTTTTGATTTAGCTTGTCTTTTGTGCCCACCATTTTATCGAGCAGGGTTAATGCAAGATCCATAGCAAACTAGCTTCTCATGACATTTTTTTGGCGGAGTGCATCTTCTCATGGCGAGCTAGCGACTTTGCCACTAGAGTTTTTTTTTGTTGAACTACATTTTTTGGATTTTCCCATTTTATTTGTGCACAAGCTATGAGCCGCCCGCAATTCAGCACCATATATTGGCGGGATTTTCTAGTTCAATTGTTTTGTACTAGGATATTAGCAGGATGCTATCTTCTAGGGCTTTCATTTCCCCTATATCCAGCCCCACCCACGGACAAGCAAGGGCCTCTCTCCCTACCTCGCACCTAGTCCGTCTCGCTCCCTCTCAGTCCTCCATCCGTAGCCGACATCCACCGCGCCGGAGCCAGCTCAGCGACGCCGTCAACCACACTCCGTCCGCTTCGTCGGATCTGCTTCCCCGACTCACTGGTTCATCTTACCGGCTGGCGAGATCGGTACACAAAGCGCCACCATGATCCACCGAACCAAAACGAACGGCCAACGCGCCACCTCCCCAGTCGACCAAGGTTGAACACTTTGTCCGGCAGCTTTTGTTATGTATTTGATTTCCGAGACTAGTTTATTGCTTGCTTCCACTGCTTGTTATTAGCATCTGTTTTTTTTGTAATGCCTGCTAGATATTCCCCTCGAGAATGCCTACGAAGAATCTCGGAGGCAAAATATCTTGCAGAATAAGATAATTGCAGCCAAGCTCGGCATACTGTGGAATGGGACAAAATCACCGCACCCCAAGTCGTTGCCGAGATTTTTCACCCGTGTGATGTGCCGCCAAAAGGACGATTCCGTGGGGCAGCTGCTGAAGAAGGTATTTAGCCGCACTGCTCAAATTTCATATGTGTTGTTTGCTGATTGATTTGATGAACTTTGATTTGCAGCAGCTAGCCACTGCTCATGTTCCTAACAAAGACAGTGAGCGCGCCAGTGATGCAGACATTGGTAGAAAGGAGGCGGGATTTGGTCCTATTGTTCTAGCAAGCAATCATTTGAGGGGCCGCCTAGGATCAGCACATCTGGATCCTCCTGAGCTCAACATTAAGGAGGTAATTTTATAATAGTGTTTTAAACATGACATAATCTAATGTACTGAAAGAGATCAAACTGTCAACTGGAGTGGAGTGGTATAGATGGTAGAGATATAGATATAGATTTCAGATTTCCTAATTTTTTCTTGAAAATAGGGTCGCCCCGGCCTCTGCATCCAAATGATGCACCCACCCTTTTATTGCAATGTTTTAGACTCCATTTAAGGTTTAGAAACTCATGGGTTGCTCAAAGTGGTGACATGAATCAACCAACATATTTCCTTTTAATCTGCTGATTGATTTTATGCATGGCAAATCGCAGAAGCAAGTGACTGCTCATGTCCCTGCCAAGCAGCATTGTAGCACAGATGTCCAGAGTTCCAGTGATGCAAACGTTTGTAGGAACAAAACAGAAGGATGTGGCAATGGGGAAGCTAAGATTAGGCGTCTTCAAAAGGACTTGGATGTGGCCACTTGGCGGAACAAAGAAATGAACCGAGGATGGAATTCTACAATTCAAGATGGCCTACATGCTGTTGCTGATCTGCAGAAGCTAGTGGCTGGCAACTTGGTTACCGCTTTGGCTGATGCAGATGTCCATGAGATCAACTGGACGATCTTGGAACAGGTGAAAGCACGAGCAGAAACTCTGCACTCATCTTTGCAGGTAGATGATTTTCAAAGGGTGATGCAAGAGCCGCTATATGAATAGATTGTTGTTTTCAGTTGATGATGTCCCTGGTTCTTTTGTTTACTTATGTGCTGGTAGTACTTAGGGGAACTAGCTTGTACAAGTAATTTTTTCCGATAAAGTTGTACAAGTAAATGGCACATGCTTCGCATGTTTGACCAATTAAGTTAAAAAGCTTCACAAAATCCTGCGTCGAAGTTGTTTCACTAAAAAAAAGAGCTCTCACGTGCAAGGCACGTGTAATTTACTAGTATATACTAGTACTAGTAGAGATGGTACACCTAGACATTAGAGATTTGTTTGTTTTAAAGATATTTTTAATTGTGTACAAGATGGAAAATATAACTTTAGGGCATCCACAATGTTGCTATTGCCAAATCTGATACGATGGTGAATTTGGCTTTGGTGTGAAATATAGCAATAGCTCCACAATGTAGTGGTTCCAAATATTTATAACGTGGGTCCCGCCATCAAGCTAAAACAACACATAAAGCCAATATGGAACTACTCTCACAATGTAGGGAACTAGTTCCAAATGCCAAAAGTGAAATTTGGCATCGGAGCACCTACTTGCTCCGGTTCCTTGTTTTTCTGGTTTTGGAACTACCTCTACAATGTATGGAACTAGTTCCAAAAGCCAAAAATCAAATATGGAACCACTTTTGGCTACACGTTGTGGATGCTCTTAGCAAATTCCTAGTATTTTTCATGGTCGATGTAAAAAAAGTATTTTTCATGGTTGATGTAAAAAAACAAGTTTTTTTCATGGTCGATGTAAAAAAAGAGAGAAAACATGTCTCATAAAAAGCCTTATGGTTAGCACATTTTTTTTACGGAGTAACTCTTTTTTACATAGCCCAAATTACTATTCGATTTTCCATTGAAATATTTTATGTGTATAAAGCAAGCGAAGAAGTACACATGCATTTTTCGTTTTATTCTTTTTTGACATTTCAAAATGTATAGAAGATGAATTTCGAAATAAAGAGATCATATGCACCCAAGAACCAACAAGCATATCCCCTTGACCCCGAACATACTCAGGGCCCTTTTGTTGTGGCTTTTTTTTGCCTTTTTGGCTTTTGGATTTTGGAAGCCAAAAACAAATATTATATTCTTTTGGCTTCCAAAATCCAAAAGCCAAAAAGCCACACCAAAAGGACCCTCAGCTTCAGACCTGGGATTTCGTAGGCTAGGGTTCCACAGTTTTCCACCAACCAGTAATAATTTCAACTCTGCCCCAAAATTCCCGCCGAAATCCCCCCCCGCTTCCAAAATTCAAAGCGATGTGAAATAAGTACAGTGTCGATCTTATCCCCCCGGACCGCTCAATTCAGACCTATCACCGGCGGCGCCGAACCCCGCATCTCTCTCTCACGCTTCCACCCTGCATGACCCACCGGATCATCTCACACGCCGGCGCCGGCCCACTGTCCCACTCCCACACCAGCACTACTGCCTTCTCATCGGCCACCGTAGTGACCGACGACGTTCCGCCGTCTCCCTTGCTTTTTAGCAAGCCGGAGTAGCTTCCACCTCCCCCACCCCCACCGACGACCACTGTACCATACGAGCTCCTCCGTAGCCGACTTCCACCGCCGCCTTGTCAGCGACAGTCACCATCGCCGGGTTCTCGTATCTTAATCCCCGACTCCTTCCGTCCACCGGACTGGAGAGATGGGCGCCTCCATGGTCCACGGCAGGAAACCAAAGCGTACACGCGCCCACTTCCAAGAAGGTTGATATGGCCGCATTCGTTATGCATGTGATTTCGAAAAGTATTTTTTTGCTTACTT
Source organism: Lolium multiflorum (assembly GCA_030979885.1). Classification (NCBI taxonomy): domain Eukaryota; kingdom Viridiplantae; phylum Streptophyta; class Magnoliopsida; order Poales; family Poaceae; genus Lolium; species Lolium multiflorum. The sequence continues at coordinate 188,040,279 of CM061752.1, read as the reverse complement.
GCACCGCCATCTCATTAGCATTTTTTTTGTAATGCATGCTAGATATTATTGCAATACAGAAGAATGAATTAAAAGAGAAACGGATACGGAATATATGTAGAAGATATGCAAGCCGTGTGGGCACAAGCATTTGTAACGCTATTGCCTCTAGTGCAAACCTGAACAAAATCGGAGAAGAACCCTTTCCCCTCCCCAAAGATAAAGAACAATGTTATGATTCACAATTTGATCCTGCTGAGCCTCTTGGAGAGCTGACTCAGGAAGATGCCTTGCCTGACCATTCTCCTCAACCCCACCAGGTGATTTCTGTGTTTTTACTTTGAGATATCTGTTGCAACTTCCATGTGTTGTATACTTGTATCCTGAATCCCACCAAACATGTTCACATGCCACCTCTAGGTCTCCTTAATGCATCATATATATGTTTCAGCATGCACGTCATCCTTTACTGTTCTTCATTCTATCCCATTTGCATATCATCATATATGGGACTTCTGTAGACTGAAATATCGTTTATGTGTGCTAGGAATCTGCAGCTTCAAGTAAGAATTTCGCAGGAACCACCAATGAGAGGAAGACCATTCAACATGCACCTGAATCGGTGATAGAACAGCTGCAACCAAAAAAGAAACCTGCTTCTGCTACTAGACAGTCTCAGCGATTCATGGCACTAGTTGAAGAAAATAACGAAAATGCTAAGAGTACTGAAATAAAAAAACGTGGTGAACACCCCAAGCGGTTGAATCAGCCACCTGTTACCAATCCAGTCAACCAGCGACAATCGGCAGCAGAACCAGTTTCCACAGCAACTTCTCAGCCACAATTGGCAGCAGAACCAGTTTCCACAGCAACTTCTCAGCCACAATTGGCAGCAGAACCAGTTTCCACAGCAACTTCTCAACAACAATTGGCAGCAGAACCAGTTTCCACGGCAACTTCTCAGCCACAATTGGGATCAGCAGTAGCTGTGGTAGGAAATACTGCCCAAGGACACACTGTACCAGTCCCAGCTGACACAACCACAACTGGCCAAACACTGCTAGCACAACATCAACAAACTGTTGATGATCTCCCACTGACCCATATTAGTCCTGCCATAGACAACTCCCCTGAGGATGAGCCCCACACCGAAGAAGGTACATTTTCCAATGCTTATAGTTTCATTCTCCGTTATAAAGTTATACTTTATAGATAAATAAATAAATATATATATATATATAAATATAAATATATATATCTACCTTGATAGCTTGATGTAATGCTTAACTTTGTAGTTGCACCACGATCAAGAAAAACGAGGGGCCCAACAGTAGGGAAAATGTTCGTAGCTAAGCTTGCTGGGATGGAATCAAGATTTCGCCTTTCATCTATCGTAGGTGGCAGAAGGCCACTGGACCCAGAAGAATCTTGTAAATTAGCATCGGATGTAGGAATTTTCGTCAGGAATGAAATTCCTATCTTCCCAACATGGAAAGAGCACGTAGACACCTCTGCGCATTTTGAAAAATTAGTGCACAGGTTACACGTAAGTCATCTTTCTCTTGGTAATGTTACTCATACTAGTATACCACATTGGCACGTCCCGTTCCTTCTAGCTTGTTGTTGGCTCTATGTATATCGCACCAACGGTTTATATTGTTGTGAACAGTTAAGGTTCGAGTTCGATGAGGACCAAGAGGAAGTAAAGCATGTTCTCAACAGTCTATTCTCAGACTGTCTGCGCCAGTATCGCAGCAGGCTAAAGAAGAAATACTTCACTGGAAAGATTACTGGGAGTGTTCCAACTATATCTCCTTTTAAGCAAATGACTGACAAACAGTGGGGAGATCTTGTGAAGCACTGGTCTGATCCAAAGAATATGGTATGATTTGTAAGACTGAGACCAGATCACATCTTGGATTCTTATTTATAGCAGTGTCTCACTAGTCTCCTTTTTGCAGAATTTGGCTAAACAGAATCAGGAAAACCGCGGTAAACTACTTTTACCTAGCCGTACGGGATCTCGTAACCTTATAGTGCACATTCGGCAAAAAGTAAGGACATGTTGTTTTATACTGCTATTTAGAAATATTTTAGTAAAAGATCATGCAGAGTATATACACCAGTGTGCAGCTTATATTATGATCCTCCATTTCAACCACGTTATTCGATTTATAAATGGTAGTACTAAAATGCAGATGTTACATAATGCAAGTAAAAGGGAACCAAACAAAGAGATGACTCTGCCAGAGATTTTTGAAGCATGCCAGAAGAACAAACTTGAAGTGATTGGAGAAGTCGCACAGAGTGTTCTTGTAAGTCTTCTCAAAGATTGAAATTTTGTGACGACTCACATCCCAACTTGTAGGAGTAGTAAAGTACATGTCAATATGATATTATATATGTTTATTAAAATTCATGTGATGTGAATCGGACATGCCAAACTGTAGGAATAAAAGTAGGTCATACACATGATAAATCTACTATCAGCAAGTTTCTCTGTAGTAACTATCATGTTTACACATGTGTACGAACTGAATTTTTTGCAGGAAGATATGAAATTAGAGATGGCAAAACCCGGTAAAAACGGTCTGGAAAAAACCGATGAAGAATGTGTGAAGGCATTTTCTATGGCAATAAAAAAGAAAGGCATTGCCAAAAACACTTTCTTACGGAATGCTGGACTGCTGAAGTGCAAGTCCATGTCCAAGTCAAAGTATTTGCATGCTCAAGTTCTAGAGGAGCAACTCCAAGTAGAACGAGCTGCATCAGCTGCGCTAAGACTAGAAGTCGACAATTTTAGAACGATAGCAGCACAGAAGGAGGCCCTACTGGAGCAGGTTAGGAATGCTAGTAAGTAGTAAGAAGAGTATCTGCTAGATAATTGGAGATGAACGGGGACAGTGACAGGTCATTACCTTCGTCTTGTAAAATGGTTCCTTAGTCTGAGCATATTTCGTAGGTGCATTTATCTGCAATTGCTATGATCTTGGTGGTCGTTTCCTTGTTGTGATGTGGATTTTTTTGAACCGGAACCCTGCTGATTGTTAATATTATAAGTGGATTGCCTAGCCCTTTCCATCAGTTCTGACTTGTGGTTCCGTTGGCTCGTGGATGAAGCTTGACATGGTATCAGAGCCCATAGTCTCAAGTTCGGACTTTTGGTCGCGTTGGCTAGTGCATTAAAGCTTGACACTGATGATTTTCTGTGATCCATTGATTTCCATCTTTCTACATATAGCCCAGGTCTAGAAGCTTGTCAACTGGTCTGGTTCATTCATCGCTGTATTGAGTGCAATGAACGGAACAGTGCTTCTCCTTTGTGTTGTGCTGCAACACAACAGCTGTTCCTGCTTCTGTACAGGCGAGTTGTGAACAAAGATACTTATGTATGCTACCAAATTTCGACTCCATATAATCAATAGCTTAACAACCGTCTAATTCAAAATCTCAACACTGTAGCATATACCTCCTGCCTATCGAATACAATTATTTCACACACTGAAATATTTTGTACGCGTTTTGAATTGGAGAACATGGGAACCGACTTTGGTTTCTGATTATGACTTGATGTGACCCTAGGCCCTGGATTCCTGAGCAGAAGGTATGTGTAAAAACAAAGAGATTACGAAGTGCTAATTCCCTTTTTTTGTAAGTCCTGGTGGCATTGACACTCCTTTCTTACTTGCTATATTTTTTTGGTGTTTATATATAATAGAGAATTACCAGCTTATTGTCGAACCCGTTAGATTTTGGGCAATAATTGTTACGTGGCTGCTTCTTAATTAAAGTTTATCATGTCATGTAGATGGATTTGTGAAAGATGCAGCGGGTCGTTCTTCAGATCGTCTACATGGGATTCCCATCTACATGTATGTTCATGGTTTCATGGAGTACTTCAGCTCATAGCAGCCACATACGATCCTGCAAGATTTGCATTTTTTTGACCTTGCAAGATTTGCATTCAATGTATCGCCAAGGCGCGTCCGTGAGAACTCTAGAAACATCTTCGTCTGACTCGTTTTGGCGCGCGCAGTTCCCGAGCGAATCCAATGAATTTTGACCGTTCTCTTAAAAAAAGGAACTTTGACCGTTGGATCAAGCGTTGGAGAACTGATGTGCCAACGGCCAATAATTATGATTATAACCGATTTTCAACATTTGTAGTCATCATATAGCTAACATGTATAATAGTTGGCTATAAGAATGAACTACTTTACTAACACATGGCCCACCTTTCACTCTCACAAAGTGCCTAGGAGCACGTGCAAGAGCTGGCTATTGCATAGTAGCCCACCTCCCTTCTCTCTCCTCTTCTCTCTCCTCCAACTCATCTAAAATATATTATTTAATGTCTTATAGTCAGCTGACTGGACTCTATTGTACTTGCTCTGATGTGCCAACGGCCAATAATTATGATCGTGGTAACCGATTTTCAACGTGATGATGAATTGATGTGACATTTGGCCGTACTAGTACGGTCTCATATTTTTGTATTACTTAGTACTTGGACTGTGGCCAAATTCGAAATCTCATTCCAGCGGCAAAACTTCCCGCCCGAAAAATACAAATATTTCACACGCTTCTAACTTCCCATTCTACCCTCGTAAAGATGACAACAATGTCCATGTATAAGTCGGTTGGTGGGGGGTCTACCCGTCATTTTTTTCGATCACCACCTCCCTAGCTCCGGAAACTCCCCGAAAAAAAATTCATTTCCCTCACTCTCTCCTCTGAGACCACCCACCGGAACTTCCCAAGTCCCTCTCTCTCCCACCTCCACGGCCACCGCACCGGAACATCCCCGCCGGACTTCCCTGGCCTACCCGAGGCCTCGCGATCCTCGTCATCCGGCTGTCTGCCGGAGCCGCTTCATCGACGCCGTCATCAACCGGACCGGATCATCCCCGCCGAACCTCGAAACCATATACTCATCCAGCAGTCTACCGCAGTCGTTTCAGCTGCGGTATCGTCCACCCCACCGGAGCCGCTTCGCCGGATCCGTCGTCCACCGCATCGGATCTAGCTCACCGACACCACTGTGCATTAACCGGATCTGCTTCACCGGCGCCGTGCACGATCTAAACTCTTCTACTGTCGCTTTTCTATTGCTTGCCTGCAAGTTCTTGTTTAATCTTGGGGGAACCTGTTTGTGCTAACGACGCGCCGTTACGTTTTTGCAGATGAGATGAGTAACCATGAAGTGTAATGGCCGTCTCTCCAACCCCAAGTAGCACATGTAGCGTACTTCATCACCGGATCTATCAACCCCAGGAAGATCTGCTGTGACTCCCACAGAGTGCTTCTCCTAATGTAAGTCCCTTGTTTTAGCGCCATGTTCTGGGTTCAGATGCTTGTTTGTCTGAAGCTCTTTTAGTTCATTCCTAGCTATGACCGTAACACCTTGCTATTTTCTACTTCATTGCTAACTTTAAGCGATTGAACATTTTGGTTTGCATTCCCTGCTCTGTAGATGTAGCCATCATAACTTCTATCTTGCTCAGTCGTTGTTACAAAAATTATAGGTATTATAGTAACATCCTGCTATTATTTAGTTCATGGCCAATTTTAAGTAATTGCACATGTTGGTTCGCATTCCCTGCTCTATAGCTTTTGGCATCGTAACTTCTATATTTGGTTTACATTCCCTGCTCTGTAGATCTAGCCATCATAACTTTATCTTGCTCAGTCGTTGTTACAAAAATTATGGCCTGCTACTATGTTGTTTGTGCCAATTTTTTACTCCATGAACATGTTGGCTTGCATTCCCTGTACTACAGGTGATGCCATTGTTTTGTATCTAGTTCATTGTAAGCTAACAAAGTAAGGACTTAGTTTGGCATGCTATCACTCTGCTATCTAGCCTGTAGTACAAATAAACTTGTCATACTACTAGATAATAATTTTGCGTGCCATCTTGTTCTTCAAAAGCTGCATTATTGACTTGTTTCTCTGACTTGGCATGACGCTCACATATGGAAAGCTGAACATATTGGTTTGCATTCCCTCTTATACAAGTTCACAGGTGATCCCACTATATTCTGTATCTGGTCCATCCTAAGCTCCAACATTAACTATCCTCTATGTGTTGCTCATTACAAGTTTATATCCCGAAACATCTTGATTTGCATCCCCTTCACTATAAGTTCAGGAGTATTATTTAGTTCACGGCCAAAATTAAGTAATTGCACTTGGCACATGTTGGTTCACATTCCCTCCTCTTTAGCTTTTGCCATCGTAACTTCTATTTTTGGTTTACATTCCCTGCTCTGTAGATGTAGCCATCATAACTTCATCTTGCTCAGTCGTTGTTACAAAATTTATAGCCTGCTACTATGTTGTTCATGCCAATTTTGTACTCCCTGAACATGTTGGTTTGCATGGGACTCGACAGTAGTAAGTCTGCTGTTTCATTCTAACATGCTCTGTTATATTGGCTGTTGGTATGCGGCATGCACTCTTTGTTTGCTTATTGTGCGCATTACAATGATCTTGTTATAACGACGAAATGATGAGTTCCAAATTCTTTGGCAAACAATATTGTAGTGTCTTTGCCTTTCCATTATTGCTGTCTTAACTTGTAATGTCTTTGTTTCAGATATAGGTGCTGCATGGACAACTTAAAAGATTGTCGGATCGCTTCATTGTATTGCTAGGTTTAATTACCATTCAATTTCTCTGGGTTCTGTAATATTTTTTCAATGCCTTGCAGCTGATGTAATATTTAGTTAGTTTTTATAGTTCTTTCGCGCATTTTTTCTTTGGTGCTTGTGGTAAGTGAGGCTATCCGACAGAAATCAATGCTGCGTAAATATTCTCAGTATCTAAATCACGAATTCCCATCCCTTAAACGGCCCAATTAAGCGAAATCACATATGTGCCCGCCCGCAAAATCCTAAAGCGCCTATTATGCCGGCATATAAACAACAACTAAACGGGCTGGCCCACTTACTTATTGGGCCAGCCCATTTGATTTACGGTGGACCCCACACACTAATTGGGCTGGCCCACTTGCTTTAAGGTGGACCCCACCCACTACTGGGCCGGCCCACTAATTAGTTGGGCCAGCCCAATTGCTTTTGTGGTGGACCCCACATACTAAATGTGCCGGCCCTTTAAGAGGAAAGTGGGACCCACCTGTGTTTTTGGCCCGGCCCATTATCTTGTTGGGCCGGCCCACTTGCTATATGGTGGTCCCCACATACTAATTGGGCCGGCCCTTTAACAAAGTGGGGCCCAGTGCTTTTGGCCCGCCCACTATCTTGTTGGGCCGGCCCACTTGCTAGATGGTGGACCCCACATACTAAATGGGCCCCTTTAACGGGGAGTGGGACCCAAGTGTTTTGACCCGCCCACTATCTTGTTGGGCCGCCCACTGCTATATGGTGGACCCCACATACTAAATGGGCCACCCTTTAACCGAAAGTGGGACCCACTGTTTTTGGCCCCGCCCACTATCTTGTTGGGCCGCCACTTGCTATATGGTGGACCCCACGTACGAAATGGGCCGGCCCTTTAACAGAAAGTGGGACCCACTGTGTTTTTGGCCCGGCCCACTTTCTTGTTGGGCCAGCCTGTTTGATCTATTGTGGACCCCACGTACTAAATGGGCCGGCCCCGATAACAGGAAAGTGGGACCCACATGCTAATTGGGCCGGCCCAATAACTTCTTGGGCCGGCCCAGTTGTTTTAACGTGGAACCCACTAGTTAAATTGGCCGGCCCGATAACAGGAAAGTGGGTCCCACATGTCTTGTGGGCCGGCCCTTTTGCCTGTTGACCGGTCAAACGAGTGCATTCGGTCCGGCCCACATGCTTAGTGGGCCGGCCCATTAAAGTTTTGACCAGTCAACCTTAGAGGTTAGGCCCGGCCCACGTAACTAATGGACCAGCCCAGCTATATAGTTGACCGGTCAAACTAAGTCAGCTGGCCCGGCCCGCAAACTTAATGGGCCGGCCCGCTTAAGACGTGGCAGCCTCGTGTGGGCCTACCATCTACCACAGGGTTTCAGCCGGTTAACGCCGTTAACTGCCAGTTAACGGTGCCACGTGTCAATTTGCATGACGTCAGCAGTCAACGGGCTCCCGGAAACACTTGGGCAACGGTCCGATTTTCCGTGGCGGAAGGGCGCCCAAGCGCGACGGACCGAAAAATCGTCGTAGGACTTTGCCTGACGCAGTTTCGACAACAGAACCCATATCGTCGGGTTAGGCCCATAGGGCGAAAAATGCCCCTTAGTTGACGATTTTGGGACGTTGTCTATCGAACTTTTCTGTAGTGAACTGTGGACCCCGGTCCTATTCTTTTACATTGAATACAATCTACTGCAATACTTGTTTACTGTTCTTCGCAAACAATCATCATCCACACTATACATCTAATCCTTTGTTACAGCAAGCCGGTGAGATTGACAACCTCACTGCTTCGTTGGGGCAAAGTACTTTGGTTGTGTTGTGCAGGTTCCACGTTGGCGAATCCCCGGTGTTGCGCCGCACTACATCCCACCGCCATCAACCTTCGACGTGCTTCTTGGCTCCTACTGGTTCGATAAACCTTGGTTTCTTACTGAGGAAAAACTTGCTGTTGTGCGCATCATACCTTCCTCTTGGGGTTCCCACGAACGTGTGTATTACACGCCATCAAGCATATTTTCTGGCGCCGTTGCCGGGGAGATCAAGACACGCTGCAAGGGGAGTCTCCACAATCCAATCTCTTTACTTTGTTTTTGTCTTGCTTTATTTTATTTACTTTCTTGTTTGCTGCATTATATCAAAACACAAAAAAATTAGTTGCTAGTTTTACTTTATTTACTGTCTTGTTCTCTATATCAAAACACAAAAAAAATAGTTACTTGCATTTACTTTATTTACTTTTTGTTTATTTCATCATGTTTCCTCCTAAGTACACTCTAAAAGACATACCGGTAGGACGTGGGTCTATAATTGGGAGAGATAATATAGAAGATTTTTTCACTCATGTTAGTACCACTGAAGATTTTGAAGATAGACACTTGGTAGAACTTGCTCCTACTTATGAAATTGCTGCTGCTTCTTTAGTTCACATGTTGGAAACTAAATTTGTTAATCTTAATCCTATAATCCAACACATGTTTCTCACACTTGGTGATATGGAAGAAGGGGAAAAGAAAGATTTTGTTTTAGAAACCCTTCTTAAAGAATTTGGTGGTGTAGCAAGAGAGGCTAGAAAGGTCTTTATCAAATACAATATGCTTGGCTCTTATACCAATTTTGTTAGTATCCTTGAAAAGATGGATATGGAGAGAGTAAGGTACACTAATAATATTAATGATGGTGGGGAGATTAAGACAACAATACCTTGTAAGCTCCTGGGAATGAATGACGCTCTAGAAAATAACTATGGTTGGCTTGTTCCTGAAAATTTGTTTGACGAGGATAGCAAGCCTAAGAATAATGAAAAGGGAGCCTCTGAAACTCACATAGATAAGATAAAATGCATAGTTGAGAAAACTCCCAACACCTATGTTGATGCTTCATCTCTTGATAACACTTGATATACACTTTCTGCGCCTAGCTGAAAGGCGTTAAAGAAAAGCGCTTATGGGAGACAACACATGTTTTTACTACAGTACTTTTATTTTGTATTTAAGTCTTGGAAGTTGTTACTACTGTAGCAACCTCTCCTTATCTTAGTTTTGTGCATTGTTGTGCCAAGTAAAGTCGTTGATAGTAAGGTTCATAGTAGATTTGGATTACTGCGCAGAAACAGATTTCTTTGCTGTCACGAATTTCGACCTAATTCTCTGTAGGTAACTCAGAAAATTATGCCAATTTACGTGCGTGATCCTCAGATATGTACGCAATTTTCATTAAATTTGGGAATTTTCATCTGAGCAAGTCTGGTGCCACTTTAAAATTAGTCTTTACGAACTGTTCTGTTTTGACAGATTCTGCCTTTTATTTCGCATTGCCTCTTTTGCTATGTTGGATGAATTTATTTGTTCCATTAATGTCCAGTAGCTTTGTGCAATGTCCAGAAGTGTTAAGAATGATTATGTCACCTCTGAACATGTAAATTTTTATTATGCACTAACCCTCTAATGAGTTGTTTGAGTTTGGTGTGGAGGAAGTTTTCAAGGATCAAGAGAGGGAGATGATACAATATGATCAAGGAGAGTGAAAGCTCTAAGCTTGGGGATGCCCGTGGTTCACCCTGCATATTTTAAGAAGACTCAAGCGTCTAAGCTTGGGGATGCCCAAGGAATCCCCTTCTTCATCGACAACATTATCGTTCCTCCCCCGAAACTATATTTTTATTCCATCACATCTTATGTGCTTTGCTTGGAGCGTCGGTTTGTTTTTATTTTTGTTTTTGTTTGAATAAAATGGATCCTAGCATTCATTGTGTGGGAGAGAGACACGCTCCGCTGTTGCATATGGACAAATATGTCCTTAGGCTTTACTCATAGTATTCATGGCGAAGGTTGAATCTTCTTCGTTAAATTGTTATATGGTTGGAATCGGGAAATGCTACATGTAGTAATTCTAAAATGTCTTGAATAATTTGATACTTGGTAATTGTTGTGCTCATGTTTAAGCTCTTGCATCATATACTTTGCACCTATTAATGAAGAAATACATAGAGCTTGCTAAAATTTGGTTTGCATAATTGGTCTCTCTAAAGTCTAGATAATTTCTAGTATTGAGTTTTGAACAACAAGGAAGACGGTGTAGAGTCTTATAATGTTTACAATATGTCTTTTATGTGAGTTTTGCTGCACCGGTTCATCCTTGTGTTTGTTTCAAATAACTTGCTAGCCTAAACCTTGTATCGAGAGGGAATACTTCTCATGCATCCAAAATCCTTGAGCCAACCACTATGCCATTTGTGTCCACCATACCTACCTACTACATGGTATTTCTCCGCCATTCCAAAGTAAATTGCTTGAGTGCTACCTTTAAAATTTCCATTCTTTACCTTTGAAATATATAGCTCATGGGACAAATAGCTTAAAAACTATTGTGGTATTGAATATGTACTTACGCATTTTATCTCTTATTAAGTTGTTTGTTGTGCGATAACCATGTTCCTGGGACGCCATCAACTACTCTTTGTTGAATATCATGTGAGTTGCTATGCATGTCCGTCTTGTCTGAAGTAAGGGAGATTTACCACTCATTTAATGGTTAGAGCATGCATACTGTTAGAGAAGAACATTGGGCCGCTAACTAAAGCCATGAATCATGGTGGAAGTTTCAGTTTTGGACATACATCCTCAATCTCATATGAGAACATTAATTGTTGCTACATGCTTATGCATTAAAGAGGAGTCCATTATCTGTTGTCTATGTTGTCCCGGTATGGATGTCTAAGTTGAGAATAATCAAAAGCGAGAAATCCAAATGCGGGTTTTCTCCTTAGACCTTTGTACAGGCGGCATAGAGGCACCCCTTTGTGACACTTGGTTAAAACATGTGCATTGCTAATCCCGGTAATCCAAGCTAATTAGGACAAGGTGCGGGCACTATTAGTACACTATGCATGAGGCTTTCAACTTGTGAGATATAATTTACATAACACATATGCTTTATTACTACCGTTGACAAAATTGTTTCTTGTTTTCAAAACCAAAGCTCTAGCACAAATATAGCAATCAATGCTTCCCTCTGCGAAGGGCCTTTCTTTTACTTTTATGTTGAGTCAGTTCACCTATCTCTTTCCACCTCAAGAAGCAAACACTTGTGTGAACTGTGCATTGATTCCTACATACTTGCATATTGCACTTGTTATATTACTTTACATTGACAATATCCATGAGATATACATGTTATAAGTTGAAAGCAACCGCTGAAACTCAATCTTCCTTTGTGTTGCTTCAATACCTTTACTTTGATTTATTGCTTTATGAGTTAACTATTATGCAAGACTTATTGATGCTTGTCTTGAAAGTACTATTCATGAAAAGTCTTTGCTTTATGATTCAGTTGTTTACTCATGTCATTACCATTGTTTTGATCGCTACATTCATTACATATGCTTACAATAGTATGATCAAGGTTATGATGGCATGTCACTCCAGAAATTATCTTTGTTATCGTTTGCTCGGGACGAGCAGAACTAAGCTTGGGGATGCTGATACGTCTCCGACGTATCGATAATTTCTTATGTTCCATGCCACATTATTGATGATATCTACATGTTTTATACATACTTTATGTCATATTTATGCATTTTCCGACTAACCTATTAACGAGATGCCGAAGAGCCAGTTGTTTTTCTGCTGTTTTTGATTTCAGAAATCCTAGTAAGGAAATATTTCGAATTGACGAAATCAACGCCGGGGCCTATTTTTACATGAATCTTCCAAGACCGGAGGGAGACGGGGGCCACGGGCGCCGCCACACTAGGGCGGCGCGGCCTAGAGGGGCCCGCGCAGCGTGTGGGGCCCCCGTGACTCTCCCGACTCCGCCCTTCCGCCTACTTAAAGTCTTCGTCGCAAACCCCAACCGAGAGCCACGATATGGAAAACACCGCCGCCAATCCCATCTCGGGGATTCAGAGATCGCCTCCGGCACCCTGTCGGAGAGGGGAATCATCTCCCGGAGGACTCTTCACCGCCATGATCGCCTCCGGAGTGATGAGTGTAGTTCACCCGACTATGGGTCCATAGCAGTAGCTAGATGGTTGTCTTCTCCTTATGGGCTTCATTGTCGGATCTTGTGAGCTGCCTGACATGATCAAGATCATCTATCTGTAATGCTATATGTTGTGTTTGTCGGGATCCGATGAATAGAGAATACTATGTTATGTTGATTATCAATCTATTACCTATGTGTTGTTTATGATCTTGCATGCTCTCCGTTATTAGTAGAGGCTCTGGCCAAGTTTTTGCTCTTAACTCCAAGAGGGAGTATTTATGCTCGATAGTGGGTTCATGCCTCCATTAAACTGACATAAAGTTCTAAGGTTGTGGATGTGTTTTGCCACTAGGGATAAAACATTGATGCTATGTCCGAGGATGTAGTTATTGATTACATTACACACCATACTTAATGCAATTGTTTGTTGTTTGCAACTTAATACCGGAAGGGGTTCGGATGATAACCTCGAAGGTGGACTTTTTAGGCATAGATGCATGCCGGATAGCGGTCTATGTACTTTGTCGTAATGCCCAATTAAATCTCACTATACTCATCATATCATGTATGTGCATGGTCATGCCCTCTCTATTTCTCAATTGCCCGACCTGTAATTTGTTCACCCAACATGCTATTTATCTTATGGAGAGACACCTCTAGTGAACCGTGGACCCCGGTCCTATTCTTACATTGAATACATCCGCTGCAATACTTGTTTTACTGTTTTCTGCAAACAATCATCATCCACACTATACATCTAATCCTTTGTTACAGCAAGCCGGTGAGATTGACAACCTCACTGTTTCGTTGGGGCAAAGTACTTTGGTTGTGTTGTGCAGTTCCACGTTGGCGCCGGCCCGGTGTTGCGCCGCACTACATCCCGCCGCCATCAACCTTCGACGTGCTTCTTGGCTCCTACGGTTCGATAAACCTTGGTTTCTTACTGAGGGAAAACTTGCTGCTGTGCGCATCATACCTTCCTCTTGGGGTTCCCAACGAACGTGTGTATTACACGCCATCACCCACTCACTAGTGGTGTCTCTCCCATAAGATAAATAGCATGTTGGGTGAACAAATTACGTTGGGCAATTGACAAATAAAGAGGGCATGACCATGCACATACATGATATGATAAGTATAGTGAGATTTAGTTGAGCATTACGACAAAGTACATAGACCGCTATCCAGCATGCATCTATGCCTAAAAGTCCACCTTCAGGTTATCATCCGAACCCTTCCAGTATTAAGTTGTAAACAACAAGCAATTGCATTAAGTATGGTGCGTAATGTAATCAATAACTACATCCCTGGACATAGCATCAATGTTTTATCCCTAGTGGCAAACAAGACATCCACAACCTTAGAACTTTCGTCACTGTCCAGATTTAATCGAGGCATGAACCCACTATCGAGCATAAATACTCCTTCTGGAGTTAAGAGTAAAAACTTGTCCAGAGCCTCTACTCATAACGGAGAGCATGCAAGATCATAAACAACACATAGGTAATAGATTGATAATCAACATAACATAGTATTCTCTATCCATCGGATCCCGACAAACACAACATATAGCATTATAGATAGATGATCTTGATCATGTTAGGCAGCTCACAAGATCCGACAATGAAGCACATAAGGAGAAGACGACCATCTAGCTACCGCTATGGACCCATAGTCCAGGGGTGAACTACTCACACATCACTCCGGAGGCGATCATGGCGATGAAGAGTCCTCCGAGATGATTCCCCTCTCCAGTGTGCCGGAGGCGATCTCCTGAATCCCGAGATGGGATTGGCGGCGGGCGTCTCTCGGGAAGGTTTTCCATATCGTGGCTCCTGCATCGGGGGTTTCGACGAAGACTATATGTAGGCGGAAGGGTCGGTCAGGCCACACGAGGGCCCCACACGCCAGGGCCGCGCGCCAGACTGGGCCGCGCCGCCCGTTGTGGCGCGCCGTGGCCCCACTTCGTAAGTCCTCCGGTCTTCTGGAAGCTTCGTAAAAATAGGCCCCCGGGCGTTGATTTCGTCCAATTCCGAGAATATTTCTTACTAGAATTTCTGAAAACAAAAACAGCAGAAACAAGAACTGCTCTTCGGCATCTCGTTAGTAGGTTAGTGCCGGAAATGCATAAATATGACATAAAGTATGCATAAACATGTAGATATCATCAATAATGTGGCATGGAACATAAGAAATTATCGATATGTCGAGACGTATCATCCAAATCGATGACGGTGACTGGCTGCCGATTGCTCCCTCCCCCCACCGAGGGAATTTCCTGGGGATTTCAGCCTCACGGAGCTCTTTTCTCTCTCGGGTGTTTTCCGCCCCACGAGGCGGCGGTGACTCTTCGCGACCATCCTCTCGGAGCTTAGGTTTTCGGCACGAAGAAGTACGCGGCGAGAGGAGGCCGAGGTTCGTGGGCCCCCTCCCACAAGGCGGCGTGGCTGTAAGGTGGCCCGCGCCGCCTATGAGGGGGGCCCATGGCGGCCCTCTCGGCTCCTCCTTTTCCTCCTTCGCCTTCTGGAAAATAGGATTTTTCATATAATTTCACAATTGGTGATCTTCCGAAATATTGCATTTTGACGGTGCTTTTTCCAGCATCCTGACTCCGCTGCGCGATCCTCCAATAATCATGAAACATGCAAAATAGATGAAATAACATAAGTATCATCTCCAAATACGAAATATATCAATGAATAACAAGAATTATGATATAAAATAGTGATGCAAAATGGACGATCAACTCCCCTGCGACTTCGTTGTCCCCAAGCGAAACTGAACTCAAGAACAAGACCACATGTTTATGGAGTGAATGAGTCGATAAATAAAATACGAACAAGAAGCATCATATTAATTTACACAAGACATTCTAGTAGACAACTTCCTCATATAATTCAACTTGAAACAAGTAGAAGGAAATCACAAATAAAGGTGCATAGGAAATCATAATTGGTGATGGCAAACTTCGTTCTTGGTCAGAGAACATTTAACAGATTGTACTTATTTATCGAGCAGCGCTCTTATATCAAAGCTTATAGCAAAACTTGCATATTCAATCATAATAATCTCCTCATAATCATCGATAATCTTCAAAGCCATATTAATTCAGATAAAACTTTTACTAAACAAGGAAGAAATAAAAGGCATGATTAAGTAGATCACAATATAGATGGTTGGATCACAACAACTCAATTGCTTGCTTAAGATAGAGGGAAATAGGTTTACTGACTCAACATAAAAGTAAAAGATAGGCCCTTCGCAGAGGGAAGCATGGATTAAATCATGTGCTAGAGCTTTTCAAGTTTTGAAATCATATAGAGAGCATAAAAGTAAAGTTTTGAGAGGTGTTTGTTGTTGTCAACGAATGGTAGTGGGCACTCTAACCCCCTTGCCACAGACCTCCAAAGAGCGGCTCCCATGAAGGACGTTATCTCTACCAGCAAGGTAGATCATCCCTCTTCTCTTTTGTTCACACATGTACTTTAGTTTATTTAAGGATGACACTCCTCCCAACCTTTGCTTTCTCAAGCCATGGCTAACCGAATCCTCGGGTGCCTTCCAACATTTCACATACCATGGAGGAGTGTCTATTGCAAAATTAAGTTGCTTACTGATGAATCAGAGTGATACGTCTCCGACGTATCGATAATTTCTTATGTTCCATGCCATATTATTGATGATACCTACATGTTTTATGCACACTTTATGTCATATTCGTGCATTTTCTGGAACTAACCTATTAACAAGATGCCGAAGAGCTAGTTGATGTTTTTCTGCTGTTTTTGGTTTCAGAAATCGTAGTAACGAAATATTCTCGGAATTGGACGAAATCAACGCCCAGGTCCTATTTTGCCACGAAGCTTCCAGAAGACCGAAAGGGATACGAAGTGGGGCGATGAGGCGCCGCCACCATAGGGCCGCGCGGCCCAGGGGGGCCCGCGCCGTCCTATGGCGTGGGCCCCTCGTCAGCCCCCGACGCTTCCCTTCCGCCTACTTAAAGCCTCCGTCGCGAAACCCCCGATACGAAGAATCACGATACGGAAAACCTTACCGAGACGCCGCCGCCAATCCCATCTCGGGGATTCTGAGATCTCCTCCGGCACCCCGCCGGAGAGGGGATTCATCTCCCGAGGACTCTTCACCGCCATGGTCGCCTCCGGAGTGATGAGTGAGTAGTTCACCCCTGGACTATGGGTCCATAGCAGTAGCTAGATGGTTGTCTTCTCCTCATTTTGCTTCATTGTTGGATCTTGTGAGCTGCCTAACATGATCAAGATCATCTATCTGTAATGCTATATGTTGTGTTTGTCGGGATCCGATGGATAGAGAATACTATGTTATGTTAATTATCAAGTTATTACCTATGTGTTGTTTATGATCTTGCATGCTCTCCGTTATTAGTAGAGGCTCTGCCAAGTTTTTGCTCTTAACTCCAAGAGGGAGTATTTATGCTCGATAGTGGGTTCATGCCTACATTGATACCTGGGACAGTGACAGAAAGTTCTAAGGTTGTGTTGTGCTGTTGCCACTAGGGATAAAACATTGATGCTATGTCTAAGGATGTAGTTATTGATTACATTACGCACCATACTTAATGCAATTGTCTGTTGCTTTGCAACTTGATACCTGAAGGGGTTCGGATGATAACCGAAGGTGGACTTTTAGGCATAGATGCAGTTGGATGGCGGTCTATGTACTTTGTCGTAATGCCCAATTAAATCTCACTATATTTATCATGACATGTATGTGCATTGTTATGCCCTCTCTATTTGTCAATTGCCCGACTGTAATTTGTTCACCCAACATGCTTTTATCTTATGGGAGAGTGATACGTCCAAAACGTATCTACTTTCCCGAACACTTTTGCTATTGTTTTGCCTCTAATTTGTGTATTTTGGATGCAACTAACACGGACTAACGTGCTTTCAGAACTGTTCCGTGTCTCGTTTTTGTGCGTAAATCCAACTTTCAGGAAAACCTCGGGATTTTGACGAAAGGGCCTATTTTCCCAGTATCGACAGAGCGTAAGGGCATTGAGTGGAGGCCCCAGGCCCCACACCACATGGCGGCGCGGCCCAGGGGGCCCGCGCGCCATGTGGTGTGGCCCCCGGCTGGCCTCCACGCCCTTCGGACTACTTATTCGCCTCGACCTAAAAACGCACGGGGAGAAGTCGAAGTCGCCGAAACCCTCCAGAACGCCGCCACATCGCAAACTCCGTCGCGGGAGCCAGTCTCCGTTCTGGCACTCCGCCGGGACGGGGAATTGGAGGAGATCATCACCGCCATCACCGCCAACGCCTCTCCATCAACCAGCAATGTTTCCATCCATGTGTGAGTAATTCCCCCGCTGTAGGCCGAAGGGGATGGTAGGGATTGGATGAGATTGGTCATGTAATAGCATAAGATTGTTAGGGCATAGTGCCTAGTGTCCGTAATTGGTACTTTTATGATATTGTTGAAACTTGTTATGCTTAATGCTTGTCACTAGGGCCCGAGTGCCATGATCTCAGATCTGAACATGTTATTGATTCATGAAGATATTCGTTGTTTATGATCTTACCTGCAAGTTGTATACACATGTCGCTGTCCGGAACCAATGGCCCCGAGTGACAGAAATCGGGACAACCGGAGGGAATGGTAGCGACGTGAGGATCACATGTGTTCACGGAGTGTTAATGCTTTGCTCCGCTTCTATTAAAAGGAGTACCTTAATATCCGTAGTTTCCCTTGAGGCCGGCTGCCACCTACCGGTAGGACAAAAGATGTTGTGCAAGTTTCTCATTGCGAGCACGTACGACTATAATTGGAACACATGCCTATTGATTGATTAGTACTTGGACACCGCTTTATTATTATCTGCAAATGCCCTGCTATGATTGTTACATGAGTTTCTCTCATCCATGCAACGCCCGTTATCCGTCCCCGTGCCTACAGTATTTTAATCATGCTGTTTACTAAAATCACTACTGCTGTCTTTGTTACTCTGCTGCTGTTATTTCTACTCGCTACGCTATAAAACTGTTACTATCGATAAACTCTTGCGAGCAAGTCTGTTTCCAGGTGCAGCTGAATTGACAACTCCGTTGTTAAGGCTTACAAGTGTTCTTTGTCTCCCTTGTGTCGAATCAATAAATTGGGTAATACTTCCTCGAAGATTGCGATCCCCTATACTTGTGGGTCATCAAGACTATTTTCTCCGTTGCCGGGGAGCATAGCTTTATTTGGAAGTTCACTTGGATTGATATTGTTCGCTGCAAATTCTCCATCATGGGTAAAACTCGCGATACTAAGGTCGCCATATTACCATCCACTACAAGAAAAGGTACAACTCTGAGTACCTCTCTGCTGCTCTTGATTCACCATCTGTGATTGATAAACTTGTTTCACCACCACATGCTTCAAATGCTGGTACTTCTGCTGAATCTGAAAACTCTCATAATACTGATAATATGTCTGCTGTGCTTGATGATAGTGGTTCATTGGGAACTTTTCTAGATGCTAAAATTGCTAGGTCTAGACAAATTGAAAATGCTGAAACTCCTGATGTTACTACACCTGTTAATTCACCTGAACTTGAATACTCTAGTGATGATCTTGATGAAGATTATGTGGAACTTGATGATGATTTTATTGAAAAATGCCATGCTACTACTGATGCAAGAAAAATTAAAAAGTTGCTTGCAGAACATACTGTTAGATATAAACTGTCTCCTGATCCTAAATTTGCCACATCTCCTATAAACATTGAGGATAAAGATTATGATTTTTCTCTTGATCTATCTCATATAGCTATTGTTGAGAAAACACCCTTTTGTGGTACTGAAAAAGAAAGTGCTGTTGAACACATGACTGAGTTATCTACTTTGAGTAGCTTGTTTTCTGATGATGTTAAGAAGCGTACTTACTTTGTTGCTAAAATCTTTCCATTCTCATTAAAGGATGACGCTAAAACTTGGTATAATAGTTTGCCACCTAGTTCTATTAAAAGTCCAAAAGAATTGCTTGCTGTTTTCTTCCGGAAATATTTTCCTGCTAGTGCTCAACATGCTGCTTTGCAGAGAGTTTATAATTTTGATCAGGGAGATGAAGAGAAATTGCCCGAGGCTTGGGCGAGATTTTGCTCTCTTATTAGAGCTCACCTGACCATGATTTAGAAAAGCATGATCTACTTGATATATTTTATAGTGGACTAACCATTGAGTCTAGGGCATACCTGGATAGTTGTGCTGGTTGCTGGAGGAAAAGAACTCCGACGACGCTGAAGAATTATTGGCTAAAATAGGCCGGAATTATGATGATTGGACTACGCCTGAACCAACTCCAACGCCAATAGTGAAGAAGAGGGGTTTAATTAAATTGAATGATGAAGATATGAGGGAAGCCAAGAAGTCTCTCAAGGAGAAAGGTATTAAATCTGAAGATGTATAGAATCTACCTCCCATAGAAGATATATGTGAGATAATTCCCCCTTCATCCATGATTGAGGTAAATTCCTTCAGCGCTTTACTAGGGAAGATATTCCGTATTCAAAACCTCCTGCACAATGCTTAGATGAGTTTGATAATTATATTGTTAAGCAAGAAAATTTTAATATGAGAGTAGAGAATCATCTAATGGAAAATTCTCAAGCTATTAGTCAATTGCATGATATTGTGGAGAGAACCTCCAATGATGTTAAGATGCTTATTAAACATTTTCATATGGTTCAAACTCAAATTGATCAACTCACTAAAGTGCAAAATGACTTGCTAGGAAATAATTCTAAAGAAAAACATGCTTATGAAGTAACAACTAGAGGTGGTGTCTCTACCCAGGATCCTCTATATCCTGAAGGGCATCCCAAAAGAATTGAACAAGATTCTCAACAAACTAAAACTAGTGCTCCATCTAAGAAAAAGAAGAAGAAACATAAAAATGTTGTAGAATCCTCTGAACCTGTTAATGATCCTAATAGTATTTCTATTTCTGATGCTGAAACTGAAAGTGGTAATGAACATGATAAAGATAATGATAAGAATGATACTCCTGATAAAGAAGAAGTTGAAGAAGAACCTGAAAAGCATGCTAAAAATAAAAAGTATACTAAAGAAGATTTTATTGCTGAGAAACATGGTAATGAGAGAGAACCTTGGGTGCAAAAGCAAATGCCTTTTCCTGCTAAGAAACTAAAATAAAAGGAAGAAGAACACTATAATAAATTCTTTGATTGGATGAAACCTTTATTCTTGCAAATCCCTTTGACTGATGCTATTAAATTGCCTCCTTATTCAAAGTATATGAAAGATATTGTTACTAACAAAAGGAAAATCCCCAATGAGGAAATTTCCACTATGCTTGCTAATTACTCTTTCAATGGCAAAGTTCCAAAGAAGTTGGGCGACCCAGGTAAACCGACTATTCCTTGTTCTATTAAGAATAATTATGTTAGAACTGCTCTATGTGACTTGGGAGCCGGTGTTAGTGTTATGCCTTTTTTCTCTTTATAAGAGACTTTACTTAGATAAGTTGATACCTACTGATATATCTTTGCAAATGGCTGATAAATCTACTGCTATTCCTGTTGGTATATGTGAGGATGTTCCTGTTCAAGTTACTAATAACTGCTTGATATTAACTGATTTTGTTGTGTTGAAATGCCTGAAGATGATAATATGTCTATTATTCTTGGGAGACCTTTCTTAACACCGCAGGGGCTGTTATTGATTGCAATAAAGGAAAGGTTACTTTCAATGTTGATGATAAGGAACACACCGTCTATTTCCCCAAGAGGATTGAAAAGCGTGCGGAGTTAATACTATTTGTAATGTGAGAACTATCAAAGTGGGAACTATTGATTGTCCTATATATGAGCCTAAAGAAGAATATCAAACTCTTGTGATTGGATCCATATCAATACAATTCAAGGTAACATGATTGATTTGAGGTTTATTTCTTCATATGCTATGTAAAATTTATTTGGTGGCAAGACTTGATCAACCTTGTTAACAAATACATTTTATATGCATAGAGGAGGTAAACAACATCTCTTTCTTCCTCCACTTACTTTAGTTGCTGTAGCATTTTTATTTTTCCAAAGTTCCTTAGTTGATTTGAGATTTCAAAAAAAAATTCCTAACCAGTAATAATAAACTTAATACCCAGAAATGTGCATTTTTCAAAGTTTTCAAAAATTCGCGAAAATTACACCGTTGGTCCTATTTTTCGACGAGGCACCTGGGAGCACCAGAGGATGACCTGTGGGGCACCACAGGGTGCCACACCACAGGCCGGCGCGGCCAGCAAGGGGGGCGCACCACCCTGTGGTGTGGGCCCCTCCTTGCCCCACTACATCATCTCTTTCTCCCAGCATCTTCTCTCTCCCGAAAAAACTCGAACCAACTTTCTCTCACTCGCGTTTTTGCTCAAGAGCTCAGGATTTTTCGATCTCTTTGCTCAGCCCAGATTTTTGTTTGAAATTTGGCACATTTGCTCTCCGGTATGTGACTCCTTCGATTATCCAAGTAGAATTTTGTTTGGTTAAGTATATCTTGAATATTTTGCTGCTGTAGGTAACATGTTTAGTGAGCTTGCATGCTTGTTCTAAGTGGTAGAAACTAGTTTTGATGCATGATTAGTACTCTAGCAAGTTCCTATGGTAGTTCCCCTCAATTATATGTCACCAAATCAAGTTTTATATTGTTTGTTGAAAAATTTCAGAAAATGAAGAAGTTCAAATTTGGAGAATTGTTCAAGAAAGGAACAACCAGCACCGGGAGGCCTTCTAGGACCGCCACCCAAATTAGGCGGTCGTACAATGAGGACATCATCGCGCCTAGCTTCGCGCCCGAAGAGGACAATGGGGCTCCTAATGCCTCATCCTTCCCATGTTATGATTTTCTGACAAATGCAGGGATATTGGATGATTTCTTCACCCTTGTCAACAGGGCGGGCTTAACCACCTACGTTGGAGATGAAAGGGAGCAATACTACATGCTCACCAAAATTTTTGTCGAGAGCTTCAAGTTCCAAAACACGGAATATAATCCGACAGTTGCATTCAAGATCTATGGTACTCCTGTTACTTTGGAATTGGAAGAATTTTGTCGTGCATTGGATATTGCCCCTGTAGGTACAGCAAGGAGGATCGATAACAACCCCGGGACTTGTTGGAGCTCTACCGAGGGATCACCAATGATGATTGTCGCACCATTCAGCGGGGCAAGATAAGGAACATTCAACTCCCGCCATTAAATATTTTGCATATTACGTTGCCACTAGCATACTTGGTAGGGAGAACACTAGCAATATTTCTAGTTACCATCTTGCTTTCATGAATATTGCACTTACTGGACGGACATCTTATCATCTTGGTTCTCTTATTGCTCGCCGCTTGTCTACCAAGGGGCCTATTTTTGGAGGAACTATTGCACTGCGCATTTTAACACATTTAGAGCTTCCTATTGATCCTAATGATGTGCCATTAACCCCTAGGAGGCTTGATATCATTGCTATGAAAAGCCATCAATTTGTTACCACCGAGTCTACTTTAGATAATATGACCTATAGAATGTTGTTTGCTGACGGGGATGAGAAAGAAATCCCTCTTCCCCAGCCAGGTTTGTTCGATATTGACAGGCAACCATGGTCGCGCACTAAGGAGGAGGTGGATGAACATATGAAGATACAAGATTTCCATCAGCAGCATGACTCCGAGGAAGCCGAGCCCTCCTACGATTACACCGTCACGTATCCGGGTGCTTCTTCTAGCACATACCCGGAATATGATCCATCTTCGTCGTACTACGGAGATACTACCTCATGGTCTCGATGGGATTGAACTCCATTTAGGCCAAAAGCCTAAGCTTGGGGGGAGGTATACCGGCATCACTCATTCTTTGCATATTATGGTTGCTGGATACTTGTATATACTTGTTTAGTTTGTTTGAGTGGTTTTCTAATGAGAGGAAGATGATATTTGGGGAAGTGCTGCCTGAAAACAGATTCTGGACTGTTACTAAAAATTCGCGCACAGCCAGAACGTTATTTTGAGTTGAAAATTTTTGTGCAGGTTCCCCAGGTTGTTATCTAACTTTCATTAGTTTAACACTTTTTGAACTGAGCAACGTAAGATTTTTGTAAAAATCGATTTCTGTACTGCTGTCAGGTTTTGGCAGATTTCTGCCATTTCGCTTTTCTGTGTTTCTTTTAGTTTGCTATTTCTTGTTCTTGCTTTGTTTCCTTCCCAAAACACAAAAAGACCAAAAATATTTCTGTTGTTTCTCTTCATCATTTGTTTATCTTGGTTTCTTTCATTTGTTTCGCTTTATTTGCTATTGCTAGTTTGTTATAAGAAAACCCAAAAAGATTTTGCTTTGTTTGCTTGTTTCCTTTTGTTCTTGTTCTCAAATTCGAAAACACCAAAAATATTTGCTGTTCTTATTTGGTTTGTAAAGTTCATCATGAGTTCAATGGTCTTCGGTGGCTGGAGCGTGGTTTTCATTTCATATTATCCAAGCTACACAAGTGAAAAGGCAATAATGACGATCTACGACAATCTAATTGTGGTGAGAGGCTGGTATGAACTCTATTTGTTTTCATTTTTGTACATATACTCATCCATGTGAGCATGCTTAGTTGGTTCATGTGAGGTATATGTCATTTAAGAAAGTTTAGTAGTTCATGATCTCTCATGTTTTGCTCCAATTTATTAATATGAGTAGCATGTCATGGATGTTTGCTTGCATTGTTTTATTCATAAGTAAGTATGGCATTGTGGTATCCTCCTCTGAATAATTCATTTATATCGACTTGGCACATGCTCACGCATGCATATGACTGAACAAGAGTCAATTAAGCCTCAATGATTTACATTGCTTCAGAGTTCTTGTATCACTTTTATGCCTCGTTAATTTATTTTGCCGCAAGCATGATTATGACAGTTATTGCTCTCTTGATTTGTCGCTCCCTAGTCTTTTGCTAACCTTCACTTGTACTGAGCGGGAACGCTGCTCGTGCTTCCAAATAAATGAAAACCAAGTTATTCCAGAGTGTCCACCATAAATACCTATGCATGGCATTTCAAACCATTCCAAGTAAATTCTCATGCGCTACCTTTAAACCTTCAAAATGCTTCTTAATTTGTGCTTATGTTTCATAGCTCAGGAGGAAGTATGTGGTGTTTAGCTTTCAGCCTTGTCATTTACTTTTGACGGACTCTCATATGGAATAGTGGCACATCCGCTTATCCAATAATTTTGCAAAAAGAGCTGGCAATGGGATTCCCAGTCCCGAATTAATTAACTTAAATAGACACTCCTCCATGGTTTGTGATTGTTGGACGGCACCCGAAGGATTCGGTTAGCCATGGCTTTTGTAAGCAAAGGTTGGGGGGAGTGTCATCATCATAATAAAACTAAAAAAAGGGCACTCCATGGTATGAGATTGTCGGCAGGCACCCGAGGATTCGGTTAGCCATGGTTTGTGTAAGAAAGGTTGGAAGGAGTGCCACATAAAAATGCAAATAATTCATGGGAGCCGCTCTTGAAAGTCCGGTTGGCGAGGTAGTTAGTGTACCCATTACCATTCGTTGACAACAACAAACACCTCTCTCAAAATAATTTTACTCCTGCTTTACAAATGAAAAGCTCTAGCGCATGTTAAATCCCTGCTTCCCTCTGCGAAGGGTCAATCTTTTACTTTTATGTTGTGTCTCCATTCTTTCTTTGAGTACTATCTTGAGAGCACAACTGTCATTCTTAGTATAATATGCTTGTCTCAAAATATGATTGATTGTGGTATAACTTTGATGCTTTTATCTTTGACAATCACTACTTCTAGTCTTTCTATGAACTCCAGAGGTGCCCGGGCATTTATGTTTTGCCAATCAAATACGGGCAAGCGAGATACCACTTTATCATACTCTCTTATGAACATTGCAATCCTGCTTATATACATGATTCATGATGCTTATTATTAATTGTTGGTACCTCTTCATGATTGACATAGCTGTTAGATGATCTTATTTGCATGTACCTTATTATGAACTGCTCAAGTATTAGCCATATCATGAGAATATATACATCATATGAGCAAATGTGTTCGTGAAAGTTCTTTTATCGCTCAGTTGTTAACTGAATTGCTTGAGGACAAGCAATAAGCTAAGCTTGGGGGGAGTTGATACGTCCAAAACGTATCCTTCCCGAACACTTTTGCTATTGTTTTGCCTCTAATTTGTGTATTTTGGATGCAACTAACACGGACTAACGCTGTTTTCAGCAGAACTGTTCTGGTGTCTCGTTTTTGTGCAGAAATCCAACTTTCAGGAAAAACCTCGGGATTTTGACGAAAGGGCCTATTTTCCCAGAATACTGACGGAGCCAGAAGGGCAATTGAAGTGGAGGCCCGAGGGCCCCACACCACATGGCGGCGCGGCCCAGGGGGGGCCCGCGCGGCCATGTGGTGTGGCCCCCTCGGCCGGCCTCCGACGCCCCCTTCGGACTACTTATTCGCCTCGACCTAAAAACGCACGGGGAGAAGTCGAAGTCGCCAGAAACCCTCCAGAACGCCGCCACATCGCAACTCCGTCGCGGGAGCCGTAAGTCTCCGTCTCGGCACTCCGCCGGACGGGGAATTGGAGGATATCATCACCGCCATCACCGCCAACGCCTCTCCATCAACCAACAATGTTTCCCCCATCCATGTGTGAGTAATTCCCCCGCTGTAGGCCGAAGGGGATGGTAGGGATTGGATGAGATTGGTCATGTAATAGCATAAGATTGTTAGGGCATAGTGCCTAGTGTCCGTAATTGGTACTTTTATGATATTGTTGCAACTTGTTATGCTTAATGCTTGTCACTAGGGCCCGAGTGCCATGATCTCAGATCTGAACATGTTATTGATTCATGAAGATATTCGTTGTTTATGATCTTACCTGCAAGTTGTATACACATGTCGCTGTCCGGAACCAATGGCCCCGAAGTGACAGAAATCGACAACCGAGGGAATGGTAGCGACGTGAGGATCACATGTGTTCACGGAGTGTTAATGCTTTGCTCCGGTACTCTATTATAAGGAGTACCTTAATATCCAGTAGTTTCCCTTGAGGCCCGGCTGCCACCGGCTGGTAGGACAAAAGATGTTGTGCAAGTTTCTCAATGCGAGCACGTACGACTATAATTGGAACACATGCCTATTGATTGATTAGTACTTGGACACCGTTTTATTATTATCTGCAAATGCCCTGCTATGATTGTTACATGAGTTTCTCTCATCCATGCAACGCCCGTTATTCGTCCCCGTGCCTACAGTATTTAATCCCGCTGTTTACTAAAATCACTACCGCTGTCTTTGTTACTCGTCACTGTTATTTCACTATCGCTACCGCTATAAAACTGTTACTCGATAAACTCTTTGAGCAAGTCTGTTTCAGGTGCTGAATTGACAACTCCGCTGTTAAGGCTTTCAAGTGTTCTTTGTCTCCCCTTGTGTCGAATCAATAAATTGGGTAATACTTCCTCGAAGACTCGTTGCGATCCCCTATACTTGTGGGTCATCGAGAGACACCTCTAGTGAACCGTGGACCCCGGTCCATTCTTTTATATTGAAATACAAATGCTCCAATCTTCTTTTTTACTGTTTTCTGCAAACAATCATCTTCCACACAATACGTTAATCCTTTGTTGGAAGCCGGTGAGATTGACAACCTCACTGTTCGTTAGCAAAGTACTTTGATTGTGTTGTGCAGTTCCACGTTGGCGCCGGAATCTCTTGTGTTGCGCCGCACTACATCCCGCCGCCATCAACCTTCAACGTGCTTCTTGGCTCCTCCCGGTTCGATAAACCTTGGTTTCTTTCTCGAGGGAAAACTTGCCGCCGTGTGCATCATACCTTCCTCTTGGGGTTCCCAACGAACGTGTGAATTACACGCCATCAAGCACCCTGGCGCCGTTGCCGAGATAAGACACGCTGCAAGGGGAGTCTCCACTTCTCAATCTCTTTACTTTTTTTTTGTCTTGCTTTATTTTATTTACTACCTTGTTTGCTATATCAAAAACACACAAAAATTAGTTACTTGTTTTACTTTACTTAATATCATGCATGTTTTTATTTCACTAGTTAAGCATAATGGAAAACAACAAAAATATGAGAGATCTTTATGAACTTTATCTTGAATTAGGACATGATGTGTTTGAAGAGAGAATTAAAAAACCCATGGAACTTTATATGCATGCTAATGGGAATGTTATTACTATGGATGCTTTGAACACCATTGTTGCTAATGCTATGGAAAATTCTAAGCTTGGGGAAGCTGCCTTGATGAGCATGATCTTTTTAGTCCCCCAAGCATTGAGGAGAAAATTTTCTTTTATGATTACAATATGCCTCCTATATATGATGATAGCCACTTTGTTGAATTTGCTCCCACTACAACTAATAAAATTGATTATGCTTATGTGGAGAGTAATAATTTTATGCATGAGACTCATGATAAGAATGCTTTATGTGATAGTTACATTGTTGAGTTTGCTCATGATGCTACTGAAAATTATTATGAGAGAGGAAAATATGGTTGTAGAAATTTTCATGTTACTAAAACACCTCTCTATGTGCTGAAATTTTTGAAGCTACACTTGTTTTATCTTCCTATGCTTGTTACTTTGCTCTTCATGAACTTGTTTATTTACAAGATTCCTATGCATAGGAGGCATTTTAGACTTAAATGTGTTTTGAATTTGCCTCTTGATGCTCTTTTTTGCTTCAAATACTATTTCTTGCGAGTGCATCATTAAAACTGCTGAGCCCATCCTAATGGCTATAAAGAAAAGAACTTCTTGGGAGATAACCCATGTTTTTACTACAGTATTTTTATTTTATATTTGAGTCTTGGAAGTTGTTTACTACTGTAGCAACCTCTTCTTATCTTAGTTTTATGTTTTGTTGTGCCAAGTAAAGTCTTTGATAGTAAAGTAAATACTAGATTTGGATTACTGCGCAGAAACAGATTTCTTTGCTGTCACGAATCTGGGTCTAATTTTCTGTAGGTAACTCAGAAAATTAAGCCAATTTACGTGAGTGATCCTCAGATATATACGCAACTTTCATTAAATTTGGGCATTTTCATTTGAGCAAGTCTGGTGCCCTAATAAAATCCATCTTTACGGACTGTTCTGTTTTGACAGATTCTGCCTTTTTATTTCGCATTGCCTCTTTTGCTATGTTGGATGAATTTCTTTGATCCATTAATGTCCAGTAGCTTTATGCAATGTCCAGAAGTGTTAAGAATGATTGTGTCACCTCTGAACATGTTAATTTTTATGGTGCACTAACCCTCTAATGAGTTGTTTCGAGTTTGGTGTGGAGGAAGTTTTCAAGGATCAAGAGAGGAGTATGATACAATATGATCAAGGTGAGTGAAAGCTCTAAGCTTGGGGATGCCCCGGTGGTTCACCCCTGCATATTCTAAGAAGACTCAAGCGTCTAAGCTTGGGGATTCCCAAGGCATCCCCTGTTATCACCAGAATTTAACCAAGTCAGAGGTGGGCCGCGATCAGGATGGACGTGAAGAATATATATATATAGGAGAAATACGTGAATCGGCCTTTTACTAAGTTGGGCTTAATTGCCCGTGTATCTGTAACATATTAGATCGCATCTTAGTTTAGAAGTTAGAATCTTACTCGTGCACGGTTTGGTGCACGCCCACATTAGAAAGTCCGCTGGACTATAAATATGTACCTAGGGTTTATGGAATAAACAACAACCAACGTTCAACCACAAACAAATCTCGGCGCATCGCCAACTCCTTCGTCTCGAGGGTTTCTACCGGTAAGCATCATGCTGCCTAGATCGCATCTTGCGATCTAGGCAGCACAAGCCTGCCTACGTTGTTCATGCGTTGCTCGTACTGAAGCCTTTTTGATGGCGAGCAACGTAGTTATCTTAGACATGTTAGGGTTAGCATTGTTCTTCATGCTACATGCTTTCGTAGTGCAACCCTTGCATGTATAGCCGCCCTTACGCCTATCTTAGGCGTAGGGGCGGCACCCCGCTTGATCGTAGTTTAGTAGATCTGATCCGTTACGATTGCTCCTTGTTCTACAAGGATTAGTTTAATATCTGCAATAGTTAGGCCTACGAAGGGGGAGGATCCAGCGGCACGTAGGGTGTCGTTCGTTGGCTAGTAGAAAGGATGTTCCGAGGATCAACCTCGTGTTGGTTTTTAGGCCTTGTTTAGGATCGGCTTACGATCACCGTGCGTGGCCGCGAGGCCCAACCTGGAGTAGGACGATCCGATTATGCGGTGAAAACCCCACATCGTCGTAGATCTCATCAGCTTTGCCTTGATCAAGCAGGACCACCATATATTCGGACACCTCGTCGAATCATGGGTGGATCGGCCTTGAGCCGATTCACAGGATAACCCGAGAGCCGATCGAGGCTCGTATTTAACGTTTACGTGTGTGCCCTGCAGGAAACCAAGCGAGGCATCATCCACACCTTCCGACCAGTGTATAGGTCAGGTGGCACGCCCTTGTGATAAACATCGGTGCGTGCGACCAGAGGCTGCGGGCCGTCGCTCGAGGGACTAGGGCCAGCCGCAGCCCTAGTTGTTCCCGGCTCTACGGTGTTGCCTCCGGTGGGTTTCTGACGTCAACACATTCTCGCACGCCCGGTGGGACACGACGACATCCACGACATCACCATCTACATCCAAGATGGCGGAAGACACCCGGTCACATACGCGGATCTGCTGATGAGCTCAAGAAGAAGCATGACGAGATCAAGGCAACCCTCGAAGCCGAACTCATCGGCTCCTTCCACCGAACCCGCTCCCATGGCGTCAGTGGAAGGGTTTCACGCCTGAAGGCGCGCTCGATGGAGTGGACCTGTCCGCCCGTCAGAAGAACGCACCAGGTCATGCGCAGGAGATCAACTACATGGTGGCTCATTCGCTGCACCGCCACTCGAGAGCCTGGTGAACACCTTGGAGCGTGTCGCTCTACGCGTCGTCCAGGAAATCATGAGTCACCGGTACTCTTCACAAACCTGCTCTGGGGACTTTCAGAGAGATGCCGCTCCACCCCAGCCGCTCGCATGGGCAGCACCGGAACTGCCGAACTCATCGCATACGTCGTCTACAAGGTTGGCGGTGATCCTAGTGACTACCAATTCTACCTGAGCCACCTAAGGAGATCCCGCACGGATACACGTGCGCATACGTGCTGGGACCGCAACGCCGGGCACTCTCGAACCAGGCCGCAATATCAGCGGCCTGAACGGCAGGAGGAACGCGGGAGCCGATCCTGAGAAGCAATCTTGGCTGGCTAAGTACGCCACCCCGACGACCTCCAAGGCCCAGCTCCTGCAGTTGGCTTAGAACCTGAAAAGCAAGCATGGCTGGTCAAGTATGCCACCCCGGCGATCTTCGTGGTTCAACACCTACAGCCATCACAGCGGATCAGATCTGTGCAATTCTGAAAGATCAGTTCGGTATGATGCCGAAAGGAAGGCGTTCGGCTACACCAAGCCGTACCCCAACAGCTACGAACTGATCCCGCTGCCACCCAAATATCGGCTCCCGGACTTCACAAAGTGGATCAGATGGTTCCAGCTCCATCGAGCATGTGAGCCGATATTTGGCACACTTGGGTACGATCTCAGCGTCAGATGAGTTGCGCGTGAGGTTCTTTCACAGTCCCTCACGATCGGCTTTCGGGTGGTACACATCGCTACCACCGAACTCCATCCAAACTTGGAAGCAGTTGGAAGAGCAATCCAGAAATCATCAGAAGCTTACGAGTCTAGCATTGCCGATCTAGCACAGCTACGTCAGAAGCGTGGAGATACATGCCGTAATTCCCAATCGTAGGAACCGTCTATTTATAAGGATTCGTATAACAAAAGGAAGGCAATGATGGCAGTAGCGTCTTGCCATTGCTCAAGGACATGGCCTCCGATCCTAGCTATCCCACACAGGTTACAGAAACTTTCAGCATATGAACAGGCCGCGGACCTACTAAGACAAGTTCAAGAAGTAGTTCAGGTTGATGGCAGATGAAGACGGACCAAGAAGTAGCAGTGGCTGAGTGGACTCGGGGAGGAACCCCGTGTCCTGCAAATGGGTAAAGCCACCAGGCGCCCAGAGGATTTGATTTTGACGTGACCAAGACCGAGCAAATCTTCGACCTCCTACTCAAGGAAAAGCAGTTGAAGATACCTGAAGGTCTCAAATTCCCACGGCGCAAGAGCTGAATGGAAAGCCATACCGCAAATGGCATAACTCGCTCTCCCATGCCACCAACGATTGCAGGGTGTGGCGGCAACACATCCAAGCGGCGATAGAGAACGGGCGTCTAATTTTCAACCAGCGCCATGAAGGTCGATACCCAGCCCTTCCGCCGTGAACATGGTGGAGTATACCCACCTGGGTGCCAGCCGGATTTCCCGTGCAATATCAACATGGTAGATCTTGGACATCACGCTGGCAAGGATGGAGATGAGGGCAGCTGCTCTCATAGCAAAGAAACGGAGGAAGCCGCTCCACGCGATTGGCTCCGCCAAGACGGCAAGCGCTAATGCGAGGGAGAAGTGAAGAACATAAGATATCGCGACCTCTCTCCGATCACCTCCTCAACAAGTATGTGAGTCAGTATGACCAACGCCGACGTCCGACGACGATGATGAAAGAGTTCATCTCGCGAGAGGTTTAAGACATCGTCAGAATCGCGATGAGGAGGAGCACGAGCGTTGTGCCAAGGAAAGGCAAAGGAGCAAGACGACGAGGACAGCACTGGGATTGTCCTTTCTTCGAACCGCTGGGATTCAGGAATGAGCCGATTGCCAACAATCGGCAATTGCCAGAAAACCGGAAGAAGAAGGAGGCAGCCAACGTGTCCGTGTTCGAGCGCTTAGGACCTCTCCCGCCACAGCAACGAGCCGAGTCCCTCGGTTGGAAGATCTCGAAGATTCAAGACGATGAAGAAGAAGACAGTACCACCGGCCAAGGTGGTGCCCGACGGACTCCGCCGCTCCCAAAACGCAGGTTCAACGATTGCGCGGCCTGGGAAGCCGAGAGGTTATACTTGCATACATTGAGGAAGGCAAGGGATCTGGCTGCGAAAGGTTCAGCGAACCCTGGATGAAGAGGGTCGTCCACGGAAATGGAGTGGCGCCCCAAGCAAAGGAAAGCCGATGATGAAGCATCGGCTGACACGAACATGGTGCTCGTTCTTCCGGCAAAACTTAGCGCTCCACGATCACACGATGCATTCAAGGTGGGCGACAGCAAGCGTGCCAACATGATAAAATCAGAGATTGGGCTGGTTCTGTCTACCGGCCTGGACGAGTAGCAGGAACACGTCAATGAGCAAACAATGGCGAGGCTGATCCTTGTGATCGGCCCCAAAAAAAAATTTATGAAGGGGCATTACAAAACCTTCACCGAGCAAGCAACGTGGAGGCCGATTCCAGCAATCGGCCAAAATTATCCTCAACATCCAGTCTGCCTGGGTTCAACACATGATCCAACAGAGCCGATACCATCAATTCTCTTAACAGAATCGGCTCGGGGGGGCACATAGAAGGATAAAACACGAGGAAAAGCAGTCTCATCTTTTGGTGATGGGTATTGGAATATGGGGGCCGATGCACTAGTCGGCCGTAAGAAGAAAAAATCTGAAGATTCGAAAATTTTCGAGCACAGCCGATGCAGCAGACATCGACTTAAGGATACAAAAGCCGATGCATGGCCATCGACTCAAGAGAAATAAGAGTTCGGATCTTCCTTTCAAGGACAAGGCCAAGAGCAGTCTGGACGTGCAGATCCACCAAAGGAAAGGAGCCGATCTAACTGGCAAGGCGCAGGAAGAACTGAAGAAACTCGGGGGGCAGCTCACCTTGAAGGTTCTCTGCTTGGGGCTACGTCATGAGTTAAGGCTAATGTCGGCACATGTGTCTGGCTCGCCTTCACTAAGGCTCGGGGGGCAGCTCGCCCTAAAGGTCATTGCTCTAGGGAGCCGATTTGGTTGGAATCGGCTAGCCCTGCGACACAACTGGTTTGGAGAGCGGTGTTCCGTTACAGAGTCATCAGTTTGAGCATCCAAGACGGTTCCAGGGCTCTTTTAAGGTCACTTGCTCAAAGATCAAGTCGCCAGCTTACCAAGATCGGCTGTGTCATCGTCATCGGCAGAAGCCAGCTAGTTTGGAGGGATGGCTAAATTGGCCCGTCTCGCAGATTATCATGAAACTGATGTGTTACCATCAGTCACTAAGCATGGATTAGGCCAACAGTCGACAAACTCAGCATGGAAGAAATCGGCGAAATCAAGCTAAGGGAATTCTTCATTAATATGGGGATTTCTTACAATGGGAGCCGATTGCTCAAGGAGGGAAGAACAAAAGAAGGGTCTATTGACCAATCTACTACTGCTAGGCCTATACTATTAGATCCTAATCTACGGGCCATCACTGCCCTCATCATCATCCTCAGAACTCTCATCGGCACTGCTGCCGATGGGCTCCTCGTCGCTACTCCGTAGCCTCTACGGGGCCTCATCCCCCGTCTTCGTCGTCGCCGCGTCGTCCCACCACATGCGGAGACGCTTCGCGGGCGGGTAGCCCTCGAGGGAGTCGTCGTGTCTTCTTCTCCCTCTTCTTCAGAGGTGGGGCAGCCGTCCCAGGAGAACTGGTCGTCCTCACTTTTGGGCTCCAGTTCCCCATCGGCGAGGAACTGAAGATCTTCATCCCCGCTGGTCAAGGATTTGTCGTCTTCAGACCAAATGGAGGAGGCATGGCTCTCCTCGTCCCAGTCTTCCGGGGCACGAATTTTTGGCGGCGTCTCGCGGGAGGAGTCGGACCCGTAGGAAAACTCGGAGGAAGAGGAAGAAGACATGGCGGCACAGAGGGTTTTTGGTGCTAATGCGAGAAGGACGAAGGAGACGCAAGCTGTTTAGAACGGTTAAATAAAGGGGATATGGGAGAGATTCAATGCCACAGCAGTTTCCGAGGAGATGTTGCCCAACAGGGAAATTTTACGGCCACGTGGAGAAGTGGAAGGGGCAAGGCATCATGATGGGGATTCTACAGCTCTGTTCTGCTACGACATGACCCGATGAAAGAAAGACATAATGATTTTGGAAATGTCATTTCCAAAACCAGGGGGGCATGTGTTATCACCAGAATTTAACCAAGTCAGAGGTGGGCCGCGATCAGGATGGACGTGAAGAATATATATATATATAGGAGAAATACGTGAATCGGCCTTTTACTAAGTTGGGCTTAATTGCCCGTGTATCTGTAACATATTAGATCGCATCTTAGTTTAGAAGTTAGAATCTTACTCGTGCACGGTTTGCACGCCCACATTAGAAAGTCCGCTGGACTATAAATATGTACCTAGGGTTTATGGAATAAACAACAACCAACGTTCAACCACAAACAAATCTCGGCGCATCGCCAACTCCTTCGTCTCGAGGGTTTCTACCGGTAAGCATCATGCTGCCTAGATCGCATCTTGCGATCTAGGCAGCACAAGCCTGCCTACGTTGTTCATGCGTTGCTCAGAAGCCTTTTTGATGGCGAGCAACGTTATTTTAGACATGTTAGGGTTAGCATTGTTCTTCATGCTACATGCTTTAGAGGCAACCCTTGCATGTTCAGCGCCCTGGCGCTATCTTAGGCGTAGTGCGGCACCTCGCTGATCGTAGTTTAGTAGATCTCGATCCGTTACGATTGCCTTGTTCTACAAGGATTAGTTTAATATCTGCACAGTTAGGCCTTACAAAGGGGGGAGGATCCAGCGGCACGTAGGGTGTCGTTCGCAGCCCTAAGCAGATGTTCCGAGGATCAACCTCGTGTTGGTTTTTAGGCCTTGTTTAGGATCGGCTTACGATCACCGTGCGTGGCGCGAGGCCCAACCTGGAGTAGGATGATCCGATTATGCCGTGAAAACCTCACATCGTCGTAGATCTCATCAGCTTCATTTTGATCAAGCAGGACCACCATATTCGGACACCTCGTTCGAATCATGGGTGGATCGGCTCTTTGAGCCGATTCACAGGATAACCTGAGAGGCGATCGAGGCTCGTATTTAACGTTTACGTGTGTGCCCTGCAGGAAACTAAGCGAGGCATCATCCACACCTTCCCGGCCGTGGGTCAGGTGGCACGCCTTGTGATAAACATCTATAAGGCGTGCGACAGAGGCTTTCGGGCCGTCGCTGCAGGACTAGGGCCAGCCGCAGCCCTAGTTGTTCCCTGCTCTACGGTGTTGCCCGTCGCCGCGCTGGTTTCACGTCAACATCCCCTTCTTCATCGACAACATTATCGTTCACTGAAACTATATTTTTATTCGGCCACATCTTATGCACTTTGCTTGGAGCGCTTTTGTTTTTGTTCTTGTTTTGTTTGAATAAAATGGATCCTAGCATTCACTTTGTGGGAGAGAGACACGTCCGCTGTAGCATATGGACAAGTATGTCCTTAGGCTCTACTCATAATATTCATGGCGAAGTTTCTTCAAATTGTTATATGGTTGGAATTGGAAAATACAACATGTAGTAACTCTAAAATGTCTTGAATAATTTGATACTTGGCAATTGTTGTGCTCATGTTTAGCTCTTGCATCATATACTTTGCACCCATTAATGTAGAAACACTTAGAGCTTGCTAATTTGGTTTGCATATTTGGTTTCTCTAGAGTCTAGATAATATCTAGTATTGAGTTTTGAACAACAAGGAAGACGGTGTAGAGTCTTATAATGTTTACAATATGTCTTTTATGAGTTTTGCTGCACCGTTCATCCTTGTGTTTGTTTCAAATAACCTTGCTAGCCTAAACCTTGTATCGAGAGGGAATACTCTCATGCATCCAAAACCCTTGAGCCAACCACTATGCCATTTGTGTCCACCATACCTACCTACTACATGGTATTTCTCCGCCATTCCAAAGTAAATTGCTTGAGTGCTACCTTTAAAATTCCATCATTCACCTTTGCAATATATAGCTCATGGGACAAATAGCTTAAAAACTATTGGTATTGAATATGTACTTATGCACTTTATCTCTTATTAAGTTGCTTGTTGTGCGATAACCATGTTTCGGGGGACGCCATCAACTACTCTTTGTTGAATATCATGAGTTGCTATGCATGTCCTGTCTTGTCTCAAGTAAGAGAGATCTACCACCTTAATGGTTGGAGCATGCATATTGTTAGAGAAGAACATTGGGCCGCTAACTAAAGCCATGAATCATGGTGGAAGTTTCTGTTTTGGACATATATCCTCAATCTCATATGAGAATAATAATTGTTGTCACATGCTTATGCATTAAAGAGGAGTCCATTATATGTTGTCCATGTTGTCCCGGTATGGATGTCTTAGTTGAGAATAATCAAAAGCGAGAATTCCAAATGCGAGCTTTCTCCTTAGACCTTTGTACAGGCGGCATGGAGGTACCCCATTGTGACACTTGGTTAAAACATGTGTATTGCGATGATCCGGTAGTCCAAGCTAATTAGGACAAGGTGCGGGCACTATTAGTATACTATGCATGAGGCTTGCAACTTGTAAGATATAATTTTCATAACTCATATGCTTTATTACTACCGTTGACAAAATTGTTTCATGTTTTCAAATAAAAGCTCTAGCACAAATATAGCAATCGATGCTTTCCTCTTTGAAGGACCATTCTTTTTACTTTTATGTTGAGTTTTCAATCTCTCTCCACCTCAAGAAGCAAACACTTGTGTGAACTGTGCATTGATTCCTACATACTTGCATATTGCACTTGTTATATTACTCTATGTTGACAATTATCTATGAGATATACATGTTATAAGTTGAAAGCAACCGCTGAAACTTAATCTTCCTTTGTGTTGCTTCAATACCTTTACTTTGATTTATTGCTTTATGAGTTAACTCTTATGCAAGACTTATTGATGCTTGTCTTGAAGTACTATTCATGAAAAGTCTTTGCTTTATGATTCACTTGTTTACTCATGTCATTGCCATTGTTTTGATCGCATTCATTACATATGTTTACAAATAGTATGATCAAGGTTATGATGGCATGTCACTTGTAAATTATCTTTGTTATCGTTTTACCTCCTCGGACGAGCATAACTAAGCTTGGGGATGCCTACGTCTCCGACGCATCGATAATTTCTTATGTTCCTGCCATATTATTGATGATACCTACATGTTTTATGCACACTTTATGTCATATTCGTGCATTTTCTGGAACTAACCTATTAACAAGATGCCGAAGAGCTAGTTGATGTTTTCTGCTGTTTTTGGTTTCAGAAATCCTAGTAACGAAATATTCTCTAATTGACGAAATCAACGCCCAGGGTCCTATTTTGCCACGAAGCTTCCGAAGACCGAAGGGATACGAAGTGGGCGATGACGTCGCCACCACATAGGGCCGCGCGGCCTAGGGGGCCCCTATGGTGTGGGCCCTGCCACCCTCCGACTCGCCCTTCCGCCTACTTATAGCCTCCGTCGCGAAACCCCCGATACGAAGAATCACGATACGGAAAACCTTACCGAGACGCCGCCGCCGCCAATCCCATCCCGGGGATTCTGAGATCTCTCCGGCACTGCCGGGAGAGGGGATTCATCTCCCTGAGGACTCTTCACCGCCATGGTCGCCTCCGGAGTGATGAGTGAGTAGTTCACCCTCGGACTATGGGTCCATAGTGAGCTAGATGGTTGTCTTCTCCTCATTGTGCTTCATTGTTGATCTTGTGAGCTGCCTAACATGATCAAGATCATCTATCCGTAATGCTATATGTTGTGTTTGTCGGGATCCGATGGATAGAGAATACTATGTTATGTTAATTATCAAGTTATTACCTATGTGATGTTTATGATCTTGCATGCTCTCCGTTATTAGTAGAGGCTCTGGCCAAGTTTTTGCTCTTAACTCCAAGAGGGAGTATTTATGCTCGATAGTGGGTTCATGCCTACATTGATACCTGGACAGTGACAGAAAGTTCTAAGGTTGTGGATGTGCTGTGCCACTAGGGATAAAACATTGATGCTATGTCTAAGGATGTAGTTATTGATTACATTACGCACCATACTTAATGCAATTGTCGTTGTTTGCAACTTAATACCGGAAGGGGTTCGGATGATAACTGAAGGTGGACTTTTTAGGCATAGATGCATTTGGATGGCGGTCTATGTACTTTGTCGTAATGCCCAATTAAATCTCACTATATTTATCATGACATGTATGTGCATTGTTATGCCCTCTCTATTTGTCAATTGCCCGACTGTAATTTGTTCACCCAACATGTTTTTATCTTATGGGAGAGACACCTCTAGTGAATGGACCCCGGTCCATTCTTTTATACTGAAATACAAATCTGCTGCAATACTTGTTTTTACCGTTTTCTCTCTGTAAACAATCATCTTCCACACAATACTGTTAATCCTTTGTTACAGCAAGCCGGTGAGATTGACAACCTCACTGCTTCGTTGGGGCAAAGTACTTTGGTTGTGTTGTGCAGTTCCACGTTGGCGCCGGAATCTCTTGTGTTGCGCCGCACTACATCCCGCCGCCATCAACCTTCAACGTGCTTCTTGCTCCTCCTGGTTCGATAAACCTTGGTTTCTTTCTGAGGGAAAACTTGCTGCTGTGCGCATCATACCTTCCTCTTGGGGTTCCCAACGAACGTGTGAATTACACGCCATCACAGAGCAAAACATGTGAAAAGAGTTATTAATGAAAGTTGATTAATTGGGGCTGGGAACCCCGTTGCAAATTTTTGGATAAGTGGATGAAGCCACTAGTCCACATTAGTGAAAGCTGCCCAACAAGATTGAAAGATAAAACACCACATACTTCCTCATGAGCTATAAAACAGTTGACACAAATAAGGGATGATAACTTTTGAATTGTTTAAAGGTAGCACATGAAGTATTTACTTGAAATGGCGCAAAATACCACATAATAGGTAGTTATGGTGAACACATATGGCATAGGTTTGGATTAAGGTTTGGATGCACGAGAAGCATTCCTCTCGACAGTCTTTGGCTAGCAAGGTTGATTAGCAAGCATAAGAGTTGAGGGAAACAAACAAACAAACATACATGTGATAGAAACAATCATGCATCTTCCTTGTAAGCACAAACAATTTTAACTTCAGAATACTAAGCTCATAGTTAACAAGAAAGAAAGATAATGAAACAACATATCTACATGTATTTCTTCTTCCCTACTTAAACTCAAAGTGTTGTTGCTATTGACCAATGCTAAGTTTGCCAAAACCAAATAGATTTAATCAATGCTCCCAAAGTGATACCAATACTAACAACAAGATCAATCAAATAATAGAGATTGCAAACTAAAATAAGATGTGCAATATGTAAATGATAATACTTCTCATTAATATTCCATAACGATAACTCACACCAAGGGATACATAGACAACCAACTAAAGAGAGATACTTCCATACCGCAACACATCTTATATGATAACTTCCCTACTCATGATATGACACTACTTGATAATAAAAAGGTAAAAGGTAGTGATGATGTGATACCGCGGCACTCCCCCAAGCTTGGAACAAACCAAGGGGATGCCAATACCGATGATGAATTACTCCTTCGGTGGTGATGGTGAATCCTTGATAAGCTTCTCAACAAGCTCCTTTAGCTCATCAATCTTGTACATGAGGTTGCGGATCATTCCGAATTGTGTGACGCTGCTAAGAAGTATATCCGACCAGTCCCAACTCTTGGAGTTGTTTCAATCTTCACTCTTCAGGCTTCATCTTTCCCGTAGTGTTAGAACGATCTATATCAGTTGCTAGGCAATAGCCTTGGGAACCCTTTCAGTTTGACTATTATGAATTAGAATGTGGAAGGGTTTGTAGGTGCCTGGAGGAGATGTCCTTGGAGCTAGGTAGTGACGTGGAACTCCTCCTCCGGTGCTAATCCGTGCGCTCTTCTTGCTATTGGACGGATTCGTCACCACTCCTATGCTTGCGACGGTGGCACGCGGGTATACT
This sequence comes from Lolium multiflorum, assembly GCA_030979885.1. Taxonomy (NCBI): domain Eukaryota; kingdom Viridiplantae; phylum Streptophyta; class Magnoliopsida; order Poales; family Poaceae; genus Lolium; species Lolium multiflorum. The sequence goes on along the minus strand of CM061752.1, from coordinate 187,999,688 downwards.
CGCGAAGCTTCCTCAACTTCTTCTTCATCCTTGCTCTCGACTTCTTCCTTCAAATCGGGATCCTGAATATCTTCCTCCAAAGGCTCCTTGTCCTTGTTGTTGGAGACCATGATGCTTCTAGATCAAAGACAAATCCTGGCAGAAAACAGCTCGAAACAAAACACGTCGAGAAAACGATATACGGACCTCCAGGCGTCCGTGGGATTATATAGCAAAAAATTTCACAACACAAGGAAAGTACCAGGTCGAACAAGAGTCGGAGAGGGACACCGAGGTGCCGTCCTCATAGGGCGGCGCGGCCAGGCTGGGGCCCGCGCCGCCTATGGGGGGCGCGCGTGTCCTCCACTCCGTTTCGATCTCGTAATTTTTCATATTTTCCGAAAATAACAAAACATAGTTCGGAAAGCAAACGCGGACTTTTTATTACCAAAATCGTTACCTATTCAAAGTCGAACTCTGCAGAACTGTCAATTTGACCTTTGATGAAAACTTCCGGAGTTACCACTTGAATAACATCAACATCTTCATTATAAGAATCTCCAGAGATATAGTGCTTGAGTCTTTGTCCATTCACTACTTGTGTGGCATCACCTGGCAGAACTAATTTTAATTGCCCCTGAACGATACACCTCCACAATGACATATGGTTCTTCCCATTTTGAGAGCAATTTCCCTGCAAAAATCTGAGACGAGACCGATACAATAGGACTTTATCTCCACATTAAATTCTCTTTGATAATTCTTCTATCATGCCATTTCTTAACTTTCTCTTTAAAGAGTTCAGCATTTTCATAATCTTCACTTCTCCATTCATCTAAAGAACTCAATTGTAGCAATCTCTTCTTACCGGCAAGTTTAGGATCTTTATTTAGTTCTCTTACAGCCCAATAAGCTTTGTGCTCTAGTTATAAAGGTAAATGACAAGCTTTCCCATAAACCATTTTATACGGTGACATACCCATAGGATTTTTATAAGAAGTTCTATAGGCCCATAATGCTTCCTTTAATTTAATAGCCCAGTTCTTTCTAGATTTATTAACAGTCTTTCCCAAGATAGATTTAATCTCTATTTGATAATTCTACTTGCCCGCTAATTTGAGGATGATAAGCAGAAGCAATCCTATGATTAATACCATACTTAGCAAGAGTTTTTCTAAAACCACCATGAATAAAATGAGAACCTCCATCAGTCATAATATATCTAGGTACTCCAAATCTAGGAAAAATAATATCTAAAAGCATTTTCAATGAAGTCTCACCATCAGCACTTTTTATGGGTATGGCTTCCACCCATTTAGTAACATAATCAACAGCGACAAGTATATGAGTGTTACCTTCTGAAGAAGGGAAAGGACCCATGAAGTCAAATCCCCAACAATTGAATGGTTCAATAACAAGAGTATAATTCATAGGCATTTCATTGCGTCCGGAGATATTACCAACCCTTTGACATTCATCACAAGATAAAATAAACTTTCTTGCATCTTTGAAGAGAGTTGGCCAATAGAAACCTGATTGTAGAACCTTTTGCGCGGTTCTATCTCCGGCGTGATGTCCTCCATAAACACTACCATGACACTTACTCAATATCTCTTGTTGTTCATATTGGGAACACATCTTCGCATAATACCATCCACTCCTTCTTTATATAAGTGGGTCATCCCAAAAATAATGCCTCAAGTCATAAAAGAATTTCTCCTTTGAGCTGAAAAGGTTGGAGGCAAGTACTTGGATACAATAAAGTTAGCATAATCAGCATACCAAGGACTATCTCGTGAGTTCACCTTTATTACAGCCAATTGTTCATTTGGAAAACTATCGTTAACAGGAACAGGATCATAAGCAATATTTTCCAATCTAGATAAATTATCGGCAACAGGATTATCAGCACCTTTCCTATCTATAATATGTAAATCAAATTTTGCAAAAGAAGCACCCATCTAATAAGCCTTGGCTTAGCATATTTCTTCATCATAAGGTATCTAATTGCAGCATGATCAGTATGAATTGTAACTTTTGAATCAACGATGTAAGATCTAAACTTGTCACAAGCAAAGACTACAGCTAATAATTCTTTTTCAGTTGTAGCATAATTTCTTTGAGCAGCATCAAGAGTTTTGCTAGCATAATGAATACCATTTAATTTTTGGGATTTCTATTTTCGTGCCCTCGGGTCGTTAGTTGTACCTTCCCCCCTAGTTTTTCCCCGCCTTCCTCCTCTAGTTTGAAACCCGTGAACGAGCTCGACGGAAGGAATCCGTTTATTTGGACGTTCGTGCGGGCGTGTTGCGCCGCGTCGCCTGTGGGGCCGCGTGGTGGGCCGCGCGTGGGGCTGGTAGAAAGGGACCGCGTGGGACGACGAGGTTGGTTGCACGTGAGCGGAGCCGGTTTTGTCTCTCTCGGCCCAATTGGCATTTTTAAGAGCACCTTTTCCTCTTTCTCTCTCTCTCGTCTTTTTCACCAAATTAGTATCAAATCTAGAGAAGCTTCTATTTCTGTCTTTCTTCAATATGGCAGCAAATCTAGTAGCAAATCTCTGGGTTATTTATGCCTTTTGGCCCTCGTTTTTGCCCAATATGGCAGCAAATCTAGTACCAAATGTAGAAGCTAGTATATGATAAATTGACAAATGCATAATCAGAAAGCTAAGTATAATACATAGGGAAACTGCATACAGCAGCCAAAGCAGCCAATAACGTTGTAATATACAAGACGCACGCAATGTATGGACAACAAGAAGATTAGGATGAATGAATTTGTTCTTCATTCCTCCTCATATATTTCGTCGTTCCAGCCGTGCATTACCCCAAGGAAATATTGATTGAACTCCCTCCGTCTGCAGTGTGCGGCCAATACATCCTCCAAACGGTATGGCTTGTGTTCATTTCTCATACCGTAGTTTCCTATTCTATCCACACGTTCTGGCCACTCCTCCCAGGCCTTTGTATCATGAGAGTACTCTCTGATATAACCCAAATCCGTGTAGTAGATGCAACCAGGTCGAAGTGTCGGGTACACTCGGGTGTCGACGGATACACCGGATATAATTCACGAAGAAGGCATTAATGCCAATGTTACTGACCGGATGGAGAGAGCGGCTCTGAGTGTCCACACGGTACACCAATGGTCTGCCGCCAAAGCCACGCTGACCAACAACACAAGCAGCAGATCACCATCCGACTTCACGAGGTAGAACTTTTGATGTCCAAGTTCTGGAAATGAAATTAGTGTCTCCATCTTGACAGTGCTCGCGCGCTGCTGCAATCCGTACATTGGTGCACACTATTCTTCCGTGCTCTAAATTGTCCACGCTAGTATACAACCACCATTGAACGGTGTAATGCAACGCACAATGGTTCTTCATCGAAAATCTGTTTTCCCAATCTTTATCTATATCCTTAGTTGGAGTGCTCTCATCGACCCAACCAATTTCCGACGGGTAATGTGCGGTAACGAAGACCATAGTCGGGGATTTGATCACAGCGACTGATTTCAGGAAAATAGATGGCATCTGCGCCTCAAACATAGTGTATTTCTTTGTGAGTGGGTTCGAAGGCGGGACGTTCGGGCAAGCACGATGACGCCACTAAAATCCGACGAAGTAGTATCTGGGCAAGCACGATAACATTCAGCACTAAGATGTTTAAGATTGAAAATAAAGAGGTAGATATGGAGGAAGTTGAACCTTGTATGAACTTCCGATAGATCTATGGTGACGTAGCGTGATGTGCCGAGTTGAGGAAGGTGAACACAGCGACGTGTGGAAGGGCGTGGTCTAGCATGATCCATTCGTCCAAGTGCACGTCGGCTGCAAACCCGAGCGCCACCCCTGCGCACTTGCCTCATGGCGAGTACGTGTCGGCGCACTCCTCGTTCTCCGCCAGCATTCGCCGATCCGGTGAAGTGGTCCATCAGCCAGAGAGGCCTGCCACGGAGGAGCCGCGCTTGGATGCGCCGCCTCGGAGGCGACGCGCCGGGCGGCGATCGGCCTTAGCGACGGGGCTCGGCGGCACGCTGCGGCGACGGGCTCGGCGCGATCGGCTCGGCGGCGACGGCGCGGAGGCGACGGGGCTCGGAGTTGACTGCTCGGAGGCGACGCCGCCGCATTCTTCTTCTCCATCGCCGGCAGGTAGCGTGCGACGGCGGTTGGGGTTTTTTCGATTTGGAGAAGTTGATGGGACGTGAGAGGGGTGGTTTCGTGCGTGAGCGAGAATGAGACGACTGTGTGCAGAGGGAGGGAGGGAGGGGCTACGCGTCCTAAATGCGACCCGCGTCCTACGCGTCCACTATTTGCACGTCCGCACCGCGACACGCGTCAACAATGGCACGTCTTCCACTTCGCACCGCAACACGCGTCCTCGAGTCTAACCCCGGAAATTTAGATATACTCAGGTATACCCTCGGTCATATACTAGCATTTTTTGTGTGCTCATTTTCTCCTCGAGTGCTAATACCGGCTAGTGCAATATACTCAGTTTTACCCTCAAGTGGCTGGTCAAGAGAGTCAACAAATGGGATTAACTAGTTAAATGAGTTATTTAAGTGCAAAAAAATCCGAAAAAGAGTGGCACTTACTCATGGAGTCTTTACCACAAATTGCCACTTCTCAAATCATAGATAAATCATAGATAAATCAAGTTTCACCACAAATTGCCACTTCTCAAATCACCTAGTAGCTATGAAGGTGCATGGTTTTCCATAATAAGCCCTACCCAAAACAGCTTTCCCCAAAACATACTTTGTCTAAATGAGGCCACAATTCTCACACCGATGTATATTGGTATTGCAAATAGTTTGAGGTAGGCCAAGATGGGTTTCATTGTACAAAACACGCATTTTCCATTTTTTAAATCTCATATTTGAATCCCTTAGTCTGTTTACTACTCACTTGCCCTTGGTTTCTTGATACTACTCGCTTTGCCCTCTCCCTTCACAAACTCTCACAGACGCCCAACATTGCCCGATTGTCTAGCCCATGTCACGCGGATCATGCCCGCCGACCGTTGATCGTATGATCTAACGGCAGGATAACCCCTATCTCTCTCTCCGGTCGGGGCCACCACCCTCTCTCTCTCTCTCGTCGGTTAGCTTTCACACTCTATGTATGCGAAAGGGCGGTTACCTAGTACGCTAAAGTTTGGTTTCTCTGTATTATTTTTCACGAGCTAAATTATAAACTCTTTTAGGCATTACTTTTCACGAAAAATGATAAACCATCACCGATTTGTTGTAGCCATTACTTTTCACGCAAACAATGATACACCATCACCCATTTCTTGTAGCCATGCATTACTTTTCACGCAAAAAATGATAACCATCACCGATTTTGTTGTAGCCATTACTTTTCACGCAAAAAATGATACACCATCACCCATTTCTTGTAGCCATTACTTTCAACGCAAAAACGATAAACCATCACCGATTTGTTGTAGCCATTACTTATCACGCAAAAATATGATACACCATCACCCATTTCTTGGACCCATTACTTATGACGCAAAAAATGATACACCATCACCCATTTCTTGGACCCATTACTTATGACGCAAAAAATGATACACCATCACCCATTTCTTGTACCCATTACTTTTCACGCAAAAACGATAAACCATCACCGATTTCTTGTAGTAATTTTCACGCAAAAAACGATAAACCATCACCGATTCTCGTAGCTTTGCTTTAGACTAGTCATAGTGAGAGTAACATAGAGTAGTAACATGCACATGTTACTACTCTATGTTACTACCTTCATAGTGGAAGTAACATATGTGTAGTGTCATGCAAAGCCATATTAATTAGGTTGTAGACTCATCTAATCTTGGAAAATGTGATGTTATGGTAACATAGCTCTATGTTACTACCCAAGTTACTCCCACTATGAGTAGTCTTAGGCATTACTTTTCACCGTAAAATGATAAACTAGTCAACATAGTCCGCATTACTTTTTTTGTTGAGATATATACCCCCACAACGTCTCCTCCTTAATTAATTTATTGTGTATAAACCCCCACAACGGTCATCTCCTCCTTATTTTATTGTGTAAACCCCTACAACGGTCATCTCTCCCTTATAAACACCCACACGGCCATCCCTTGTGTCAATAGGTTCTGCCCCTCTCTTCTTCGTTCACATACACTTTATCCATTGCCATGGCTTCCACGTCTCGGACGCGGACCGGAAGGGGAAGGGGAAGGGGAAGGGGAAGGGAAAGGGAATGGAAGTGGATCATCATCATTGCCACCACCACCGTCAACACCGCCATTGATCATAGAGGAGTTCTTCATCGTCGTCTATGAAGACCCTTTGGTCAAGAAGGTACGTACGCGTTCCCACATATATGATGCATGTGATTAATTATGGGCATGTTCTAAAAAACCTTTAATTTCAAGGGTTCCCTAATTTCAAACGATCGGCGCTCGATCTCTTTGCAGGAACTCCCAAAAAAATTTGCGGACTATCTTGACGGCAAGGAGCCACTAAGGTGTATCTGCGAGCACTGACTGCTCCTCGTCTCTGGACCGTGGAGGTCCTATTTGACGGACAAGGCCGGATGTACCTCGACAAGGGCTGGGAGAAATTCGCCATCGCGCACGGTGTGGATTTCGGCGGTTCGTACACTTCAAATATGAAGGCGATGATGTGCTCACAGTGAAGGTGTTTGACGGAACAATGTGCAGGAGGTACTACTACTCGGACGACGAAGATACTGATGATGAAAGCGACGACGACGTGAAGCCATGCATCCATCCCCTTTAGATAATTAAGGGATCATGACCAAGAATATATATGTAGCTTCATATGCATCGATTTAGAGATCTAGCTATTTTCTATATATTATGCATGTAAAAAATAATATCGCATTTCCACTATTATTCGAGCACCACATCCTCGCCGCCACTGCTAGGTCAACGCCGGATGCACAATGTTTAGCATAAAAGTCACTTTAGATTAAGTTGCAAAATAGTCACCTGCCATGGGCTGAGGCGGCCCCTACAGAGCGGCTCTATATTATATTCTCTAAATAAAATAGACGACCACAGCGGTCATTGACTGCGGAGGCCCCACGGCAATATATAATTTACTATAAATAAATAGACGACCCACGGGTCATTGGCTTCCCCATAGAGCGGCCCCATTTGTCATTGGCGCACCGCGTATACAATCGCAAATAAACGGCCCACGCGTCGGTAGATGGATCCACCTGCCGCACGAGACGGTCAACGAGAACCGACCTCACGGTAACAGTAAGGCCTCCGTCCGAGCGCCTTCGATGGGTTTCAAACTAGAGGGAGGGGAAACCGAGGAAAAACTAACGAGCTGGGGAACTGAGTACAACTAACGGAGGCACGAAAATAGAAATCCCTTAATTTTTTATCTACTGTCCAAGAACAACAACAAAATCACTAAATCACACATATTCTCAGGTAAGTTCAATCGGAGGTTCAACTACAGGTTAATGTTCTTTAGAGTTTCAAAGCTTTCTTACAATCATCATCAAAAACAAAAGGTACATCTTTTTGAAGAAGATTAGTAAGAGGCTTTGAAATCTTGGAGAAATCTTTAATAAATCTCCATAAACCCAGGATACCAAGAACACTACGAATACCTTTAACATCCCTGATAGGGCATCTTCTCAATTGCTTCAACTTTAGCTCTATCAACTTCAATACCTCTCTCGTAAATTTTATGTCCCAATACAATTCCTTCATTAACCATAAAGTGACACTTCTCCCAATTAAGAACAAGGTTAGTTTCTTCACATCTCTGCAATACTTTATCAAGGTTCGCAAGCAGTTGTCAAAAGAATTCCATAGACAGAAAAATCATCCATGAATACCTCTACAATATTCTCACAAAAGCCATGAAAAATAGCATGCATCTTTGAAAAGTAGCAGAGCATTACATAAACCAAAAGGCATACGTCTATAAGCATATGTTCCATAGGGACAAGTGAAAGTGGTTTTCTCTTGATCTTTAGTTTTAACAGCAATTTGTGAAAACCCAGAATAACCATCAAGAAAGCAAAAATGAGTGTTTTTAGACAACCTCTCTAACACTTGATCAATAAAGGGTAAAGGGTAATGATCTTTCTTAGTAATCTTATTAACTTTTCGATAATCAATACACATTCTATACCCTACAACTACTCTTTGAGGGATGAGCTCATCATTATCATTAGGCACAACAGTCATTCCTCCTTTCTTAGGAACACAATGCATAGGACTAACCCATCTACTATCAGCAATAGGATATATAATACCAGCTTCAAGAAGTTTTAATACCTCATTCCTTACCACATCCTTCATCTTCGGAATTAGACGACGCTGATGTTCAACAACAGGCTTTGCATCATCTTCCATATTGATAGCATGTTGGCAAATAGAGGGAGAAATCCCCTTCAAATCATCAAGAGTATACCAATAGCTCCTCAGTGTTTCTTCAATATTTCCAATAGCCTTTCTTCCTCAAATTCTGAAAGCTTAGAACTAATAATAACAGGATATATTTTCTTATCATCAATATGAGCATACTTAAGATTATCAGGCAACGATTTCAAATCGAAAAAAGGATCTTCCTTTGGTGGTGGTGTTGTACGTAAATCTTCAACCGGCAAGTCATGTTTAAGAATAGGTTGACGAAGGAAAATTTCATCAAGCTCATTCCTTTCTTCCCTAAAGACTTCACTCTCACTATCCTCCAAATGTTGCTGCAAAGGATTATTAGGCAATAGATGCATGCACATTGTTCAACTCTAAAATCATTATTAGGCAAGAGCAATAGATGCATGCACATTGTTCAACTCTAAAATCATTATTAAGCAATTCAGCTTTATAAGGAGTTTTGGCAAATTTAGAGAAATTAAACTCATAAGATTCACCAGCAAATTTAGTCACAATTTTTTCCTTCTTGCAATCTATAACAGCTCCACAAGTATTTAGAAAAGGTCTACCAAAAATAATAGGACAAGACTTACTAGCAGCAGAACCAAGTACCAAAAAGTCAGCAGGATATTTGATCTTACCACATAGAACTTCCACATCTCGAACAATACCAATAGGAGAGATAGTTTCTCTATTAGCTAGCGAATAACCACATCAATATCTTCAAGTTCACAAGAACAAATTTCATGCATGATCTCCGTATAAAGCTCATAAGGAATGGCACTAATACTTGCACCAATGTCGCATAAACCATAATAACAATGATCACCAATTCTAACAGATAGCATAGGAACACTAGCTTTCCTAGACTTATTAGGATGCGAAACAATATTAGAAGCATCTTCACAGAAAATAAATGACCATCTTCTACATTTTCAGTCACAAGATCTTTAACTATTGCAATAGCAGTTCAACCTTTATTTGTTCTTCAGGTTCTATAGGTTTCTTTGCACTTTTATCAACCGCACTAGTTATAACAGAATACTCCTTCATTTTAGCGGAAAAGGAGTTTTTTCAATATATGCTTCAGGAAGAATATGATCAGTTTCAATTATAGCACATTTGTTTATAGATGAATCAGTTTTATCTTTGTATGGTTCATGATACTTATCAAAATTCTTCCTTGGCAATTCAAAGTGAGAGGCAAAAGCTTTATAAAAGTTTGCAACGACTTGAGAATCAAGACCATATGTAGCACTCATATTACGAAATTTATCAGTCTCCATAAAAACTTCAATGCATTTATAATCATAGTTTATACCTGACTCTCTATCTTTGTCGTTCTCCCATCCTTCAGTATTCTCCTAGATCCGATCAAGAAGGTCCCTTTTAAACTCTTCTTTGTTGTGTGTAAATGATCCAGAACAAGAAGTATCCAGCAAAGTCTTATCTTGAAAAGACAATCTTGCATAGAAATTATCAATAATAATATTACCAGGAAGCTCATGAATGGGGCATTTGAGCATTAAAGACTTCAATCTCCCCCATGCTTGGTCAATACTTTCTCCATCATGAGGCCAGAAATTATATATGCGGTTCCGACCTTTGTGAATTTCACTTGGAGGATAGAATTTAGAATAGAATAAAGGCACAATATCCTTCCAATCAAGAGAATCACCATTCTTCAGCAATTTATACCAATGCGCCGCTTTACCAGACAGCGATATAGAGAATAGTTTCTTTCTAACTTCATCCATAGCAATACCTGCACACTTGAATAACCCGCATAATTCATGTAAAAACAGTAAATGATCACCAGGATGGACAGTTCCATCCCCCTCATAGCGGTTATCCACAACACGTTCAATAATTTTTATAGGTATTTTATATGGAACCTCTTTCTCACCTGGCGCCTCATCCACTACCTTTGCAGTAGTAGTAGATTTTCCAATAGGAATTCAAGAGAAGATCTCTCCATAATGAATTATAGCAGCAGGTAGAAATAAAATCAGCACGTACAGTAAAGGTTTTCTTACCAATTCCACTTACCAATAGCGCTCACTCCCCGGCAACGCGCCGAAAATAGTCTTGATGACCCACAAGTATAGGGGTGTATCGTAGTACTTTCGATAAATAAGAGTGTCGAACCCAACGAGGAGCAGAAGGTGTTGACAAACAGTTTCGATGAAGGATTCACTGTAAATATGCTCACGTAAGTATCGGGGGTTTTGATATAGCAGGTGAATAAAGTACGAGTAAGTAAAATGAGAGAAATAATTGCAGCAGTGGCCCAATCCTTTTTAGCACAAAGGACAAGCCGGTTTGTTTACTTATAATGACCAAACGTTCTTGAGGACACACGGGAATTTAGTCTAGTGCTTTCGCTTCATATAGCTGATTAATCTTCATTGTTTTGATAAGTGTTGTGTGGGTGAACCTATGCTAATGCACCGCCCTTCCTAGGACTAATACATACTTGTGATTATACCCCTTGCAAGCATCCGCAAATACAAGAAAGTAATTAAGATAAATCTAACCACAGCCTTAAACTCTGAGATCCTGCTATCCCTCTTGCATCGATATACCAACGGGGGTTCAGGTTGCTGTCACTCCGGCATCCCCGCAATTAGCAAACGAATACAAGATGTATTCCCCTAGGCCCATAAAGGTGAAGTATCATGTAGTCGACGTTCACATGACACCACTAGAAGAATAACACCACAACTTAAATATCATAACATTGAATATTACCCAACATAATTTACTACTAACATTTACACTTCACCCATGTCCTCAAGAACTAAACGAACTACTCACGAGACATCATATGGAACATGATCAGAGGTGATATGATGATGAATAACAATCTGAACATAAACCTTGGTTCAATGGTTTCACTCAATAGCATCAATAACAAGTAGAAATCAATACCGGAGAGTTTCCCTATCAAACAATCAAGATCCAACCATAATTGTTACAGCGGTGACGAGGTGCAGCGGTGGAGATGATGGTGATGATGATGGAGATGATGGTGATGATGATCCCAATGATGTCCGGCTCGATGACGGTGACGATGCGCGATTTCCTCCGGAGGGAATTTCCTGCCGGATTTCAGCCGGAGAGCTCTTTTCTCTCTGGTGTTTTCCGCCCGCGAGGCGGCCGTGACTCTTCGCGACTATCCTCCTGGAGCTTAGGGTTTCGGACGAAGAAGTACGGAGGAGAGGAGGCGAGAGGGTCGGGGCCCCTCCCCACAAGGCGGCGCGGCCAGCAGGCCCGCGCCCCCTGAGGGCCCATGGCGGCCCTCCTCGGCTCCTCCTTTTGGCTCCTTCGTCTTCGGAAAAATAGGATTTTTCATATAATTCCCGTCAATTCGATCTTCCGAAATATTGCATTCGACGGTGCTTTTTCAGCAGAATCTCGACTCCGGTGCGATCCTCCAATAATCATGAAACATGCAAAATAGATGAAATAACATAAGTATCATCTCCAAATATGAAATATATCAATGAATAACAGTAAATTATGATATAAAATAGTGATGCAAAATGGACGTATCAGTGGCTAGGGTTTCTTTGGAGGTGTGGATGAGGAAGAAGAACGCGCGCCCCCTTTATATAGGCCGGCGGCATGTGGTGGCGCGGGACGCGTGCGTCGCCATTAACCTGGTGGCGGAGGTGGCGGCCGCTCGGCAGCCGAGGCATCGTCGCCATTAACGTGGCGCAGAGTGCCGAGCGGCAGCTTTGCGATCGCTAGCGCGTTTGAGAAGACGCATCGACGCAGGTCGCTGCCAGGCGGCCACCAACGTCCGTCACACACGAGCGGACGCGGACGTCCGCAGAGACGGAGGCGCATATTTGGGCCAGGTTTGCGTCTCCGCGGACGGCCCGATCACTTTGCGTCGCCCCGCTGGAACAGGTCCCATACGTATTTCCGGTCACGGCGGACGAAAACGGTCGCTCAGCGTCCGTTTGCGTCGCGCCGCCGGAGATGCCCTCAGGGCGTGGAAATCCATCGCCAAAATTTTGGCAGCCGCGCCTGCACACTTCTCCTTGCTGGGTCCAAGGTAATTAGTGCTTTCCTGTTCTTTCTAGTCCCAGGAGTACTAAATTCGCAACAACAAAAAAAGTCCTAGGAGTACTAGTCTACGAGCAAAAGTGAACCAGCGTTTCTTATATTTTTCTTTGGTATAAAACCAGCGATCAAGTACTACCCAGTTTTAGTCCTCAATGCATGTCAAATCAGTTTGGTTGCATACCAAAGAGAAGCACTATTCAAACAAAATTTTGGAAGAGCAAGGCTATAATCCAAACAACAAGACCTTACCAAAATTTTGGCCATGCCCTTGATTTGGTCATGCCAAAGAATTGGTAGGGCTTGTTGGGGCTCAAACCAAACACACCCTAAAACACGGTGCAGCCGTGCAGGCAAGGGTCACTGTCAGCGATCCCGAACGTGGTGTTCGTCGCCGAAAAAGCTAGACTTACCGGATGTGCTTACGGAAACTGCTTACGGGAATGACGTGGTAACAACCGGTTTGTTTCTTTGTTTTTCCCTTCCATGATTTCCGGACCGTGAACCTGCCAAGTGACTCCACATGCGATAATCCTAGACCTACGAAAAACTGGTTACGGAATTGTCTACGAAAAACCCACACCAACCATATGTCTCCACGTCATCCTGTAAATGTGATTCCGTAAAAGTCCTCCCGTATTTATAGCATTACTCTTCCACATGAGCCCGTAAGTCTAATACCTTAAATTTTTGCCCGTAGGTGTAGTTTTACTCGTGCGTCGCTATCTTGATCAATCCATCGGGCCTGGATGGCTCCTAGTCGGCCAGTCGTCGTCTTCCTCCGACAGATAAGCCAGCGGTTCGCATGGTTGAAACATGTAGCTCCCTTGTTAAAAAAAATTGCTGCTCCGACCGGTGCGAATTTTTTTAATATTTTTTTTGGTTAATTTTATAAATAATACTTGATTTTCAACTTTTTCAAAAATAATACACCGTCGGGTTAGTGTTCCCTGATGACCACTAATCGGGTTCGGACCCGATTAGTGCTAATGGTGGAACACTAACCCGATTAGTATCAAGCACATGCAGTCTAGGGAGTAGCCGGGTTCCTCTACCCCTACTAGTACTAATCGGGTTTCTCTAACCCGATTAGTGCTAATCGGGTTCCTCTAACCTGAAGGTGTATTATTTTTGAAAAAAATTAAAATCAAATATGATTTGTAGAATTAATGGGAAAAAATTATTATTAAAAAAAATCGCCCTGCCGGTTGCCTCCACGCACGCGGCCTCCACCCAAGCGAAACTGGTTTGGTGATATAAACGCATCTAAATTTAGATAAATTTTAATATTTTTTTGTAGCAGCTTCAATGGTATCCAATCCACCCAAAAAGTGAAAGTTCAGAAAGAGAAGCATGTATAGCATCATCAAAACAATCCACCAGGCACTGCGCATACGACCAAGTAATGCATGATGACCATAGATCCCAAATTAATGTGAGCAGTCATATCTAGTGCAGTTTTACCGATGCTTACTATATTGGCATGTTTGCTTTGGCTACCACTATATTAACCATTGGTGAAGCTATGCACAACTTCCCCCCCCCCCCCCCCCACCCCCCACCCCCCACCCACACACCCACCCACCCCCCACCCGACCAAGTAATGCATGATGACCATAGATCCCAAATTAATGTGAGCAGTCATATCTAGTGCAGTTTTACCGATGCTTACTATATTGGCATGTTTGCTTTGGCTACCACTATATTAACCATTGGTGAAGCTATGCACAACTTCTGGGGCCGTTGCCCCCCCACCCCCCCCCCAACCCCCCCCCCCCCACCCACACACACACACACAAAACACCGAGCACACTCTTTTCCGCGAAGATAAAATTGAACCCCTGTATGCACACGGTGCTTGATTCAATGAAAGCACAACAGTTAGCCTCCCATAGAATTTCGTATATTCCCTCTTGCAAGATCAAAGTTCAAACAACACATCAATGAATAATCTATATACTCGCTGTCGAGCATTTTCAGTACGAGAATTTGGTCATTTTTAATGGAGAATGCTCGGTATCGATGGGATACCTACATACTCCATCCGTTCTGATTTATTCTACATTCTAGAAAAAATAAGATAAATTAGTATTGCATTTATTAGTATTACTTAGATATGTGAACAACCAATCCAAGTTACATTGAAAATAAAAACCTCCAATAAAAAGAGCAACACCACATCATTTTCAGTGTTGTTGTTGACTAAAAGATAAAATGTGGAGTATTTTGAATAAATTTTAAGAGTAACAGAGTATGTATCATCATCCAATTAATCCAGGCCAAGAGGTACGACAAGACAACAAAATATGCATAACACACGCCACCAAAGAAATAAAGTATCTACTTGTCCATAATCAGGCTTACGTTTCCACATCGAGCTTATGCATGCTGCCAGAAATGACAGAGCTAGATTGAGATTTGTGTCGCGCAAAAATCGGACGACGAGATCCTCCTCTGGCCGTGACGCGGCCAGGTTCCCTCGGCACGTACGGATCAAATCCAATCCGCGCACAACACAATGACGTACTCAGGTTTAAATTAGCTGGCGGTAGCGGCGCGAATTTCAAAACGGTACTACACGTTTAGAGTAGAGTAAAATCCATCATTAGTAACTAAACTTGTCACGCTAAATCAATTCAGTCACTGTACTCAGTGAATACCATTTTACGGTCATCAAATACGCGTTGAAGTGTCACAGACGGTCATCGCTCAAAATGAGGTATTGTATTTGCTGACATGGCTGTATGTGGGTCCCAAAGTCAGGTAACTTAACATTTAGTTGGAGAAAAACTGGAGGTCGTAGGGGGTTTTGTGCAGAAGTGTCGTCGACTACTTGACCAGGGCCGCGCAAGCAGATCGTTGACTAAGATTTCCCCTCACCTCCAATCCTCTGCTCGACCCCCGTTCAGCGACCTACCACCGGAGCTCCACCGCTGGTCGCGAGCTCCTCCGTTCAGCACTCCGCCGGTAGGCCCGTCCGTTTCCGCTTATTTGCCGCCCCGATTGTGTATACTCAACATGATGCTTCGCCTCGTTCATATGGCGGCTTAGGATCCATGGTGATGGTCGGCAGCGCTGCCGATCATGCCGTTCGACAGGCCAAGCCCTGCCGGAGACGAGAGGTCTCCGGCCTCGTGAAGCTCTGGTCACCGCACCACACCAGTGACAGCAGCCTCTCCCTCGGCGGCTTCATCTCGACGGCAACGTCGGGTTGATTTTCCCGCGACGCGCCACTGAACAGCAGGGCTAGGTGCTCGCCCAGGCCGGCAGCGTACTGGAGTGTGTTCAGCAGTAGGAGCATACCGGATGTACTCAGTGGCAGGGTAACAAATTCCAGGGACAGGAGCACAAGAGCAGATGGTGTTGGATGTGACACAAGCGGTGCTTCTACTGAAAATGCTTTGTGTGAAGAAGTGAACCGATGGCTATTTCATCAAAGCAGTGTGTGCTGTTAGCTAAGAGCATGTCTAACAGGTCCCGTATAACCCGTCCACCCGTAATATTCGGGCGGCACGCGCGGATGGACCGCCTAGCAGGCCCCGTATTGGCCGGCCCGTTTCGGAATACGGGCCCAGGAAATCAGCCCTGTCGCCCCTACTTATATGGCGCAGTGCGGGGTTAACCCTCACTCGCAACCCTTGCTCCGCCGTGCGCCGCCGCCTCGTAGTTAGCTCCGGCGAGCAATTCTTCACTTCGCGCCGCATTCCACCCCATCTCGGCATGGACGCCCGCCGCAGGTCGCTTCCGCCGAGCGGATCGCGATCCCGCCACGGACACCGTTGAGGAGGCGTGGCGCGCCGCAAGAGATCCGCCGCCGGAGCCGCCGTGCGGCATGCCGTACGCCGGCGTTGTACGTGCCGGATTCGCTCCGGAGTTCGCCGGGGGGCGGCGGGGAGACAAGACCCGCCGCCAAGCCGAGCGAGCGGAGTCTTCGAGAAGTGGCTCGCCGACGGGAGCGTGACCGCGCATCGAAGGCGGCATGGGCGGCGAGCATCGCGCAGCACCGGCGCGGAGGAAGCGGAGGAGATCCGCGAGCCGGCGAGGAAGCGGAGCGCAGGAGGAGAGGCGGCCTTCCGTGCGGTGGCCGAATCCGAGAAGGATGCCGCCGAGAAGGCTCGGCGGAGGCAGAGGAGGAGGCGGCGGCCATCGCCGCCGTCCGGGAGTTCGAGGCGCGGGAGGCGCAGGAGGAGGCGGCCTCCATCGCGTTCATCCTATTCGTCATGCTTGACGAATAGATGTAGGTATGATCGCAATGTATGTATGATCTGTAGTATGATCAATGAAGATGAACTTCCCGGGGTTTTAATTTTTGAAAATACGGGGCGAAATACGGGGTCTGCTAGATGGAATGGCTCTTCCGTTAGCAATTTTTCGATACGGGGCGAAATGCGAGCGTTATACAGGGCATAGGAATACGGGCCTGTTAGACATGCTCTAATGTAGTTGTTGAATGGATGTAAATACTGAGCTTGTTTGGCTATTTGATCAAAGCAGCGTTGTTTGTGAAATGGATGTGTGCAAAACTGAGTTTTTTTTGGCATAACCTTAACAGCTCACAGTCAGTTCAATGACATGAAAAACTCAGTCAGGCCAATCACGTGAAAAACTTAGTCAATCAGATGAACTCACAGTCAGGTCAAGCACTAAACTGGAACATTGCTTGAAATTACTGAGACTTGAGAGACATTGTCATTGCAAAATACTTAACCTGATCTAGCACCAGGCTAAAGAGCTGCGATGAAATCCGTTGGCGATCCCCAGCGAGGGCAGCAAGGATCGCGACGGCGCCGCGGCGGTTACTGCTCCCTAACCCCTCCCCGAGGAACGATCGGCAGGGTATTATACTGGTGGAACACCTGGGCACTCAACTTTCAAAAAAAAAAACACCTGGGCACTCAATGCTAGGATATTTGAGGGCTTAAACGCTAATAATCACCTATAGGCTCATGCGACACTGGTAGTGGGTCTCCTGAATCCCCAAGTCAATCCATACAGAGGCTCGCATGGGCTAGTGACCGTCTGTGACACATCAACGTGTATTTGATGACCGTAAAATTGTATTCGCTGAGTACGGTTACTAAATTGACTTTGTCTGACAAGTTCAGTTACTGCCGATGGATTTAACTCTTTAGAGTATCTGTAGCTGTCGTGATCCCGATCGCGATTCCGTGCGTGGCATCGAATTTCGATCGATATATCAGTCGATTGGACCTGGCTGGCTCCCAGCCAGTCACCGTCTTCTTCCAAGAGGGAGTGGTACGCGTCGACATTCGAAGCAGGCGCGAAACCTGTTCTGGCCGGTTTCTTCCACGCGCGCACGGCCCCATCAAAGTAAAACTGATATGGCTGCTTAAACTATGCAAGAAGGACATCTTCAGCGGAGCAACCTATCTTCTTTTCGGTCGTCTGATTCGACTCGTGCGGATAGACTCACCAGCGTGCTCGAGAGAAGCGATCTAAACAGGCTGACCCATCCGACACGACCTATCAGTCCACATAATTTGGGGCACCGATGCATCTACGCGGACAGCGCGTGCTGCGGGCCCACTTGAAAGCGACCCGATGGTGAAAGGCTGACCAGCGACAACAACCACGACCATCAAAATTATCGCTGACCGTGGCACCCACGCTCCTACGCTGGTCCTTCATCAATAACAAAGGTTCGTGTTCCGTGCGACATCCAATTAATGTCTTGGCTTTTTTAACAAGGCCTCCGATGTGCTCCCACCAAACTCCCCCCCCCCTCCTCCCTGCCCACACATTGTCGCCGTGTAGGCAGGATGCCTCGCCGCAAGGGTAACACCTACTCTTTGTTGAGCAGTAACAGCCGCACAACGCAGCATCTCCAGACAGTTTCAATGTAGGCATCAATGATGTTGACATAGCGGAGTCCGTCCTCCTGCATGCGTAATTTGAGGTCGACACGGAACGCGAAGCACCTAAGGAGGAGCAGGAGCCAGTGGCCGATCCAAAGCAGGCGACGATACCAGAGGAACACACCTCGCACCCTAGAGCACACTATCCAGCAGCTCCTCCAACGCATCATGGTAGTCTCCCATGAGCCGTTGCCTACCGAGGAGGTTGGGCGGCTACTCATGGAGACCGAGCGATAGAGGATCCATGAGCTAAATGCTTGGACCCTCGCCGAGGGAACTCAACCGCGAAGATGAGCAGCTTGGCATGAACGCTAAGTTCACCATGAAGCTAACGGTGGTTCGCGATGATCCACCGAGCCGTCTCTGTTCAGGCCTCACCGTTAAGCGCGAAGAACGACAGCGAAGCTGGACCAAATACACGGTGATGGTACATGAACCTATGTGATCTCTTGGTTGGCCGTAAATTTAACTTTCGTGGATACAATAACCAGAGTGAAATATACGAACAAGTTTCATGCTGTCTCATGCATTTTACTCATTTCTCCATGTCAAGTCTGTTCGTACTCTGTACTACTAGGTCTATGGAATCGTTCCCAAGTAGTGCTCATTTAGTCACAACCAAAAGCTCAACACAATTGCAAGCCAAGGAGGATTTGGTGGGGGCAGTAGACAGAAATGGGGGAGAAGGGAGTGATGATCTGCAGGAAAAAACTGGTGACAATGTTAATGAGAATGACGAAGAGATGGAGGACCAAACCGAAAACCTGGAAACAAATGAAAAAGTAGATCTTTATGGTGATGAAGGAGATAGGAGGTCTGATTCTTCCTTGAGCATGACAACAAAAATCAAGAATGTTGAGGAGGGAAAATCACCAAACTTTGGGAAGAAGAAGAACAAGGAGGTGGGGATACTGGAAGAAATAGAGGAGGCCAATGGAAACATATTCAACAATAGGCTTGCCCTTAAAAGTGATGTTCCCATCATGGACAGGGAAAAAAAATTGCCATGCAGAAGAGTCTTCAGTCATCTCAAGGTAAAGGAGGACGCTAGGAACAAGTTGAAATTCTGTGCAAGGAATAAAAGAAGGAAAAAACAGAAAGGATAACGGAAGAACTGGAGAAAGGGAGGAAGCTTGCAAATATTAAGCAGGAGTAGTTTATCTGGAATGGATTTCTTTCTGCTTGTACCTGCATTTTCCCTCCTCTCTCTCTTTCAGTCTTTCCCCTTCAGCTATTTGAACCTGGTCTGTAAAAACTTAAGTACCCGTGTTGTGTTGTGTTTGGTGGTGTAGGTTGTTAATTTGTAGTAAAACTGGTTTCCTTAATGAAATCGGGAAATGACTCTGTTTTATCTAAAAAAGTCCTACATGTCGCAACTGGCCAGCACCGGATCGGCATCGGTGGGTCGTGATTGGCGGGAATCTCGTTCAGATTTTGCGTCCACCAAATCCGCCCGTGCGCACTCGACCGGGACGGGCAGTGCCACGAGCTATGGGCCATGGCCACCTTCGTCCTAGTCGATCGTGGGATGGCCATATATAACTTGGCCGAACCGTATTATGGATCTATCGGGTGGTTCGCGGGTCGCTGCTCGCCGGCCGGCAGGTCCTTTCACATCGTTTGACCGGAGCACACGTGTGTCGACGGCCGGAGTACACGCGAGCGCGAGGATCAAATGATCAGTCTACTGTCTAATCCAGGAAGGGGGACACGATTCAGACGAAAAATAACACACCTCTCAGCATCAGGCTTACGCATACATGGCAGAAACGACGAAACGTCTCCACATCGAGCATACAAGGGATGACGCAGCAAGGCTTCCGGCCAGGAGTGCGGATAAAATCCGCAGACGATGTATAGAAAGAACCGATTAAATTAGCTGCCGATGGCGGCCGCGAATTTTGAAACAAGGTATTATAGGTAAGAGTATCTGTCGCCGTCGTGATCATGATCGCGATTCCCTGCATCGCATCTCGATCGGACCTGGATCCAGGTCGCCGTCTTCCTCCGACAGAGCCTGAGGTTTTGTGTTGAAATTCAAGCGCCACCCTACCTGCTCCGGTTCTGTCTCTCTGAGATTACATCCGCGGCAGCCTCACAGGCATAAAACTTTTGCGGCTTGAACTAGTATTTCTTTGGAACGCCAGTCCTGAATGATTATCTTGCTTTTCTATAGAGTGAAACGAAATACTAATCTTTAGTGCCAATTCAAGTATGCGACACTTCAGTGGACATGCTGTGTATATTTAGAACCATGCCCATAACAGACACTCTTGTGGCCATTCCATAACAATAGGTTTTTTTGTGTGAAAACCACCGGGTGTATTGTAAATGCTCACTGGAATCAAATGATACAAATTTGGTATTCTAGATGCTGATATTTTTTCAACAAACTTGGTGAAACTTTACATCAGTTGACGTACCTAAACCAATGAACGACCACTACCACTGCAGACGAGAGACAATTAAGAAAATGGAGTATTTGTGCAGGAATGGAGTCTTCACTCTTAAAATGTCATTTCATTGCATTGCAAAGGATATCTTCGCTTCGTTTCAATCATCACATAGAAGTTTCTTATTTACAGGAGCGTCAGTTGCTAGAAAAAACCGTACATAAAAGCTAATTATCGTACAAAAATATTGTCATACTAAATGACCTGATTTCAATTTGGAAATGGCCTCACGCTGTTCAAATTCAAAGTTCACTTGGGCCGTTATCCCCTAAGAAAATGGATCCTGTGGGCTTTCATAGATGTATTGAGATATGACCCATTAACGGCCTATGCATAACCGAGCTGGACTAAGACGCCGTGTGGCCCATGAGACTTTCACCCTTTGATTGCATGCATAGCCTTGTGATTTCAGGGGTGAATCTCCAGGCTTAGAAGCCTCACTGATTCCATAAAAAAAAAAACCCTCACCGATCATAAAATAAAAGCCTAACCTCAAGGCGTCGACATTTATGTGAAACCGCGCAAGACTTTGTTTTGGGGAATCATATTTATTTTGAGAAATCAAAAAACAAATGGTGAAGAGAGACATTCTGATTCTCAACTTGGCTTTGAAATCAATTTCTATCATCTGCTACTCTACAAACCACGAGTAGCAAAACTGAGGGTCCTAGCGACGTCCTGACTCAAAATCAAAACCACAAGCTCAATGGAGTCGGGAAGCATATACGTTTCGGTGCACATACTTTCAACACTCCATTTTGTATTAATTGTCGCAAATTTATTTAGATATGTATGTATCTAAAAACATTTTAGTGTGAAAATACACGAGTTTAGGTAAATCTGCGACATCTAGTCTAGAAGGAGGTTGTAGGTCTTAACAAAATTAGAGCCGTAAATCACCCACATAAGTATTGAGTTTTTAAATAATATGATAATTTTTTATGCTTTGAAAATTAAAAAAACAGAATGATGCAGCTTAATTAATTTACAAGACTTGCGATCATTTTATAAGATTTTAGGTCAATTTTAGGAGAGGTGACGATGTGTTGTCAGTTTGACATAAGTTTGACGTATGATACAAGACAGCTCTCACCGAATCATGAATGAACCCGACCATAATTGAATTTTCTAGAGCATACATGGGTGGATAATCCGAGTGCGTTGTTTTAGGTCCTAGGTTCCATGGAGACTGAAAAAAAATTAAACAAAGGCAAAAAAATTGTCATTTTCATTAATAGAGTGGGAGAATAGATGGCCAGTTTATTAGCGGCAAACCGATCAAAAACCGGTACAAACATGATCGTCGCGAAGGGGAGATGGTCCGTCTCCTTCTTGGCTTTCTCCGCAAGGAACGCGAGGTAGTCGACGTAGTCATCGTTGTCATCCCTCTCCTCCTCTCGTGGGACTTGGTCACCGTCAGCCACCTCCTCCTCATCACCTTGCTCCTCTTCCTTCACTGTCGTGAGCGGCGTGCCATAGTTCTTATCGTCGTCGCTGAGGAACCCCGATCGACGCCTCAGATCCCATGCGAGATACCCGAATGAGTCCCACAACGGCGCGGGTCGACAAGGAGGTCGGGCTGCAGCAGGGCCCGATGGTGGGGTATCTCCTTCCGCCTGTCGTGGCCCTGCCGCGGCAACCAGTTGCATGGGAAATCACCGGTGGTTAAGCAGCCACCCACCAGGGAGGTGGATGCCATTCCACCCCGAAGCGCACGATGTTCGTCTGCGGTAGAGGGCACGGGCCACGTCGATTGTAATGAGAACGTGGATGCCTGCTTCACCGACGATGAGTTGGCCTCTTTGTCGTGCTTCGGCTTACTAAAAGGCCATCCCTTGCCCGTGGTTGTGGTTGCGTCACCTGTCTTCAGGGAATCATGAGGGAGATGAGATGGAGGAGAGCTGGCCGAGATGGTGCCTTATAAAAGGCGGGGACTCAGCGGCTATGAATGTCGACGCTGGTTCTAGACACATGTCATTTATGGCGGTAGCCGCCAGCTGTCGCCCTGGGACTGAAGTCGAAGTGTGCAATTAATGGCACCACAAAGACGCAGAAGGGAAGCGACGCAGGTCACCTGCCCACCGCCAGGCAGCCCAAGTCTGGTGGACATGGACACTCGATGCTAAGATTTTACTTATTTCATGTTTGAGCTGACCAAAATAGACAGGTTTAGGCTGAAGATACCTTAATTGCAATTTTTGTGGATACTCCCGTCTATACAAATTCGTACTGTATATGAATACAGCGCTCTCCCCTCAAACAAAAAAAAACTGATAACGACATGAGCATATTATCCTAGCTAGGATCCGTGACTACGTTCCGTATATTTGCCCGCTTGTCTGCTCACCAGCGACAATCAGGCTACATGCTGCATCCTGCCCTGAGAAAACCGGCCTACGCTGTCCCAAAGAAAGAAGAGTACCACCAACCCCTCAAAAAGAGTACCACCACCCAAAATCAGGCTTCAGTGTCTCGCATGAAAATTAAAAACAATACGATGAAAAAGGAAGAGACCCGAGATGCCACCAGCACTACTGTACTAGCAGCAGATACTCTGTAGGAAATTTAAGCTTTAGAACTCCTAGTACCCACATTGTCGCCGTCCAGTGTGCCGTGGCTGATTGATCCACACGGGAGTTCATAACACGATTACTGCACAAAATACAGCTACAACTCTTCCAATTTGTGAATTAGAGGACGTGCTCTGCTCCGCGCTCCGGCTTGGCTACTGATATGTGCAGTCTCCGTTATAGATTAACCGACGGCAGTTTTGGTCAGAGTTTTCTTACATACACAGAAATACTGCCCCAATTTATTAATTGAGAAAAAATTGCCAGTTAATTTACGAAAAATCGGACGAAAATCCATATAAACTCACAAACCAAGAAAGCACCACACCCGCAAATGCAACTCTCCCAACGCACATCAACTGCAACCATTACACTTGAACAAAACAACAAAACCCTTGATAAGAACACCTAATAGCAACACCAAAGTACCAAACATATAACGAATCAAACCGAGAAGACGAGATAAGAAACCGAAGATTAACCATCAAGCAGCCGTGGACGTCTTCCTCATGACACCACTCTTCTTATCTTTGCCCCAGATTGACTTTTACTTTTAGATGTCGATCTGAGGGCAATATAATCACACACCTTCTTACTTTTACCATGATTGTTGTCTCAGTTTGGATGGAAGCAATTGTCCTTCCAAATCCAGAAAATAACAAACTCCAATTAACTGAGCAAGTCACAAATATCTTTTGCAAGAGAGAGTTGCGATTATGTGGCACCTGGAGGGAATGAGTGTGGAAGCCACGTCAGATAGGCCGCGGACGCATCCACCTTCTATGCTCCACGAACATAGCCAAATCAGGGACACAAAGCTCCTGGAGCTCGGACATGATCTGCAGCACCAGAGCCATGGCCACGGCGATAGCCTCACCCTCGGGATACATAGGGTAAGGCGGACAATAACGACAAACTTTCCCCAACACGAGAGAAACAACCATAGATCCCCTCTTCTCTGTCCTCCGTGAAGCCAACACCGACCTCTCGAGGACCAGACGTAGGATTGGTATTCAACATATGTGGCAAAAGAATGATCCCACCGAACCCGCACATGAAGTTGTAGGATGATCACGTTGGGCACAGAAGCGGGAAACTCGCGGCGTAGCGAGATGACGAACGCAACAAGGCATGATTTGGTTTAATTTCATCTAGACACGCATGTATGTAAATGCATTTTCAAGTATAGATCAAGCATTTTAGCTTTTTCAGGTGTGAGGCTCCGAGCCACCACTAGAGCCTATAACCTGGGTGAGGTGACAACACGGGCATGCATGCCATGGCGCGACACGACACCTGGGACCTGGCAGGAATCTCTGGCTCTCGAGTGGGAGTGCGAGTGCGGACAGGACAGCCCGGCCGAGCAAAGCAGCGGCAGCGCGGCGTGACGCGACCACATTGTGGCGCCGCGCAGAGGGAATGTACTCCAGCGTGCTCCTCCGTCCTTGCCTCCGGTCGCCCAGATGGAAGAAGCACTTTTCTTTTTGTTCCTCTGCGCACCATCCATCCATCCATACATCCGGTGGTCATTACATTTCAGTTTTGTTTCGACTGTAAAACTACTCCCCTAGAGCAAGGTCCGATGAACATTGGGTCAGAAACAAATGTCGTAGCTCCTCTATGAATGATGGCCTAATCTACAGGACGTAGGCAGTGATTTCGCGGAATTTCGCATTTTTCGATTCGTGTCGAAAGAAATCTCGGCCTACACCAAAAGGGCTATAGATTTTTACCATCCGATTTGCATTCCCTGCGACGCACCTGCGTGACTACGACGTCCACGTTGCTACGTACCCTAGCTAGGCAGAATTATTGTGCTTCCTACACGCTTCCTGCACTGAAGATGTCTACTGCTAGACCGTATTCGAAAACATATCATGGAAGAGCAAAACCCTACGGCGAACAGAGCCTAAGACTGCTCATAGTGGGAGTAACATAGGTAGTAACATCACACATATCAAGATATTTTGATGACATGGCATACTAATAAATGAAGAAAGAGAGTGAGGTGGTAACTAGCTATGTTACCATAACATCACACATCTCAAAGCAATATGAGTCTACAACATAATTAATAATACATTGCATGACACCACATCTAAGTTACTACCCACTATGAAGGTAGTAACTTAGACTAGTAACATAACATATGTTACTAGTCTAAGTTACTCTCCACTATGAGCAGCCTAAAGGCATTCCCGACAGAAACGGATAAGTCTGGGCGGATAAAGGAATGGGCAAAATCCGAGACCTTCAACGCAAAGTGACCCATATATTCACGTTGGCGCATTCATGGTCCAATTAAGGCTGGCAATGCATCGTCGTGAACAAACACCGACGGTAGACATGTCGGTTGTCCGTCGCCGCCATTCATGGCGCGCTTTGGCTTCAGCGTGAGCGCTGGCAGGCGGCGGTTGGTCTTCTAAGCCGCATCAAAGGCACGGTCGCACGGAGTGGGCAAGGGGTGGCCATTCAAGAGGCCAAAGAACGACCATGAGGTTGGATTGTCGATGACAAAGAAGTAGAAGCCACACTTCCGCGTCCTAGTCACCGCCGGCGTGGCCCAAACCCTCTACATCGGTCGCACGCCTTGCGCTCATGGGTGGAACAACGTCTACTGCCCCGGTGGGTGGCTCCTTAGCCACCGGAGGGTGCCCATGCCGGCGGTGCCGCGGCATAGCCAAGAGCGGCGGCATGAGATTGCCCGCCACCGGTCCCTGTTGCCCTAGAACCTCCTCAACGCCTTCGCATACGGCATTGACTCGTCGCCGACGTCTTCTAGGTTATCCAGATGGCATTGGAGGAGGGAAGGGAAATCGAGTTGTCGGACGAACTGACCGAGGAGGAGGCGACGAGGCTCGGCATCATCATATCGGAGCTGCCATAGCCGCTACCGCCGTTGACCGGGTACACCATCGACCTCATGCCGCCAGGTCTGTTGGAGGAAGACACCTTCAACCTAGCATTGCAGCCTTGCAGGCCTCGATGTCGCCGCCTCTGCCGCCTCTTCCCACGTACCTGCATCACCAGGATTTGATCTGCCGCCTCCACCGCCACCACCTGCCGCACCGGCATTTGATCCGCCGATCCCCGACTGGTCATGGGTCATCCTGGAGCTCGTCGACCTGGCTTAGGTGCCCAGCGACAACGTGGCATAGGCCAGGGTTAGCTAGCCATGGCCTTTTTTTTGTATTTTCATGTTTTTTCCCGCACTATGTAAATTATTTTATCAAATGGATAGTGGATCCTTTTCAGTCGATTTCAGCGTCTACATCCCGACGCAAACGGACTCGCGCGCATTCAATTTTGTCGTCCTTTTGCCTTGGGCGAAATGCCCTCGGGAGAATGTACCTGTGTGACTACACGAAGTCCACATTGCTACGTGCCTAGGTAGGCAGAATTATTGTGCTTCCAACACGCTGCCAATACCCCATCCAGAGCCTCTACCTGCACTGAAGATGTCTAGCACTAGTAGTAGCAGGCCGTATTCGAGCTCATATCATGGAAGAGCAAAACCCTGCGGTGCACGGGCCTAAGATGTCACCTCACTCACAGAATTCGATTAGCCTTTTTTTATATCTGAATTTGATTAGCATTGGCTCGCCCGAGAAAGGCGACTAGTCAAGTAGGCGTTCATTCTCCTCTGCTAAAGCGGGGGCGGAAAGCAAATCAAAGAAGCCAAAGCGATGTGATGTCCCTGCCTGCTGCGACGGTTGCTTTGATCCTATGCAACGTCCAAAAGCAAAAGCGAATGAAACGCAGCAGCAGTAGAGTTCCAGAGCACAGTAGAGTGCAGGGAGTGCGAGAGGGACAGACCGGCCGGGCAGGCTGTGCAATGCGGCATGCCAAGCTCGCGCATTGAACTGCCCCAAAGAGATCCCGGAGCGCGCGCCTTTCTCGCCGTCCGATGCGTTCAAAGATCTCTGCCTCTGCTGCTGCTACGAGAGCGAGAGAGAGAGGAGAAAAGGAATGAGTGAAAAGATGGGCGATGCAACATCATCATACCACCACTGGGCTGGCTTGTGAGAACGAAAAGGAATTTTGCTCGATTCAAATCCGTGGCTTTGCCTCGCGACCATCATAAAAGGACCATGCTACTGCTCTCCTCCCCCTCAGGCCTCAGCAAACCAACCAGCACGCTCCATCGCAAGCCATTTCCTCCAGCTAGAGAGGGCCGAGTACTTCAGAGAGGCAGAGAGGGAAGAAGAAGAAGCATGTCTTCTCTAACTCAGCCCATGCCGTACTACCCGACCACCTCCAGCCCCATCACGCGCGCGCAGCCAGCCACCGCCTCCAGGGGCTCCTTCGTGCCGGTCTTCACCGTGCTCGGGGTCATCTCCTTCCTCGCCGTCGTCGCCTGCGTCGCGGGCCGGCTCTGCGGCCGCCGCCTCTCCAGGAAGAAGTCCTCCTACTCCGACCAGCACTACTACGGCACCGACGCCGTGGGCGGCGACCTGGAGAAGGGGTTCGAGGTCAAGTACCCGCCGCCGATGAAGCCCATGCCGAGCTCCCGCGCGGTCATCCACGACATGGACGACGGCTTCGAGATCAAGTTCGCGCCGGGGAAGCCCGCGGCGTGGAAGAACGACAGCAAGCCCGACGGCAGAGGTCGCCAGCAGCACCAGGTTGGCGTCGCCATGCCCAGAGAGTACGCTGGTTTCAGGTACCCTGCGGCTCCCAACGGCGCAGTCAGGCAGGGGCAAGTCAGGGGCGGAACATTCGTCTCTGCAAAGCCCTAGTAGGGTAGTAGTACATGATCCATCGATCATCAAAGGGGTAGCTTAGGTTCACAACTTGGATGTATCTCATAATATGATACGCAATGTCTGCTAGCCATCCATCGGCGATAGTATCTTCACTCTAGCTAGTTTTGGGGCGTGCTCTTGCATAAGTCTGTACTAGTTCCCAGCCACTTCCATATTCTATTTGTACATTCAACCATTAAGCAAGCAGTGAAGGATATCTCGTTCTCGAAGTACAGCACGGAAGCATCAGTCGTCGATGGGATCACGGGGAGCTTCATTGGCCTTGCGTTTGATGGTGATGACTGGGCATTCCGCATGCTTCACACAGAACTCGCTCACTGTGCCCACGAAAACCCTGCAAGTCAAAACACCAACCATTCAGTTCAAGTGAAAAATTTACTTTGCTGAATGTGAGAAAAGGTGGAATGTTGCTTTGCTTTACCCACAATAATGGGACACAATATAATTCAGAAAAGAATTGCATGTCATATTTCAGTAATGTCACTTTGTCAGAAGAAGAATCTAAGTTGCATATGAAAATACTGTAGTGACTAGTCACACACGAAGAGACAAAAAGAATATAACTGAAACTGAAAACATAAAAAAAGAATCTTATGTAGGATGCAGGTGATGGTCTAAAATTCTAATAAATCCTAAACCACTCAACCAAACTTTAAGAGCTAAGTTTTTCGTTCACAAGCAGTGACAGGCAGGAATGCATTTCGATCTAAGAAAAGTAACCTGGGAAGATACTCTCACAGACAACTCTCGTATTCTCCAAAGATAGAAATAGGTCATGGAAATTTTGTGTAGTCGCATCTATAAGCTATGGATGCAGACATACTGACATAGCATATGACATCAGTCAATGTGAAAACTTCAGAGACCATTTTGAAAACTACTAGACATAGGTAACCGAGTAATTGTGTTTTTATATCAAAGTGCTGTAGATAAACAATCTGGAGTATGCAGAACCACAGCATATCACATTATATCTCTTAAATTGGGAGAAAAGTGTGGGTTCATGAAAGAAAAACCCGAGTGAGTTGGCAAGATTGTAAACAACCACCTAACCCTGAATTGCACCTTTCTACGAAAACCTGAATAGTAGCCAAATGGGCAAGAGCAAACACATACACGAAAGTTGCCAGTACTAGTTCTACACAGATAGACCACTACATCATAGGATGGTTATGATCAGTTCTGTACGAATAGGACATTAAATCACCAAATCTTTTTATCAGTGGCACGTTCTCCTAAAGTAATACTATTGAGTCTTTATCAACAGGGTGAGTCCATATGACTTTGCACAATAGCTACGCACACTTTTACTGCTGCTTGATTTGCAAGGCAAACATCTTGTCTAGAGAGCTCGAACATCGAAGTCCCACTTCATAATTATAATGACACAAGTACAAGCATGCGCACAAAGTAGAAAAAAATTACACCCTGCATCTATGCACTTGGAACTTTTAAGAAAAATGACTGATCTTATTTAGCACCAACGCAAATCAGAAAAGCTAAATTACAGAATCAGACAAATAGGAGAAGCCACAATTTAAATTTCAACATGCAAGACTTCACTAAAAGGTGCATGTGCAAAAGAAAAAAAATTATGCCTTCTCTGATCATTTTATCCATCTAAGAAGGTTAACTTTTCTCTATTACAAAAAAGAAGGATCTCAACACAATTCTTTCTAAGAAAAGTACAGCATGGAAGACAAACAAAAGAAGGATTTTTGGTACGTCAAATGCAGAGGATAAAATGCATACAAACTCATTAGGACGAGATCCATGTAAAGTGTTCAAGAGTAAGAGATTTATTATGGCACAGTCAGATTTGAATTTAAGATTAGCAAACCAAGCATAGCATTCCAAATTGTAATATGATTATCTACACACCTATTTCATAGTCAGCTCCAAATATTCAGCGTTAACTGTATTTGATGTACTAACAGAACTCAGGTGTTCAACACAAATTTGAGGGCGTTTGATGTACTAACAGAACTCAGGTATTCAACACAAATTTGAGGGCAAAAATCTGCTGGCTAGTTTCCCTTGTTTTGTAAGACACGGGTGTGGATTATGCAATAGATGTATTTCCTTCATTCAACCCTTCTCTTAGATCTCCATTATTACTTTATACGCAAAAAAATACAAGTTCAGGACGCAAGGATTGATATCATATAGTACTCCCTCCGTCCATAAATAGATGTCTTTGTTTGTCTAGATAGTGTCTACATACATCCAAATTTTGACAAATCTAAGACATCTATTTATTGACAGAGGTAGTACTTGCATACAATGATTATCCCAAACAAAGGGATACTGTACAAAACATTTGGTAAACGAAATAAAGTTGTTCTTCCAGCATGCAAGAAAACTAGCATGATGATATTTGCTCTATTTGGCATGTGATTAAGGTAGGCATGTCTAGCTTCAGAATACAGAAAAATTAACCTGCTTCTATAGTACGGTGAAAGAAACAGAGGAGGGACAATACTGTATATCATAACAATACCATGATATCAATTTTTCCAACGCCCCTCTGTCAACAAACCCAATCCAACCAAGTTGATAGTAATTTATCTACGTTTGGATGAGGCTCAAAGATGATTTTTTTAATAAAACATACATAGCCATGTTATTACACAATAAAGGTTACTTCACCCTTCCACAAAGTAATGCTATTCAAGCTAACACACCAAGTGATTTTGACATATATTACCTCTGAAATGGCCCGAGGCCTCTACTTCCCACAACTAGAAGATCAGGCTGGACTCTCTTCACCTCATGGCATATAACCTCCTTTGGATCCCCTTGTTTGGTCCAAGCTTCACATTTTATCTGCAGCATAATTAGATAAGCTGTTAGGCACCAAAATACAAATTATAACTAACTAGAGCCTACAATACTGAAGAAATAAACTAAATTGTGTGACTACCCCCAATTGATGGCATTGGTTCACAAAGTACTCAAGTAGGTGAATCCCTCTTATCTTGTCTCTCTGCTTCATGCTCTGGAAGTCTGTCGGTGATGCATATATACTATCCACATCATCAAATCCTTTGGATTGGCAACAAAAACGAAATAAGTAGCAGACAAAAAGGGTGATCCAAATATCTAAATTTAAAAAAATACTGCACAATGGACTGTTGCACGATAAACTGACGAGAAAATGATGCATGCAAACAAATGTAATACGAGTCTACAAGAAGTCATTTACAAATCAGAATTACATGAAATGAGCCCTGTCAGTGCATCTCAAGGCAGGACATCTATGCAAACAATTTGTTAGCCAAACATACAATATCATAATATAAAGCACTAGCATATACTGAGCTAGTTTACTAGCTAGATATCTTACAAGCAAGGTTTTGTTTTTAGAAACAGCAGGGAGCTATTTCAGACATCAACAGAAGTGGTCCGTCCCTAAGCTCTCTTGGTCATGGTCTACTGAATTCAAGTATCAACTGAAGTGCCTTTTGGCCCAAACATCATGAGAAACAAAGCAAGATTCAGGTCAAAACACCGGAAAGCACAAAGCTATTTTGTCTCATACACTAGTTCAGAGGGCATATCAAACATAAACAAAAACAAGCATGCAAAGTAATAACTCAACAGGCAGCCAATCTCATGTGCACGCGTATTAGCCTGCAATTGCTATTTTAACGGCGGACGTGCCACCTGAAAGCAGAAAAGCTATTTTGTCTTACACAAATTCAGACATAGAGAAAAACAAGCAAAGAAAGTTAGTAACCAACTCAACAGGCAGCCAATTTTCTCTCAAAAAAAAAAACAGGCAGCCAATTTCATGTCGGTGCTTAGGGCATGTACAATGGTTATATCTTAGCATTGCCACCTAGGATAACTGATGATGTGGAGGAAAGAGAAAGAGGAAAAAGTGGTTTGTCTTCTCTTAGCCAAGAGATCATCTCTTAGCAACAATCTGTCTCACCACTTATTTAGGGATGTCTCATTATTACTAGAGATAAGACTAAAAAACAACCCATTATACGTCATGTTTTCTTGTTATATCTAGATTACGTGGCGGGAATAAGATAAGACAATCTTATCAACCATTGTTCATGCCCTTATCAGCCTTCAGTTCCTATTATAACCGCAGAACATGCCTTTACATGCATTAAACTATTCTTCAGGAAACGAAAGGACTAGATGTTGCAGATACACTTCCAAACTGATGCGTCCTACTATACATTTGATTGGTAAATCATTTTTAATATTTTGAATGGATTTGGACAATTTCTTCTCAGAATGGTCATTGTATTCTTGAAGAACAGTGGAATGAAGCAGAAGGCACATTGTACTGCTATAATAGCAAGGGAAAAGAATACTCTTCCATCTCAAAATTGCAAAATAGGATATTACACAGCAATAGGTATTAGCATTTGTTCAAATGCTAGAAACAATTAAGGTGTTGCTATAAATAATGCTGGGCACCAGAAATAGCTTAGTAGGGGTAGATAATATCTCAAAAGAAAAGTGTAAGCTGAAAAAAACCCAAGCAAGACAACAACATGTTATTTGCTGACAAAAGGATAGTCTGAAGAGGCAAAGAGCTATTGAGATAAAAGTATGTGATAAAGTACTATTTCCATCAAAGTACTAGCACCTCCCTTGCCACACAAAAACACCCTACTAACCAGCAATCCAGTATATTATCAAGGGTGGACATTAGCTTACGAACAGGTCATAGAATTACTCAGTGCACCCACCGCAGGTTCTTGTCATGGCGTTTGTACTTTGTTGTGGTACACGTTATATTCAGATGCCGCAACAGCTACCAACAAGGCAACAACCACAACCTAGTATTAGTAACCTACTTCAATTGCACATAACATTGACTACTTCTGAAACAGAATAATCTCCACACAAAGCAGTAAGCACCTTGTCATAGAAAACTGTATGCACTAAAAAAAGATACCATTGCCTTGTTATACAACACTATATGCAACCAAAATAAATGTATATGCAGAACCCTCTATTCAGAAACAGTAAAAACTTCGCATATCCTGAAAGTGAACCTAACTGCATCGATCGGATGGCATGCTTATCCAAACTACGCAGTATGCCTTCAGTTCAAAAATACATTATGCAGTACCCTGCCTTCAGTTCAAAAATACACTATGCAGTACCCTGCATACAATTTTTAAGATTGGAGGAACATAAAACCTCATCAATCTGCCTTTACACTAGTATCACATCAGTCACGCAACCAAAAAAAAAACTATGCAGAATCCTCTATCCAGAAATAGCAAAGACTACATAACCATCAGTCCAGTACATAATCACGGGTAGGCATTAGCTTACAAACAGGTCACAGAATTAGAGACACCCAGTACACCCACCCCAGGTTCTATTTGGTAAACTTAAATCAGATATCGCAAAAGCTACCAACAAGGCAACAACCACCATCATCTACTATTGGTAGCCTACTTCAGTTGTACATACCATTGACTACTTCTGAGACAGAACAATCTCCGCACAAAGCAGTAAGCACCTTGTCATAGAAGATAGAACACTGCATGCACTAAAATATACCCTTGACTTGTCATACAACACTGTATGCAACCAAAAATAAATTATGCAGAACCCTCGATCCAGAAACAGCAAAAACTTCTCCTAACCTGAACAAGTGAACCTAGCTGAAATGGCATGCTCATCCAAACTCTGCAGTATACCTTCAGTTCAAAAATACACAATGCAGTACCCTGCGTACATTTTTTAAGATTGGGGGACATAAAACCTCTTCAATCTGCATCTACACTACTTAGAAAGCACTAGTATCACATCAGTCAGGCAGCAAAAAATAACAATGCAGAATCCTCTATCCAGAAAAGGCAAAAGCTACATAACAACCAGTCCAGTACATTAACAGGGGTAAACATTGGCTTAAGAACAGGTTATGGAATCAGAGCAACTCAGTACACCCACCAGAGCTTCTGGTTCAGGCGTTTTTAGCGGTACAGTTAATTCAGATGCAGCAACAGCTACAACGAGGCAACAACCACCAGCTAGTATGAGTAGCCTACTTCAGTTGAACATACCGTCAGTTGTACATACCGTTGACTAACTCTGAAATAGACCAAAGCTCCGCATAAAGTACCTTTACACGCAAGCCAAAATAGGATGCTACAAACCGAGACAGTGTCCGGATGCATCAGAAGCATGCAATCCCTCTATTCAGCTTAAGTTCCACACAATTCGTCTCGCAACAGTAGACGGATCCCGTGTACATAAACAGTCCGATTGCAGTAAAGGATAGCATCGATCGATACTACGAAACTACCATGCATTTCATATGACACTATTAGAGGCTGATACGAAAAACTACACCTACACCGTGCTACAACACCAGCACCACCCCTTCGATGCGCGACCACGACAGGGAACCGACGCATTCAATCGAGCACCCTCAAGCACACGGCAATGAGCTCCGCACGGCGATTAAGCAAATCTACCTACGGGAGCGGACGAGAGGCGCGCGCGCGGGGGCGGTTACACGTACCGTCCTCGTCGGGGACCTGGACGTGGAGGAAGAGGAGGTGGAAGCCGTCGGCGTTGGAGCGGACGAGCTTGGCGAGCATCCAGTCGAAGGCGGCGCGGCAGCTGATGGAGGGGTGCGGGTACCCCCTCAGCGACGACTCGTTCACCGCCATCATCACCCGCGTCGGCGCCGACGAATCCGCCATTCGCGCACGCCCTCGCTCTGCGCGTTTGCTTCCTCGGCAAGAAGAAGAAGAGGAGTTTGGGGGAAAATTTTGTGGAGAGCGGGGATGAGGACAAAAGGCAGGCTACGCCTTTCTTCCTTCATTTATACCGGGTCCTAATCATTTTCGTCCATTTTTGCTAAAGCCACATCAGAATAACTGTTCACAAAAACCCTTCAGTTTTCATCATGTAAAAAAGCCCTTCAATTTTTGGATGTCCAAAGGTTCAAAAAAAAAAATTTGGATGTCCATATGAATTTCTGTTACTCACTTGGTTATTCCTGGTCCATAGCCGGTGGCGGAGCCAAAACATTAAGAAAAAATTAGATCCATACCATTAAAAGATCCAATCTTTAAAAAAATACCACTGAAAGTTTATGGGCTAGAAAATTACCATCGAAAGCTTGGTCCGTTATTGATTTATGCCACCACCGTGAAATGGACGTTAACTACACGAATCGATCAAACTTGACAAACCCAGCTCAACCTGAACTGAACACAATGCACGCACACAACTTAGCCAGACCACACGCACACACTCCACCCAGGCTAGGCCATAGGAAGAACACCCCGCGGCGGCGACTGCTCCTCCGAGTGCTCCTCCATGGTACACGCCCGCTTCACAACTACGCCACCGCCGCCGCCCGATCCAAAGAGTCATCAGCTTCACGTGGGGATTTCGCCTGGTCTTGCAGTCGACCTCAACCCCCATTGTATACGCGCAGAGAGTAGTCTCGTTTAGCCTCACCGCCGACGAGGGACGAGCCAGAGATGCCGTCGCCTAGCTGGCTGTCGGCATCACCATGGTGCGCAACAGCCGATGCAATGTCGCGCTCGCCGTCGTGCCGCGCGGCACCTCGCCGCCGGATTTTTGTTTCTTATTTGTGCTGCAATTTTCGTTCACTAGCTAGACCACTGCCTCATAGGAAAAATAAATCGGGAGATGTTGAAGCCTCCGACTCTCTCTCCAATAAAGTGGGCTCACACCGGTGCGTCCAGTAAAGTATCGTCGCTATTTCAAGCCCAATAAAACCGTCGGCAATCCCGTATCGGTCCCTTCGCGTGGGGCGCCGAACGGGCGAACCGGCGCCTCGAGCCACGTTAGAAAACACCCGTAGGCTAGCCATGTCAGCGAGACATAGCGCCAGTCGCGTTTTTAAAGACGCGTAATGGCGGTCGTCGCCGGAAACAGAGGCGGTGAGGAGGCCAGACGCCGTATGAATGCCCACGCAGCGGCGGTCCAACTCCTCACGGGCAGTCCAACCGCATGGGCCGCCGGAGCTGGTGTTCGGCCGTGAAGTTGACGGGACGCTCACGGGCGGCTCAAACTTCGCCGCCCCAAGGAGGCATCCCAAGATGGAGGCGCCTCGCTAGTTTACTATGTGTATTCGATGTCTTTTATACAAACTCACCGTCTTTTGTAGAAATCGAATGAAATTTGCCGTCCTTTTGTGTTTTCGAATTTTTCAACTTTATTGGGGCCGCCGTATTAGGACCGCCGGTGTGGGGAACCCTTTCCCCAAACGGAGGAAGGCGTGCCGGCCTTCCCCATAAGCTGAGTGCCGGCGCGGCTGCCGACGCCTATTTGGGGGCCGTCAGTGGAGATGCTCTAAACAACTAGAAGGATGGCTGCAATCTCCTTTTGTATGGCTACATCTGCAACTGTGATAATATGTACTAAAGTCATGTTATATGCTGCCATAATGTTGCTTGAGAGGCCATTAAACTACAACATGAATGCTGCTGGAGCGGGCGTTGAAGTGCAACCTGGAGAGCTGCAAAAGAGGGCAGCGAAGTGCTGCCTTGGAACCGGCTCCTCTAACTTGGCTCTTACCAAGTCAGGACCCTGACTTAGCCCTATATCCACCGCAGAAATCGCATCCAGTGGCTCTCCTACTCTCAGTACTACTTTTGGCTGTTGCTGCTCTGTTTTGGAGGGAACAGACGATGCAGTTGCCCAGCTTGGCGCCAAAACAGGACCACTCCTCTGCTCAGTTTGGCGCCAAATAGAACCCCAACCTTTGTTGCTATCGCACTTTTTCCTTCCTCTTCTTTCTTCTCATGGTTTCTTGTTCCTGCAATATGAGCACCTAGATTAGAAAAACCAGGTGGATGGCATTGATTTGCTAATCTATTGCAGCCAATCTCTAATGGAGAACCAATCCCATGATGATTCGAACAGGTGAGAAGAGCAGATTTCTTGTCTGCACTTGTGCTTGATGCATGTTCTTTTTTCAAATAAATATCTGCACTTGCTTGACGCATGTTCTTTTTTTCAAATAAATGACAGCCTTTGTCTCTGCTTGTGCTTTATGAATGTTCTTTTTAAAAGAAATGATAGCTTTTATTTGCACATGTGCATTTTATACAGAGAAAATGTATCACCTACTTGGATACCTCAGCTTGGCATGACATTTAGCACCCTGGAAGAGGCTCGGAAATTTTGAGGGTATTATGGAGGAAGGAATGGGTTCAGCATCAGACAGAGGTACAAGAACAAAAGCAATTTTGATGGTAAATTCACCTCATGCAAGTATGTTTGTTCCAAAGAGGGTATAAAGGCAGTAGATAAAAGAGACAACATAGTTAAGAACCCAAGAGCTGAGACTAGAACTGGCTGCCCAGTTCGTATGACCCTCTCAATAAATCGTGAAGTTGGAAATTGGGCAATATCTGATCTCTTTCTTGAACATAATCACATACTTCAATTGCCAGAAGCATGCCACCTATTGCCATCACAGAGAATGATCTCTGAAGTCCAGACGCATGAAATTGAAATTGCTGATGCCTCCGGTATTGCACCAAAAGCTGCTCATGAGTTTGCTAGTCGACGAGTTGGCGGACCATCTAACCTCAGCTACACTCGCCGAGATCACAAAAATCATTTGAGAACTAAGCGCCAAAGAGACCTGAAGTATGGTGAAGCAGGCAGCATGATAAAATATTTTCAAGATAGGGCTACAGAGAATCCATCATTCAAATATGATTTTCAGTTCGATTGTGATGAAAAGATAACAAACATTTTCTGGGCTGATGCCAAGATGATCATTGATTATGCTCATTTTGGCGATGTTATTACCTTTGACACCACTTTTGGAACAAACAAGGAACATAGGCCATTTGGTGTGTTTGTTGGATTCAACCATTTTAGAGAAACTGTTATCTTCGGTGCTTCTCTTCTCTATGATGAGACATTTGAATCTTTCAAATGGTTGTTTGGTTCTTTCTTATCAATACATAATCAGAAGCATCCTAGAACCATATATACTGATCAAGATCAAGCAATGGGAAAGGCAATTGGGCATGTTTTCCTAGAAGCACGACATGGATTGTGTACTTTTCACATCATGCAAAATGCTGTCAAGCATTTATCTAGTTATATGGATAAAGAATCAACTCTTCTTGCAGACTTTAGTGCTTGTATGTATGAACATGGGAACCAAGAAGCATTTGAAGAAGCTTTTGAAAATATGAGAGGTCAAGTACCAACACAAACTTGGATGGATAGTATTTACAAAGTAAAAGAGAAGTGGGCTGAATGTTTCATGAAAAATGCCTTTACCTTGGGTATGAGGAGCACACAACTAAGTGAGAGTCTCAACAATGACTTGAAGCATCATTTGAAGTCAGATTTAGATATTGCCCGGTTCTTCCATCATTTTGAAAGAGCTGTCAAAGTGAAAAGAGAAAAATCAGAATGAAAACTCCAATGTTGGTGCAAGTCAGCAAGCTCTATACTCCTGTTATATTTGAATTTTTTCAGAAGGAATACCAGAGATCTATAGCAGCATGTGCTGAAGCGCTAGATGGACAATATGAATACATGGTTAAAATTGGTTATCCTTTTGAGCAGAATTGTCCAACAGAGGGAGCGCTCGGGTGGAGTCGCCAGCGGCGCGACATTAGGGTGGCCATGGCGGCAAGTCACCGCCGACGAGAGGCTGGACAAGGATGGGCACAGAGGTCGCCGGCGATGGAAGGGCTAGAGGAACCGGGGATCGGGAGGGAGGCGAAGAAGGGCGGAATCAAGGGAGAGAGCGCTGGGCTGGGGTCGCGAGCGGCAGGGCCGTGGAAGTCGCTGGCGACGGGAAGCTGGACAAGGCCGGGATTCGTATCTGTCGAGGAGCTCCATCTGTGAATGATTCAGTTGACCAAGGGAGAAGTAGTACTGAGAGTAGGAGAGACACTGGATGCGATTTCTACGGTGGATATAGGCTAAGTCAGGGTCCTGACTTGGTAAGAGCCAAGTTAGAGGAGCCGGTTCCTGCTGCCTTGCTGCTTGATGGCGTGCATGTGTGGATCGATTCGTTTAAAGCTCCAGTTCAGGTGGAGATAACGGCGATGGTACAAAATAGATAACGGGCCAAGCTTTCAATGGTATTTTTCTAGCTCATAAACTTTGAGTGGTATTTTTCTAAAGATTGGTTCTTTTAGTGGTATGGATTCAATTTTCCCAAACATTAACCCTGTGTAGTTATGTTAAACTTATGTAGTCAAATACATATATTTTAAATTATTTTTAGACACTCTAAGCTTGTATTGCTAAAAAACTGTGTAGTCAAATGACTACACAGCCAAAGTTGTCCATAGCTGGAGAAGGTATCTGTTTAGCCAAAAAAATGGATAAAGAAATGTTATTAGAAGGTATTCGTTTAGCCAATTAATTAACCAGAATAAATATACACATGCAAGTAAATTCATAAAACTCATTTGCATGATTGCCTCTGACAATATTTTTTTCAAGTAACTTCTCAAGGAGGGGAAGGCGTTGCTGCAATTTCGCAAGTCTTGCGTAAGTGAATCTGGTATACAATTTAAGTTATGTAGTTGTGATACATGTTCGGCACTAAAAAAGTAGTACTCATTCCGATCCAAAATAAATATCGGTTAGTAAATTTTTTGACACTTATTATGGATTAGAGGGAGTAGGAACGATTGCGTAAATTTTGTTTTAATCAATATTTTAGACATATTATACTATATACAATAACTAACCAGTACTAGGAAAGTACGAAAATGATTAGTAAGGTGTAAAATGACTCTTTGGTCCATTTTTGTAAAAGCGTTACAGCATATATGCGGCTTTGGTACATCATGGTGTGCGGAGAACATTATTCTTGTTTTGCAATTAGTCATCCATGGCGGGTTGATTGCAGTTTGATCTCCGTGATCCTTTGGTACTTTCCAGACGTAGGTGGCAGCCGTGGACGGTGGCCAACGTGGCCAGAAGAAAGGTCGTGACGCGGTCGGGTGGCCCATTGTTCACGTCAATCACAGTCCAGAGTCCACGCGATTCATCATGGAGCGTCGGCAACTCCGGTCCTCGTTACACGTGGGTTGCCCAGTCGATGAACTGGTCCAACGGTGTCGCAAACGGATATTTTTAGTGTGTATGTTTCTGCCGTCAAAATTTAAGTATGCACTCGGTTCAACAGCTCGACCTATAGCGGTCAGGTTATCCGCCGAGATGTAGTGAGAGTAACTTCATTAGTAATTAAGTGTCCAAATCAGCAAATTTGCTTATGTGGCAGTGAGTTAATGAGGAGAGAGAAGGATGTAACATCGTAATTCTTGAAGATCGAATAATAAATAATTAAGCTATATACTGCACTATTAATATGAAGATACACGTATTAGTAACATGTGCATGTTACTCTCTATGTTACTTCCCACTATGACTAGTCTAAGAGCAAGTTGGCTATAAGTAATGCATTTCATTACTAAATGTATATAGTTATAAGAGTATAAACATCTTGATAATCAAGTTCATTCAGAAATCCAGTGAGCTTGCATTAAATTTAACTCCTCTTCTCTCTCCACTTCTCTCTCCTCTAACTAGGCAACAATATATTATTCTAATCCTTATAGCCAGCTGACTAGGAATTATTGTACTTGCTCTAAACGTGACATTTAGAGTTGAAATATGTTTGTGCGGACACGTGTCCTCCTCTTCCTCCTATATTGCCCGCCTCGTAGTGGCGTAGAAGCCATTTCCACTCCCGCTAACCAAATTTGTACTTAACTGCACGTCGGGCAGCGACTCGGGTCCAGGGCCCATATGCAAGACTCGAGTGGTGCCGCTGGAGAACATGTCGACGCCTCGCAACCTGTATGGTGAAATGACACGCCCTCCCCCGACGATGGAGTATGGACGACCCGATACTCACCCTTGATCGCGCTCGTGTGTCCTTTACCAAGCACCATATTAATCTGACTCCAGACCAATCACGGTGAAAAGTCCATGCAGGCGTTGATCTATGGCGGTGGCTTTGTCAACGATGTCCTTAGGACATAGACGCAGTCCCAGTAGCCAGGGACTGACATCGATGGGCATCCATTGCTCGATGGCTTTACCTAGCCTACGGAAATAGCCACGACAGTGTACAATGACGACAGTGAGGGATTTGAGGAGCGCGAGGACATCTTGGGACCTCATGATGTCGTGGCTGATGAGTCGGCGCGCACGTTGGCATGAAGAAGAGGAAGAGCCATAGGACTAGTGGCTTCAGTGACAAGGAGGACCTCGTGCTCTACGATTCTTGGTTGGTCGTCAGCCAAGACTCTATATGCGGCCCCAGCAAAAAAAGGCAAAGCATATTGGTGACCCAAGAGTTTCATGAGAGACGGATACAAAGAGTCCATTAAAAAGAGGTAGAACTACATCAAGCAAGAGACTAACAAGTTTTGCGCAGTGATCAACCATATTGTAAGTCATCCAGAGCGCATCGTACGCGTTGTGGCAGTGGTAAGGGTCTGGCCGGTAGTGGAGGCGGAGGAGGAGATCTGCCCGCCTGGATCTCGCCTGATGTAGGGTCCTACTTCCTTCTTCTTCTTCTCCGGTGGTCGGAGGGGAGAGGGATGAAGGGGGCTGACGCTTCCTTCAATAAAGAAGCGGCGGAGCACCACCTGTTGCAGTGTGGAAGCGGCGGGCGGCGTCTTTTCCTGGCCGGCCTTGGAGGCGAGGGGGAAAACGCGCGCACGTCGGAGAACGGCGTCATCGACGAGCTCCTGGCCGGCCGTGGAGGCGAGGAGGAGCACAAACACGCTATCGCCAGTTCATCTGCATCCAGGAGGTCTTACCTTCGCTGGATTCGCTCGGTGGTGAGTAGCCATCGGCTCTGCTTCTCCCTGGCCTGCCGTGGTGGCGAGGAAGGAGATGCTGCCGATGTTGCGCCTAACGCCTATCGGAGCTAGCTGCTGCCCAAGAGGTGCTATGGAGCTGCGACTTCTTCACCGACGCTGTTGCTGAGGCGGCGTTCATCCGGGGAAGCTCTTCAATGGGGGACATATGACGGCATCAACGCCCTGCATCACATGGCCGAAGGACGGCCCTTCTCCTGGAGATCTGACTTCCCAAGGACCAAGAAGTCGAAGGGGAAGAGCTATCGCTTCCGCCATGAAGACGGACCAAGTGGTTCGTCCCTGATGACCCACAAGTATAGGGGGTGTATCGTAGTACTTTCGATAAATAAGAGTGTCGAACCCAACGAGGAGCAGAAGGTGTTGACAAGCAGTTTCGATGAAGGATTCACTGTAAATGCTCACAGACAAGTATTCGGGGGTTTTGATGTAGATAAATAAAGTACGAATAAGTAAAATGCGAGAGAAATAATTGCAGCGAGTGGCACAATCCTTTTTAGCACAAAGGACAAGCCGGTTTGTTTGCTTATAATGACCAAACGTTCTCGAGGACACACGGGGATTTTAGTCTAGTGCTTTCGCTTCATATAGTTGATTAATCTTCATTGTTTTGATAAGTGTTGTGTGGGTGAACCTATGCTAATGCACCGCCCTTCCTAGGAATAATACATACTTGTGATTATACCCCTTGCAAGCATCCGCAAATACAAGAAAGTAATTAAGATAAATCTAACCACAGCCTTAAACTCGAGATCCTGCTATCCCTCCTGCACCGATATACTAACGGGGTTTAGGTTGTTGTCACTCCGGCAACCCCACAATTAGAAAACGAATACAAGATGCACTCCCTAGGCCCATAAAGGTGAAGTATCATGTAGTCGATGTTCACATGACACCACTAGAAGAGTAACACCACAACTTAAATATCATAACATTGAATATTACTCACCCATAATTCACTACTAACATTTAGACTTCACCCATGTCCTCGAGAACTAAACGAACTACTCACGAGACATCATATGGAACATGATCAGAGGTGATATGATGATGAATAACAATCTGAACATAAACCTTGGTTCAATAGTTTCACTCAATAGCATCAATAACAAGTAGAAATCAATACCGGGAGAGTTTCCCCTACCAAACAATCAAGATCCAACCTAATTGTTACAGCGGTGACGAGGTGCAGCGGT
This sequence comes from Lolium multiflorum, assembly GCA_030979885.1. Classification (NCBI taxonomy): domain Eukaryota; kingdom Viridiplantae; phylum Streptophyta; class Magnoliopsida; order Poales; family Poaceae; genus Lolium; species Lolium multiflorum. Next base: position 187,956,525 of record CM061752.1, on the reverse strand, counting down.
GGAGATGGCGGTGATGATGATGAAGATGATGGTGATGATGATGGAGATGATGTCCAGCTCGATGTCGATGGCGATGGCGTCGATTTCCGGGAGGGAATTTCCCCGGCGGATTCCTGCCTGCCGGAGAGCTCTTTTCTCTCCGGTGTCTCTCTGCCCCGCAGAGGCGGCTATGTGTATTCTCCGTAACTCCCTGTGGCTTAGGTTTTCTAGGTGAAGAAGTACGCGAAGGAGAGAGGGGGGAGAGGGGGCCCCCTCCCACATGGCGGCGCGGCGGCAGGGCCCGCGCCGGCCTATAGGGGGCCATGGCGGCCTCTCGCCCTCCTTTTGGCTCCTTCATCTTCTGGAAAATAGGATTTTTCGTATAATTGCCGTCAATTGTTGATCTTCCGAAATATGGTGTCCTGACGGTGCTTTTTCCAGCAGAATCCTGACTCCGGTGAATAATTCTCCAATGATCATGAAACATGCAAAATAGATGAAATAACATAAGTATCATCTCTAAATATGAAATATATCAATGAATAACAACAAATTATGATATAAAATAGTGATGCAAAATGGACGTATCAACTCCCCCCAAGCTTAGACCTCGCTTGTCCCCAAGCGAAACTGAGCTCAATAAACAAGACCACATGTTTATGGAGTGAAGAGTCGATAAATAAAATACGGACAAGAAGCATCATATTGATTCACACAAGATATTCTAGTAAACATTCTCCTCATATAACTCATCTTGAAATAAGTAAAGAGAAATCACAAATAAAGGTGCATAGGAAATCATAAGCGGTTATGGCAAACTTTGTTCTTGGTCAGAGAACTATTAACGGATTGTACTTATCTTCTAAACCAAGCCTTTGTATTAGAATTTATATGGCAGGGCTTTCATCCTTAATCATAACAATCTCCTCATATTCATTGACAACTTTCAAAGTCATATTCATTCAGATAAAATTTGTACTAAACAAGAAAGCATAAAAGACATGATTAACTAAATCATAGCATAATTGGTTGGTTCACAACAACTCAATTGCTTGCTTAAGATAGAGGGAAATAGGTTTACTGACTCAACATAAAAGTAAAAGATAGGCCCTTCGCAGAGGGAAGCAGAGATTAAATCATGTGCTAGAGCTTTTCAAGTTTTGAAATCATATAAAGAGCATAAAAGTAAGATTTTGAGCGGTGTTTGTTGTTGTCAACGAATGGTAGTGGGCACTCTAACCCATAGTTTTAAAAACCGGACCGGACCAGCGGTCCGACCGGAAAAAACCTGAACCGACGAGTCCTCCGGTTTTTTAAGAAGCACTGGTCGGAATAGTAAAAAACCAGTAAAAAATAGGAAAATAAAATGCGATAAGGAAGAATTGAACTTCTGACCTGCCCGGAAGCAATCCTAGGTCTAGTTCAGGCCCAACACCAGCTATGCTGAGTCTACTTTCTGTTGTGCAGCTGATTTCGATACTATGTAGTTGATTTTAGATTAACTTTTTCTGAAATTACATTAAATTTTAACGAATCATACCGGTTTTTTGTCGCCATCGAACCAAATGAACCGACGGTTGGACCAGCGAACCGCGAACCAACAGCTTGACCGGTTCACTCACCGGTCCCCCTTGCCAAACAGACCTTTCAAGAGCGGCTCCCATGAAGGACGTTATCCTAGCAAGGTCATTTTTTGTTTATGGTTTTAGTTTTATTATGGATGACACTCCCCCAACCTTTGCTTTCACAAGCCATGGCTAAATCCTGGGTGCCTTCCAACATTCACATACCATGGAGGAGTGTCTATTGCAAAATTAAGTTGCTTACTGATAAATCAGGGCAAAACATGTGAAGAGAATTATTAATGAAAGTTATTAATTGGGGCTGGGAACCCGTTGCTCTTTTTGCAAAATTATTGGATAAGCGGATGTGCCACTAGTCCATTGGTGAAAGTCCGCCCAACAAGATTGAAAGATAAAACACCACATACTTCCTCATGAGCTATAAAACATTGACACAAATAAGGAATAATATAGTTTGAATTATTTAAAGGTAGCACATGAAGTATTTACTTGGAGTGGCGCAAAATACCACATAGTAGGTAGTTATGGTGGACACAAATGGCATTGGTTTGGTCTAAGGTTATGGATGTATGAGAAGCATTCCCTCTCAATACAGGTCTTTGGCTAGCAAGGTTGGGTAGCAAGCATAAAGGTTGAGAGAAACAAACAAATATACATGTGATAGAAACAATCATGCATCTTTCTCATAAGCACAAGCAATTTTAACTTCAGAATACTAAACTCATTAGCAGAAACATAATAAAGTAATATATCTACATGTATTTCCCTTTTCTATTTGAACATCAAGGTGTTGTTGCTATTGACCAATGCTAGGTTTGCCAAAACCAAATAGATTTACTTGGTGCTCCCAAAGTGATATCAATACTAATGTCAAGAGTAATCATATAATGGAAATTGCAAACTAAAATAAGGTGTGCAAAAAGTAAATGATAAGACTTCTCATTAATATTCCATAACGATAACTCACACCAACGGATACATAGATAACCAACTAAGAGAGAGATACTTCCACACTGCAAACTATTCTATATGATAACTTCCCTACTCATGATATGACACTACTTGATAGTAAAAGATAAAGATAGTGATGATGTGATACCGCGGCACTCCCCCAAGCTTGGAACAAACCAAGGGGATGCCAATACCGATGATGAATTACTCCTTCGGTGGCGATGATGGTGGATTCTTCTCGCGCTTCTTAAAGATCTCCTTCAGCTTCAGCTTCTCAGTTTGGCAGTTCTGCACTAAAACTCGAAGAGATTCATTGTTATCCGAATGTGGCGGTGGCGGCCTTGTGATGGGAATCGAGTAATATTCCAGCATTCTGCGAAGTCGCTGGTTCTCCTCCTGAAGTATCTCCACTTCCCTTCTTAGAGCACGATATTGATCACAAAACTCATCGGTAACCCGTATTGCTTCCTCCACACAAGGGAAAGAGTCGAGGCTAAGAGCAGGCGGAAGAAGTCCCTGCAAGTTATGAGAAAAAGAACGCCCAGTGTTAACCGATCCCACCAAGATTGGCTTACTCTCCATAGCTTCCCGCTCTCTTTTGCTGATGCTATCTTCTTCACTCCCTTATTGACCCCTTCATCCATCTCTTCCTCCCAAGGCTCCTTGTCTTTGTTGTTGGAGACCATGGTGCTTCTAGATCAAAAACAGATCTGGCAGAAAACAGCTCGAAACAAAACACGACGAGAAAACGATATACGGACCTCTGGAGATCCGGGGGATTATATAGCAAATATTTTTACAACAAAAGGAAGGTTCCAGGCCGAAAAGGAGTGGAAACGGGACGCCGAGGGGCTGTCCCCATAGGGCGGCGCGGCCAGGGTGGGGCCCACGCCGGCCTATGGTGACGGGCCCTCGCGCGTCTCCTCCCCTCCGTTTCGATCTCGTAATCATATTTTCCATAAACAGCAGAAATATTGTTCAGAAAGTTAAACGCGGACTTTTTATTACTAAAACTGTTACCTATTCAAAGTCGACTCAGAACTGTCAATTTGATCTTTGATGAAAGCTTCCGGAGTTATCACTTGAATAACATCAATATCTTCATTATAAGAATCTCCAGAAATATAATGCTTGAGTCTTTGTCCATTCACTACTTGTGTGGCGTTACCTTCCAAAGAGCTAATTTTTATTGCCCCTGAACGATATACCTCCTCAATAACATATGGTCCTTCCCATTTTGAGAGTAATTTCCCTGCAAAAAATCTGAGACGAGACCGATACAATAGGACTTTATCTCCAACATTAAATTCTCTTTTAATAATTCTTCTATCATGCCACTTCTTAACTTTCTCCTTAAAAAGTTTAGCATTTTCATAAGCTTCACTTCTCCATTCATCTAAAGAACTCAATTGTAGCAACCTCTTCTTACCGGCAAGTTTAAAATCTTTATTAAGTTCTCTTACAGCCAATAAGCTTTGTGCTCTAATTCTAAAGGTAAATGACAAGCTTTTCCATAAACCATTTTATAAGGAGACATTACCATAGGATTTTTATAAGCAGTTCTATAAGCCCACCATGCTTCCTTTAACTTAGTAGCCCAATTCTTTCTAGATTTATTAACAGTCTTTCCCAAAATAGCTTTAATTTCTCTATTTGATAATTCTACTTGCCCACTAGTTTGAGGATGATAAGCTGAAGCAATTCTATGATTAATACCATATTTGGCAAGAGTTTTTCTAAAACCACCATGAATAAAGTGAGAACCCCCATCAGTCATAATATATCTAGGTACTCCAAATCTAGGAAATATAACATCTACAAGCATTTTTATAGAGGTCTCACCATCAGCACTTTTTGTAGGTATAGCTTCTACCCATTTAGTAACATAATCAACATCGACAAGTATATGAGTGTTACCTTCTGAAGAAGGGAAAGGACCCATGAAGTCAAATCCCCAACAATCAAATGGTTCAATAACAAGAGTATAATTCATAGGAATTTCATTGCGTCTAGAGATATTACCAACCCTTTGACATTCTCACAAGATAAGATAAACTTCCTTGCATCTTTGAAAAGTGTTGGCCAATAAAAACCTGATTGTAGAACCTTTTGTGAGGTTCTATCTCCGGCGTGATGTCCTCCATAAACACTACCATGACATTTACTCAATATCTCTTGTTGTTCATATTCTGGGACACATCTTCGCATAATACCATCCACTCCATCTTTATATAAGTGTGGGTCATCCCAAAAATAATGCCTCAAATCATAAAAGAATTTCCTCCTTTGCTGAGCTGAAAAGGTTGGAGGCAAGTACTTCGAAACAATAAAGTTAGCATAATCAGCATACCAAGGACTATCTCGCGAGCTCACCTTTATTACAGCCAATTGTTCATTTGGAAAACTATCATTAACAGGAACAGGATCATAAGCAATATTTTCCAATCTAGACAAATTATCAGCAACAGGATTATCAACACCTTTCCTATCTACAATATGTAAATCAAATTCTTGCAAAAGAAGCACCCATCTAATAAGCCTTGGCTTAGCATCTTTCTTTTCCATAAGGTACCTAATTGCAGCATGATCAGTATGAATTGTAACTTTTGAATCAACAATATAGGGTCTAAACTTGTCACATGCAAAAACTACGGCTAATAACTCTTTCTCAGTTGTAGCATAATTTCTTTGAGCAGCATCTAGAGTTTTACTAGCATAATGAATAACATTTAATTTTTTATCTACTCGCTGTCCAAGGACAGCACCTACAGCAAAATCACTAGCATCACACATAATTTCAAAAGGCAAATTCCAATCGGGAGGTTCAACTACAGGAGCAGTTGTTAAGGCTTTCTTTAGAGTTTCAAAAGCTTCCTTACATCATTAAAAATGAAAGGTACATCTTTTTGAAGAAGATTAGTAAGAGGCTTTGAAATTTTAGAGAAATCTTTAATAAATCTCCTATAAAAACCAGCATGACCAAGAATACTACGAATACCTTTAACATCCCTAGGATATGGCATCTTCTCAATTGCTTCAACTTTAGCTCTATCAACTTCAATACCTCTCAGAAATTTTATGTCCCAATACAATTCCTTCATTAACCATAAAGTGGCATTTCTCCCAATTAAGAACAAGGTTAGTTTCTTCACATCTCTGCAAAACTTTATCAAGGTTTCGCAAGCAATTATCAAAAGAATTCCCATAGACAGAAAAATCATCCATGAATACCTCAACAATCTTTTCACAAAAGCCATGAAAAATAGCAGACATGCATCTTTGAAAAGTAGCAGGAGCATTACATAAACCAAAAGGCATACGCCTATAAGCATAAGTTCCATAGGGACAAGTGAAAGTGGTTTTCTCTTGATCTTTAGCTCTAACAACAATTTGTGAAAACCCAGAATATCCATCAAGAAAAGAAATGAGTATTTTTAGACAACCTTTCTAACATTTGATCAATAAAAGGTAAAGGGTAATGATCTTTCTTAGTAACTTTATTAACTTTTCGAAAATCAATGCACATTCTATACCCTACAACTACTCTTTGAGGAATGAGCTCATCATTATCATTGGGCACAACAGTTATTCCTCCTTTCTTAGGAACACAATGCACAAGACTAACCCATCTACTATCAGCAATAGGATATATAATACCAGCTTCAAGAAGTTTTAATACCTCATTTCTTACCACATCCTTCATCTTGGGAATTAGACGACGCTGATGTTCAACAACGGGTTTTGCACCTTCTTCTATATTAATAGCATGTTGGCAAATAGCGGGAGAAATCCCCTTCAAGTCATCAAGAGTGTAGCCAATAGCTCCTCGGTGTTTCTTCAATATTTCCAATAACCTTTCTTCCTCGATATCTGAAAGCTTAGCACTAACAATAATAGGATATGTTTTCTTATCATCAATATAAGCATACTTAAGATTATTAGGTAATGGTTTCAAATCAAATACAGGATCTTCCTTTGGTGGTGGTGTTACACCTAAATCTTCAACCGATAAGTCATGTTTAAGAATAGGTTGACGAAGGAAAATTTCATCAAGCTCGTCCCTTTCTTCCCTAAAAACTTCACTCTCACTATTCTCCAAATGTTGCTGCAAAGGATTACTAGGAGCAAGAGCAATAGATGCACACTGTTCAACTCTAAAATCATCATTAGGCAAATCAGCTTTATAAGGAGTTTTGGCAAATTTAGAGAAGTTAAACTCATAAGATTCACCAGCAAATTTAGTAACAATTTTCTCTTTCTTGCAATCTATAATAGCTCCACAAGTATTCAGAAAAGGTCTACCAAAAATAATAGGACAAGACTTACTAGCAGCAGAACCAAGTACCAAAAAGTCAGCAGGATATTTAATCTTACCACATAGAACTTCAACATCTCGAACAATACCAATGGAAGAGATAGTTTCTCTATTAGCTAGCCGAATAACCACATCAATATCTTCAAGTTCACTAGAACCAATTTCATGCATAATTTCCGTGTAGAGCTCATAAGGAATGACACTAATACTTGCACCAATGTCACATAAACCATAATAGCAATGATCACCAATTCGAACAGAGAGCATAGGAACACTGGCTTTCCTAGTCTTATTAGGATGCGAAACAATATTAGAAGCATCTTCACAAAAAATAATATGCCCATCTTCCACATTTTCAGTAACAAGATCTTTAACTATTGCAACAGCAGGTTCAACCTTTATTTGTTCTTCAGGTTCTATGGGTTTCTTTGCACTTTTATTAACTACACTAGTTATAACAGAATACTCTTTCATCTTAGCAGGGAAAGGAGTTTTTTCAATATAAGCTTCAGGAAGAACATGATCAACAGTTTTAATTTCAATACATTTACCTTTAGGTGAATCAGTTTTATCTTTATATGGTTCATGATACTTATCAAAGTTCTTCCTAGGCAATTCAAAATGAGAAGCAAAGGCTTTATAAATATTTGCAACAACTTGAGAGTCAAGACCATATGTAGCACTTATATTACGATATTCATCAGTATCCATAAAAGTTTCAATGCATTCATAATTATAATTTATACCTGACACTCTACCTTTGTCATTCTCCCATCCTTCAGTATTTTCTTGGATTCGATCAAGAAGGTCCCATTTAAACTCTTCTTTATTGCGTGTGAATGATCCAGAACAAGCAGTATCCAACAAGGTTTTATCTTGAAAAGAAAGTCTTGCATAGAAATTATCAATGATAATATTACCAGGAAGCTCATGAATGGGGCATTTGAGCATTAAAGACTTCAATCTCCCCCATGCTTGGGCAATACTCTCTCCATCATGAGGCCAGAAATTATATATACGGTTGCGGTCTTTGTGAATTTCACTTGGAGGATAGAAATTTAGAATAAAATAGAGGCACAATATCCTTCCAATCAAGAGAAGTTATTGAAGGAGATATGCCCTAGAGGCAATAATAAAGTGGTTATTATTTATATCTCTATGTTTATGATAAATGTTTATATATCATGCTATAATTGTATTAACTGAAACATTAGTACATGTGTGATATGTAGACAACAAGAAGTCCCTAGTATGCCTCTTAAAATAGCTTGTTGATTAATGGATGATTAGTTTCATAATCATGAACATTGGATGTTATTAATAACAAGGTTATATCATTATATGAATGATGTAATGGACACACCCAAATAAGCGTAGCATAAGATCACGTCATTAAGTTATTTGCTATAAGCTTTCGATACATAGTTACCTAGTCCTTATGACCATGAGATCATGTAAATCACTTATACCGGAAAGGTACTTTGATTACATCAAACGCCACTGCGTAAATGGGTGGTTATAAAGGTGGGATTAAGTATCCGGAAAGTATGAGTTGAGGCATATGAATCAACAGTGGGATTTGTCCATCCCGATGACGGATAGATATACTCTGGGCCCTCTCGGTGGAATGTCGTCTAATGTCTTGCAAGCATATGAATAAGTTCATAAGAGACCACATACCACGGTACGAGTAAAGAGTACTTGTCAGGAGACGAGGTTGAACAAGGTATAGAGTGATACCGAAGATCAAACCTCGGACAAGTAAAATATCGCGAGACAAAGGGAATTGGTATTGTATGTGAATGGTTCATTCGATCACTAAAGTCATCGTTGAATATGTGGGAGCCATTATGGATCTCCAGATCCCGCTATTGGTTATTGGTCGGAGTGAGTACTCAACCATGTCCGCATAGTTCACGAACCGTAGGGTGACACACTTAAAGTTGGATGTTGAAATGGTAGAACTTGAATATGGAATGGAGTTCGAATATTTGTTCGGAGTCCCGGATGAGATCCCGGACATCACGAGGAGTTCGGAATGGTCCGGAGAATAAGATTCATATATAGGAAGTCATATTCCAAGTTTGGAAATGATCCGGTGCATTTATGGCAGGTTCTAGAAGGTTCTAGAAAAGTCCGGAAGAAACGCACTATGGAAGGTGGAGTCCCGGAAGGACTCCACAAGCTTGGCCAGCCAAACCCTAGAGGGGAAAGTCCAAGGTGGACTTCCCCCCAAGGTGGCCGGCCACCCCCTTCATGGAAAGGTGGGGTCCCACTTGAGGTGGGAATCCCACCTTGGGTAGGTTTCCCTACACATGGAAGGTTTTGGGTTGGGGTCTTATTCGAAGACTTGTACACCAACTCTTGGGTGTTCCACCTATATAATGAGGGCCAAGGGGAGGGGGCCGGCCACACCAAAGCCATAGCTTGGCCGCACCCCTTAGTGGCCGGCCACCCCCTCTCCCTAAACCCTAGCGGTCTCTCTCCTCCACCACATCCCGCACGCTTAGCGAAGCTCCGCCGGATTTCTCCACCACCACCGACACCACGCCGTCGTGTCGGATTCAAGAGGAGCTACTACTTCCGCTGCCCGCTGGAACGGGAGGTGGACGTCGTCTTCATCAACAACCGAACGTGTGACCGAGGTGCTGCCCGTTCGTGGCGCCGGAAGCAATCGTGATCAAGATCTTCTACGCGCTTTTGCAAGCGGCAAGTGAACGTCTACCGCAGCAACAAGAGCCTCATCTTGTAGGCTTTGGAATCTCTTCAAGGGTGAGACTCGATATCCCCTCGTTGCTACCGTCTTCTAGATTGCATCTTGGCTTGGATTGCGTGTTCGCGGTAGGAAAATTTTTGTTTTCTATGCAACGTTATCCTACAGTGGTATCAGAGCCGTGTCTATGCATAGATGGTTGCACGAGTAGAACACAATGTTTTTGTGGGCGTTGATGCTTATGTTGTCTTTAGTTTGAGTACTTTGCATCTTTGTGGCATAGTGGGATGAAGCGGCTCGGGCTAACTTTACATGACCGCGTTCATGAGATTTGCTCCACGCTCGACATGCAACTTGTATTGCATAAGTGGCTTTGCGGGTGTCTGTCTCTCCTACTATAGTGAAGATTCAATTTACTCTTCTATTGACAACACTAGTATCACCGTTGTGGTTCATGTTCGTAGGTAGATTAGATCTCACTCGAAAACCCTAAACCACGTAAAATATGCAAACCAAATTAGAGACGTCTAACTTGTTTTTGCAGGGTTTGGTGATGTGATATGGCCATAATGTGATGATGAATATGTATGAGATGATCATTATTGTATTGTGGCAACCGGAAGGAGCCTTATGGTTGTCTTTAAATTTCATGTTGAGTAGTATTTCAAATTAGTTGTAATAGTTGATACATGAGGTGAACAACCATGAAGATGGCGCCATGGACCTTGACGCTACGCCGACGATGATGGAGATCATGCCCGTTGATGATGGAGATCATGTCCGTGCTTTGGAGATGAAGATCGAAGGCGCAAAGACTAAAGGGCCATATCATATCACATATGAACTGCATGTGATGTTAATCCTTTATGCATCTTATTTTGCTTAGATCGCGACGGTAGCATTATAAGATGATCCCTCACATTAATATCAAGATAATAAAGTGTTCTCCCCTCGTATGCACCGTTGATATAGTTCGTCGTTTCGAAGCATCTCGTGATGATCGGATGTGATAGACTCAACGTTCACATACAACGGGTGTAAATGTTGCACACGCGGAATACTTGGGTTTGCTTGACGAGCCTAGCATGTACAGACATGGCCTCGGGACAACGGAAACCGAAAGGTTGAACACGAGTCATATGGATGATATGATCAACATGTTGATGTTCACCATTGAAGCTACATCATCTCACGTGATGATCGGTTTTGGTGTAGTGGATCTGGATCGTGTACCACTTAACAACTATGAGGGATGTTGTATTAAGTGGGAGTTCATTAGTAATTAGATTAAAACATGAACTAATTATCATAAACATAGTCTGAGTAGTATTTTGAATTAATTTGTAGTATTGGCATCCGTTTTTCTACCAAGCGCTAGTCTTGTTATTGAGATAGAAATACTGTTAAAATCTGAAAATAAACTTTACGGACTGGTACCGTATTGTTAAAGAATCAAGAAATGATTAAGTCCTATTGCAAACTTTTAGTAAACCTCACATTGTTGATTCAAAGAACAATGGTTTCAATTAGTACCTAAAATCATCTTGTCTCCATGAAACTTGAAGTTCAAATCCGTTTGAAATTAAAGTAAGGAGCTGGAAATTTTGTTTTCAGAATAAGCGAGGTATAAGATATATGTGATATCTAAGACCTTATTGCAAGTTGATAGAATATAATTTGGTGAGAGTACATAAACTCATAAGTTTTATGGGAATGTACGAAGGTTGAAGACGCAAGGCGTCCCAATCCTCCAACTATTGGAGCACTAACGATATTCGCATATCCATGAAGTGATCGTCCTTAGTATGCACCGTTGCTAAGACTCGTCGTTTCGAAGCATCTCATGATGATCGGGTGTTATAGATTCCACGAGTGCATACAACGGGTGCAAGCCAGATTTGCACATGCGAATACTAAAGTTAAACTTTACGAGCCTAGCATGTACAGACATGGTCTCGGAAAGTCGTCATGATATGATAGATAAAATTATGAGTGAAATTGTTCATCATATTACAAAGTTACTAATAGTGAAATCTGGAACACTTGTCATATGATGATCAACTTTAAAGTAAGAACCTCAAGGTTATTGGTATTTGACCAACAAACCTAGAAGTTATTGAAGGTGAAGTGTTTTCTGAGAATGAGGAAAACTAAAAGAGAAACTACAAAAGATATTTTGGCAGAAAGAAAGAAAAGACTAGAAAGTCTAGCTCAGGTGTATATACATGATATACATGTTATGGATGTATTCCTTGTTTTGTCACATAATGAAATTCTTGGGTATTTGTACCAGATTGGTTGGTATGAGATGTCATACAATACAACGCAATACAAGAATACGATGGCCTAAGTGACTGATAAGGAATATGGTAATAATGCACATCTGGAACATAATAAAGTGTTATTATGTTTGTCGTTGGCATTCTACCTAGCCCTTAGAATTTATAATAAAGAACTTAATAATTGTTATTTTGCTCTAGTCAAATGAAAACAATGAGTTGTTCAAATTATGACATTACTCCATGTACGATGGATAAGTTATTATAAATCTTAATGGTGAAACACACATACATAATACTGACGCTAAAATGCCATAAGGCAAATGATTTGAATTCCACTCATTAGTGGAACCGCCATTTAGGTCATGTTAGAAAGGAACGCATGAAGGAACTCATGCAGATGGATTTTTGGAGTCACATGTTTTTTGAATCATTTGGCACTTGCAAATCTCTTCTAAAAAGAATGACTTAAATACCGTTCATAGGCCAAGAGTTGAACGGGCAACTAACTTAGTGGAAACATACATGATGATGTATGTGGTTGATACGTCCAAAACGTATCTACTTTCCCGAACACTTTTGCTATTGTTTTGCCTCTAATTTGTGTATTTTGGATACAACTAACACGGACTAACGCTGTTTTCAGCAGAATTGCTCTGGTGTCTCGTTTTTGTGCAGAAATCCAACTTTCGGGAAAATCCTCGGAATTTCTTCAGATGGCCCTATTTTACCAAAATATTGACGGAGCCAGAAGGGCGAAGGAGGTGGAGGCCCGAGGGCCCCACACCATAAGGCGGCGCGGCCGGGGGGCCCGCGCGGCCCTATGGTGTGGCCCCCTCGGCCGGCCTCCGACGCCCCCTTCGGACTACTTATTCGCCTCGACCTAAAAACGCACGGGAGAAGTCGACATCGCCGAAACCCTCCAGAAAGCCGCCACATCGCGAAACTCCGTCGCGGGAGCCGAAGTCTCCGTTCCGGCACTCCGCCGGGACGGGGAATTGGAGGAGATCTTCACCGCCATCACCGCCAACGCCTCTCCATCAACCAGCAATGTTTCCCCCATCCATGTGTGAGTAATTCCCCCGCTGTAGGCTGAAGGGGATGGTAGGGATTGGATGAGATTGGTCATGTAATAGTCATAAGATTGTTAGGGCATAGTGCCTAGTATCCGTAGATGTCACTTTTATGATATTGTTGCAACTTGTTATGCTTAATGCTTGTCACTAGGGCCCGAGTGCCATGATCTCAGATCTGAACATGTTATTGTTTCATGAAGATATTCATTGTTTATGGTCTTACCTGCAAGTTGTATACACACGTCGCTGTCCGGAACCAATGGCCCCGAAGTGACAGAAATCGGGACAACCGGAGGGGATGGTAGTGATGTGAGGATCACATGTGTTCACGGAGTGTTAATGCTTTGCTCCGGTACTCTATTAAAAGGAGTACCTTAATATCCAGTAGTTTCCCTAGAGGCCCGGCTGCCACCGGCTGGTAGGACAAAAGATGTTGTGCAAGTTTCTCATTGCGAGCACGTACGACTAAATATGGAACACATGCCTATTGATTGATTAGTACTTGGATACCGTTTTATTATTATCTGCAAATGCCCATGCTTTGATTGTTACATGAGTTTCTCTCATCCATGCAACGCCCGTTAAATCCGTCCCTGTGCCTACAGTATTTTAATCCTGCTGTTTACTATAATCACTACTGCTGTCTTTATTTCACTGCTGCTGTTACTCCGCTATTTCCACTACCATAGAACTGTTACTACTGATAAACTCTTGCGAGCAAGTCTGTTTCCAGGTGCAGCTGAATTGACAACTCCGCTGTTAAGGCTTACAAGTATTCTTTGTCTCCCTTGTGTCGAATCAATAAATTGGGTAATACTTCCCTCGAAGACTGTTGCGATCCCCTATACTTGTGGGTCATCAAGACTATTTTCTGGCGCCGTTGCCGGGGAGCATAGCTTTATTTGGAAGTTCACTTGGATTGATATTGTTCGCTGCAAATTCTCCATTATGGGTAAACCTCGCGATACTAAGATCGCCATATTACCATCCACTACAAGAAAAGGTACAACTCTGAGTACCTCTGCTGCTCTTGATTCACCATCTGTGATTGATAAACTTGTTTCACCGCCACATGCTTCGCGTGCTGGTACTTCTGCTGAATCTGAAAATTCTCATAATATTGATAATGTTTCTGCTGTGCTTGATGATAGTGGTTCATTGGGATCTTTTCTAGATGCTACAATTGCTAAGTCTAGACAAATTGAAAATACTGAAACTCCTAATGTTGCTACACCTGTTAATTCACCTGAGTCTGTTGAATATTCTAGTGATGATCTTGATGAGGATTATGTAGAGCTTAATGATGATTTTATTGAAAAATGCAATGCTACTACTGATGCAAGAAAAATTAAAAAGTTGCTTGCAGAACATGCTGTTAGATATAAATTGTCTCCTGATCCTAAATTTGCCACATCTCCTATAAGCATTAGGGATAAAGATTATGATTTTTCTCTTGATCTATCTCATATAGCTATTGTTGAGAAAACACCCTTTTGTGGTACTGAAAAAGAAAGTGCTGTTGAACACATGACTGAGTTATCTACTCTTAGTGGCTTGTTTTCTGATGATATTAAGATGCGTACTTACTTTGTCGCTAAAATTTTTCCTTTCTCATTAAAGGATGATGCTAAAACTTGGTATAATAATTTGTCTCCTGGTTCTATTAAAAGTCCAAAAGAATTGCTTGATGTTTTCTTCCGTAAATACTTTCCTGCTAGTGCTCAACATGCTGCTTTGCAGAGAATTTATAATTTTGACCAGGAAGATGGAGAGAAATTGCCTGAGGCTTGGGCTAGATTTTGTTCTCTTATTAGAGCTCAGCCTGACCATGATTTGGAAAAGAATGATTTACTTGATATATTTTATAGTGGACTAACCATTGAGTCTAGGGCATACCTGGATAGTTGTGCTGGTTGTGTTTTCAGGAAAAGAACTCCAGACGACGCTGAAGAATTATTGGCTAAAATAGGCCGGAATCATGATGATTGGTCTACACCTGAACCAACCCCGACACCGATAGTGAAGAAGAGGGGTATGATTAAATTAAATGATGAAGATATGAGGGAAGCCAAGAAGTCTCTTAAGGAGAAGGGTATTAAACCTGAAGATGTGAAGAATTTACCTCCTATAGAAGATATATGTGAGACAATTCCCCCTTCATCTACGATTGAGGTACACTCGCTTCAACACTTTACTAGGGAAGATATTCCGTATTCAAAATCTCCTGCTCAATGCTTAGATGAATTTGATAATTATATTGTTAAGCAAGAAAATTTTAATATGAGAGTAGAGAATCATTTAATGGAAAATTCCCGAGCTATTAGTGAATTGCATGGTATTGTGGAGAGAACCTCCAATGATGTTAAGATACTTGTTAAACATTTTCAAATGGTTCAAACTCAAATTGATCAACTTACTAAAGTGCAAAATGACTTGTTAGGAAATAATTCTAAAGAAAAACATGCTTATGAAGTAACAACTAGAGGTGGTGCTTCTACCCAGGATCCTCTATATCCTGAAGGGCATCCCAAAAGAATTGAACAAGATTCTCAACTAATTAAAACTAGTGCTCCATCTAAGAAAAAGAAAAAGAAACATAAGAATGTTGTAGAATCCTCTGAACCTGTTAATGATCCTAATAGTATTTCTATTTCTGATGCTGAAACTGAAAGTGGTAATGAACATGAGGAAGATAATGATAAGAATGATACTCCTGATAAAGAAGAAATTGAAAAAGAACCTGAAAAGCATGCTAAAAATAAAAAGTACACTAAAGAAGACTTTATTACTGAGAAGCATGGTAATGAAAGAGAACCTTGGGTTCAAAAGCAAATGCCTTTTCCTGCTAAGAAACTAAAATCAAAGGAGGAGGAACATTATAATAAATTTTGTGATTGGATGAAACCTTTATTTTTGCAAATCCCTTTGACTGATGCTATTAAATTGCCTCCTTATTCAAAGTATATGAAAGATATTGTTACTAACAAAAGGAAAGTCCCCAATGAGGAAATTTCTACTATGCTCGCTAATTACTCCTTCAATGGTAAGATTCCAAAGAAGTTGGGCGACCCAGGTATACCGACTATTCCTTGTTCCATCAAGAATAATTATGTTAGAACTGCTCTATGTGATTTGGGAGCAGGTGTGAGTGTGATGCCTTTTTCTCTTTATAAGAGACTTGATTTAGATAAATTGATACCTACTGATATATCTTTGCAAATGGCTGATAAATCTACTGCTATTCCTGTTGGTTTATGTGAAAATGTTCCTGTTCAAGTTACTCAGCATTGCTTGATATTAACTGATTTCGTTGTGTTGGAAATGCCTGAAGATGATAATATGTCCATTATTCTTGGAAGACCCTTTCTTAATACTGCAGGGGCTGTTATTGATTGCAATAAAGGCATGGTTACTTTCAATGTTGATGATAAGGAACACACTGTCTATTTTCCCAAGAGGATTGATAAAGTATGTGGAGTCAATACAATTTTTAATGTGAAAACTATCAAAGTGGGATCCATTGATTGTCCTGTATATGAGCCTAAAGAAGAATATCAAACTCTTGTGATTGGATCCATATCAATTCAATATAAGGTAACATGATTGATTTGAGGTTTATTTCTTCTTATGTCATATAAAATTTATTTGGTAGCAAGACTTGATCAACCTTGTTAACAAGTATATTTTATTGCATAGGAGAGTTAAACAACACTTCTTTCTTTCTCTCTCCCTTCACCTATTTTACTTGCTGTAGCACTTTTGTTTTGCAATATGCTTAGGTCATTTAAGATTTTAGAAATCATTTTCCTGCGCAGTAATCATTAATTTAATACCCAGAAATGTGCATTTTTCAAAGTTCTCTAAAAATTACAAAAATTACACCGTTGGTCCTATTTTTCGACGAGGCACCTGGGAGCACCAGAGGATGACCTGTGGGGCACAGGGGGTGCCACACCATAGGCCGGCGCGGCCAGCAAGGGGGCCGCGCCACCATGTGGTGTGGGCCACCCCTTGCCCCACTACACCATCTCTTCCTCCCAGCACCTTCTCTCTCCCGAAAAAACTCGTACCAAGTTTCTCTCACTCGTGTTTCTGCTCAAGAACTCGCGATTTTTCGATCTCCTTGCTCAGCCCAGATTTCTGTCTGAAATTTGGCACATTTACTCCTTGGTATGTGACTCCTTTGATTGTCCAATTAGAATTTCATTTGGTTGAGTATATCTTGAATATTTTGCTGCTGTAGATAACATGTTTAGTGAGCTTGCATGCTTGTTCTAAGTGGAAGAAATTAGTTTTGATGCATGTGAAGTACTCTAGCAAGTTCCTATAGTAGTTCCCTTCAATTACACACCTTGAAATCAAATTTTATAATGATTGTTGAAAATTTCAGAAAATGGAAGAAGGTGTGCCCCAATTGAACCAAGAAGAATTGGAAGTCCAGCAAGTTTCAAGAGTCAATCGTGAGGAGGGAGTATACCCCTCTTACTACCCATGCGTGGACTTTATGAGAAGTGCGGGGATTTTACAAGATGTGCAAACTCTAATCTCTCGTGCAGGGCTGAGTGGTTTTGTTGAAGGAGAGCCAAGACAATATGTAAAATTAACTATGTCTTTTGTGCAGGACTTCAAGTTCAATTGGTCGCGGTCCGACCCCATGGTCCAGTATAAAATTTACAATAAAGCTGTCAACTTGCCATTTGGTGTTTTTTGTGCAGCAATTGGAGTACCGCAATGGGGATCCTGCGAGAAGATCAGGGGAACACCGCGGGAGCTCTCAGATCTTTATACAAGGATTTGTAATGGGAGGAGCCTCTCCAATGATGATGGTAAGATTAGTAGCATTCAACATCCAGCCATCCGCTACTTTGCCTATTTCATTACAAAGTGCGTCCTTGCAAGAAGGACCGGAGGTAAATTATCTGTCCCAGACTTGGCTTTCTTAGCTGCTGCTTTGCAACAGGATAGGACTTATAATTTGGGTGCTTTAATAGCTTGTAGACTTGCTACTAACCGTGATAAAGGAGGAATTTGTGGAGGTCTTATCGCCTCTCGCTTATTAGCTATGCATGGTGTAGAACCTCACCATTTAGATATTCCGCTTTCTATAGAGAAGCTTGATGTGGTTTCCATGATTAGACATGAGTTTATTTCAGATGCATCTAATTTGAACAACCTGCATTATAGGATAACTTTGTATAAGAAAAGTTGGAGTATAACTAAGAAAATTGAAAAACTAGTACGATTGCCTGCACCTGCTTTGTTTAACCTTGATGCCAGGAACGGGTGGTCGATCACAGAAAATGAGCTAAATGCATACATAGAAAGAGAAAGCCGTCGTGCGAGGGAAAATGTGGAGGAGACCGAGGAGCATCCCGACTCTTCATCCGATGCAGCAAGCTCCTCATATCAACATCATGGTCACGTGGAGCCTCCACGATATTCTTCTGCACAGGGGCCTTATTACCACTCCATGTATGATCCACCGGCGTGGAACCCCGACCCTCGTTGGGAATGAACTCCACTTAGGCCAAAAGCCTAAGCTTGGGGGGAGGTATACCGGCATCACTCATTCTTTGCATATTATGATTGCTGGATACTTGTACATACTTGTTTAGTCTCTAGAGTGGTTTTCTAATGAGAGGGAGATGATATTTGGGGAAGTGCTGTCCAAAAACAGATTCTGTGCTGTTACCAAAAAAATTCGTACGCACAGCCAGAACGTTATTTTGAGTTGCCAATTTTTGAGCATGTTCCCCAGGTTGTTATCTAACTTTCATTAGTTGAACACTTTTTGGTCTGAGCAATGGAAGATTTTTGTTATTTTCGATTTCTGTACTGCTGTCAGGATTTGGCAGATTTCTGTCATCCTGCTTTTCTGTGTTTCTGTTAGTTTGCATTCTTTTGTTTTCACTTTGTTTCTTTCCTAAAACACAAAAAGACCAAAAATATTTCTGTTGTTTCTCTTCACCATTTATTTATTTGGTTCCTTGCTCTTAGTTTGCTTTATTTGCTATCGTTAGTTTGCTATAAGAAAACCCAAAAAGATTTTACTTTGTTTGCTTGTTTTCTTTCGTTCTTGTTTCTAATTCGAAAACACCAAAAATATTTGCTGTTCTTCTTTGGTTTGTAAAGTTCATCATGAGTTCAATGGTCTTCGGTGGCTGGAGCGTGGTTTTTATTTCATATTATCCAAGCTACACAAGTGAAAAGGCAATAATGACGATCTACGACAATCTGATTGTGGTGAGAGGCTGGTATGAACTCTATTTGCTTTCATTTTTGTACATATACTCATCCATATGAGCATGCTTAGTTGGTTCATGTGAGGTATATGTTATTTGAGAAAGTCTAGTAGCTCATGATCTCTCATGTTTAGTTCCAATTTATTAATATGAGTAGCATGTCATGGATGTTTGCTTGCATTGTTTTATTCATAAGTAAGTATGGCATTGTGGTATCCTCCTCTGAATAATTCATTTATATCGACTTGGCACATGCTCACGCATGCATATGACTGAACAAAAAGTCAATTAAGCCTCGATGATTTATATTGCTTCAGAGTTCTTGTATCACTTTTATATTGCCGCAAGCATGATTATGACAGTTACTGCTCTCTTGATTTGTCGCTCCCTAGTCTTTTGCTAGCCTTCACTTGTACTGAGCGGTGACGCCGCTCGTGCTTCCAAACACCTGAAAACCAAGTTGTTCCAAAGTGTCCACCATAAATACCTATGCATGGCATTTCAAACCATTCCAAGTAAATTCTCATGCGCTACCTTTAAAACTTTCAAAATGCTTCTCAATTTGTGTTAATGTTTCATAGCTCATGAGGAAGTATGTGGTGTTTAGCTTTCAACCTTGTCATTTACTTTTGACGGACTCTCATATGGACTAGTGGCACATCCGCTTATCCAATAATTTTGCAAAAAGAGCTGGCAATGGGATTCCCAGTCCCGAATTAATTAACTTAAATAGACACTCCTCCATGGTTTGTGATTGTTGGACGGCACCCGAAGGATTCGGTTAGCCATGGCTTGTGTAAGCAAAGGTTGGGGGAGTGTCATCATCATAATAAAACTTAAATAAAAAGGCACTCCTTCATGGTATGTGATTGTTGGCAGGCACCCGAGGATTCGGTTAGCCATGGTTTGTGAAAGAAAGGTTGGAAGGAGTGCCAACCAAAAATAAATAAATGGGAGCCGCTCTTGTGAGTCCGGTTGATGAGGGAGTTAGTGTACCCATTACTATTCGTTGACAACAACAAACACCTCTCAAAATAATTTTACTCCTGTTTTACAAATAAAAAGCTCTAGCGCATGTTAATCCCTGCTTCCCTCTGCGAAGGGTCAATCTTTTACTTTTATGTTGTGTCTCCATTCTTTCTTTGAGCACTATCTTGAGAGCACAACTGTCATTCTTAGTATAATATGCTTGTCTCAAAATATGATTGATTGTGGTATAACTTTGATGCTTTTATCTTTGACAATCACTACTTCTAGTCTTTCTATGAACTCAAGAGGTGCCTCGGCATTTATGTTTTGCTGATCAAATACGGCAAGCGAGATACCACTTTATCATATTCTCTTATGAACATTGCAATCTTGCTTACATACATGATTCATGATGCTTATTATTAATTGTTGGTACTTCTCCATGATTGACATAGCTGTTGGATGATCTTATTTGCATGTATCTCATTATGAACTGCCTTAAGTATTAGCCATAGCATGAGAATATATACATCATATGAGCAAATGTGTTCGTGAAAGTTCTTTTATCGCTCAGTTGTTAACTGAATTGCTTGAGGACAAGCAATAAGCTAAGCTTGGGGGAGTTGATACGTCCAAAACGTATCTACTTTCCCAACACTTTTGCTATTGTTTTGCCTCTAATTTGTGTATTTTGGATACAACTAACACGGACTAACGCTGTTTTTTGAGAATTGCTCTGGTGTCTCGTTTTTGTGCAGAAATCCAACTTTCGGGAAAATCCTCGGAATTTCTTCAGATGGCCCTATTTTACCAAAATATTGACGGAGCCAGAAGGGCGAAGGAGGTGGAGGCCCGAGGGCCCCACACCATAAGGCGGCGCGGCCCAGGGGGGGCCCGCGCGGCCCTATGGTGTGGCCCCCTCGGCCGGCCTCCGACGCCCCCCTTCGGACTACTTATTCGCCTCGACCTAAAAACGCACGGGGAGAAGTCGACATCGCAGAAACCCTCCAGAGAAAGCCGCCACATCGCGAAACTCCGTCGCGGGAGTCAGAAGTCTCCGTTCTGGCACTCCGCCGGGACGGGGAATTGGAGGAGATCTTCACCGCCATCACCGCCAACGCCTCTCCATCAACCAGCAATGTTTCCCCCATCCATGTGTGAGTAATTCCCCCGCTGTAGGCTGAAGGGGATGGTAGGGATTGGATGAGATTGGTCATGTAATAGTCATAAGATTGTTAGGGCATAGTGCCTAGTATCCGTAGATGTCACTTTTATGATATTGTTGCAACTTGTTATGCTTAATGCTTGTCACTAGGGCCCGAGTGCCATGATCTCAGATCTGAACATGTTATTGTTTCATGAAGATATTCATTGTTTATGGTCTTACCTGCAAGTTGTATACACATGTCGCTGTCCGGAACCAATGGCCCCGAAGTGACAAAAATCGGGACAACCGGAGGGGATGGTAGTGATGTGAGGATCACATGTGTTCACGGAGTGTTAATGCTTTGCTCCGGTACTCTATTAAAAGGAGTACCTTAATATCCAGTAGTTTCCCTAGAGGCCCGGCTGCCACCGGCTGGTAGGACAAAAGATGTTGTGCAAGTTTCTCATTGCGAGCACGTACGACTAAATATGGAACACATGCCTATTGATTGATTAGTACTTGGATACCGTTTTATTATTATCTGCAAATGCCCATGCTTTGATTGTTACATGAGTTTCTCTCATCCATGCAACGCCCGTTAAATCCGTCCCTGTGCCTACAGTATTTTAATCCTGCTGTTTACTATAATCCCTACTGCTGTCTTTATTTCACTGCTGCTGTTACTCCGCTATTTCCACTACCATAGAACTGTTACTACTGATAAACTCTTGCGAGCAAGTCTGTTTCCAGGTGCAGCTGAATTGACAACTCCGCTGTTAAGGCTTACAAGTATTCTTTGTCTCCCCTTGTGTCGAATCAATAAATTGGGTAATACTTCCCTCGAAGACTGTTGCGATCCCCTATACTTGTGGGTCATGGGCATAGTTGTGTGCGGGAGATTCTTCTACTTCATGAAAACTTCCAACAATGAATTGAGTATATATGTATATATTCGATAAGGAAGAAGTTTGAAACATTTGAATGGATTCAAATAAATTTCAGCATGAGGTGGAAATCATCGTAATAGAAAAGTCAAATATCTATGATTGGATCATAGTGGAAATATTTGAATTACGAGTTTTAGCGAACATCTAAGAGAGTTATGAAGTTGTTCTACAACTCACGTTTCTTGGAGTATCATAGTGATGATGGAGTATCCGAGAGATGTATCCAAACCTTGTTGGATCAATGATGAGATAAAATATTGATGCCATTATATTTTTGTGGATTATGCTTTAGAGACTACCGCTTTTACACTGAATAGAGCATCATCATGATCCGTTGAAATGACACCATACGAGTTATGGCATGGGTATGAAACCTAATAGTTATTTCTTAAATTTTGGTATGCATAGCATAAGGTAAATAAAGTTTACAACCAAAATCGGATGTATGTCTTTGTTGGTTATCCCAAAGAATTAATTGGGAATTCTTTCCACTATGGAGACAAAGACAAAAGTGTTTGTCGATGTTTCTTACTTATTTCCAAGAAATTGTTTTTAGCGAAGTATTTGAGTGGGAGGACAATAGAACTTGATAAAGTTTATGAACCTGAGCATAATGATCAGAGTAGCGTAGCATCGGAATTAGTTCCGGAAGCGGCCACGACGATCATGGCTCCCATGTCTACAAAATGTTATAGTCATGGAGATCAAAGTACTTATTGAACCTTGTAGGTATGATTTACTTTGTGATCAAATAAATGATTTGTGAACAAAGGATTGTTTTTGAACAATGATAAACCAACTACAAACAAAGAAGTTATGATGGGCCCTGACTCCGTTAAAATGGCTATACGCCATGAAATCCAAGATAGATGAATACTTTTTGAAAGTAAATGGATCTATAAAATTGATGAACTTGGATGGAATATCCTTGAATAAGCTCGACTTGTCGAAAAGTTGTTTACGACAAAGTTCAAAGAGTTGACTACGATAAGATTAGATCTTCCGTAGTAATGCTTATAGTCTATGTGGATTATTCTAGTAATCGCTACATATTTCTTTCATGAGATATGATAGTAGGATGGCAAAATACATTACTTAACAGAAGTGTGTATTAAAGGTGTATACAAAATACAACCAATTGTTTTGCTAGTCCATGGAATACTAGATAGGTATACGAACTTCAATTGGATGAAGTGAGTATCGCGGAGTTGGAATCTTCACCGGATGAAATAGTCAAAGAGTTTTTGATTTCATCAGAAACGATGAAGAGGCTTGCATTTGCAAGAAATTAAGTGGGAGCGCTAAGACACATTTATAATACTTTATGTAGGTGACATATAGTTGGTTATAAATGATGTAATTATATACTTGATTAAAAGGTTTCATTGAGAATTAACTTCAATGAAAGGATATGGACTGAAACAAATTTAGTGTCAAGATCTATGAAGATAGATTGAAACACATAAATAAGTTTAAGTCAAAGTACATATGATGGATATTGAAGTAGTTCAATATAGAAATATTAAGAAAATGTTCTTGTCATGTGAAGGTTTAACAAGACTTGAGTGTATCTGACACTCAATGAGTAAAAACACATGAGTGATTATAGATCACGAATAACATGTACACAATCAGATATCATGTGCTATAAAGTGTTATGAGCATATACCAGAATGATTCATATGATGATCATTGAACGACAGTAAGAATATCCTTAAGTACTTTAGAAGAACTAAGGATATATATATATATTTTTGTATGAAGAAATGACAAACAAATCGCTGTAAGGTGTTACACCGATATTGGTTTTGTCACATATAAAATATAATTTCAAATCTCAAATTAGACTAAGTGTTGTTTAAAAGGTAGCACAATGAGCTAGAAGTTGTCTATGCTAGATTTAGAAGAGTTCTAAATATTGTGATGGATTCTACAAAAGAAGGCAGAATATGTCATTGTTTTGACAATGACAAAGGATGTTAAGTCAGGAGGTTCTTTGAGAACTTGGTGTAGTTCCGACAAAGTCAGAACTTTGAAGCTATATTGTGTGTGACAATATTAGTGACATATTTCAGACCGCGGAATTAAGGTTCCACCAGAGGACTAAGCATATATGCCGACTCATTTGGAAAATGAGTGATGCGCTGAGACGCATATGAATTGCAAAATACATACGTTTCTGAGCATGTCAGAACCGTTGACTAAAACCTCTCCCGTGAGCAATACATGATAAAGCACCAGAAGGCCAAGGTGTTATATCTTTACAAATGTAAACTAGATTATTGACTCTAGTGCAAGTGGGAGACTGAAGGAGATATGCCCTAGAGGCAATAATAAAGTGGTTATTATTTATATCTCTATGTTTATGATAAATGTTTATATATCATGCTATAATTGTATTAACTGAAACATTAGTACATGTGTGATATGTAGACAACAAGAAGTCCCTAGTATGCCTCTTAAAATAGCTTGTTGATTAATGGATGATTAGTTTCATAATCATGAACATTGGATGTTATTAATAACAAGGTTATATCATTATATGAATGATGTAATGGACACACCCAAATAAGCGTAGCATAAGATCACGTCATTAAGTTATTTGCTATAAGCTTTCGATACATAGTTACCTAGTCCTTATGACCATGAGATCATGTAAATCACTTATACCGGAAAGGTACTTTGATTACATCAAACGCCACTGCGTAAATGGGTGGTTATAAAGGTGGGATTAAGTATCCGGAAAGTATGAGTTGAGGCATATGAATCAACAGTGGGATTTGTCCATCCCGATGACGGATAGATATACTCTGGGCCCTCTCGGTGGAATGTCGTCTAATGTCTTGCAAGCATATGAATAAGTTCATAAGAGACCACATACCACGGTACGAGTAAAGAGTACTTGTCAGGAGACGAGGTTGAACAAGGTATAGAGTGATACCGAAGATCAAACCTCGGACAAGTAAAATATCGCGAGACAAAGGGAATTGGTATTGTATGTGAATGGTTCATTCGATCACTAAAGTCATCGTTGAATATGTGGGAGCCATTATGGATCTCCAGATCCCGCTATTGGTTATTGGTCGGAGTGAGTACTCAACCATGTCCGCATAGTTCACGAACCGTAGGGTGACACACTTAAAGTTGGATGTTGAAATGGTAGAACTTGAATATGGAATGGAGTTCGAATATTTGTTCGGAGTCCCGGATGGGATCCCGGACATCACGAGGAGTTCCGGAATGGTCCGGAGAATAAGATTCATATATAGGAAGTCATATTCCAAGTTTGGAAATGATCCGGTGCATTTATGGCAGGTTCTAGAAGGTTCTAGAAAAGTCCGGAAGAAACGCACTATGGAAGGTGGAGTCCCGGAAGGACTCCACAAGCTTGGCCAGCCAAACCCTAGAGGGGAAAGTCCAAGGTGGACTTCCCCCAAGGTGGCCGGCCACCCCCCTTCATGGAAAGGTGGGAGTCCCACTTGAGGTGGGAATCCCACCTTGGGTAGGTTTCCCTACACATGGAAGGTTTTGGGTTGGGGTCTTATTCGAAGACTTGTACACCAACTCTTGGGTGTTCCACCTATATAATGAGGGCCAAGGGGAGGGGGCCGGACACACCAAAGCCATAGCTTGGCCGCACCCCTTAGTGGCCGGCCACCCCCTCTCCCTAAACCCTAGCGGTCTCTCTCCTCCACCACATCCCGCACGCTTAAGCGAAGCTCCGCCGGATTTCTCCACCACCACCGACACCACGCCGTCGTGCTGTCGGATTCAAGAGGAGCTACTACTTCCGCTGCCCGCTGAACGGGGAGGTGGACGTCGTCTTCATCAACAACCGAACGTGTGACGAGTACGGAGGTGCTGCCCGTTCGTGGCGCCGGAAGCGATCGTGATCAAGATCTTCTACGCGCTTTTGCAAGCGGCAAGTGAACGTCTACCGCAAACAAGAGCCTCATCTTGTAGGCTTTGGAATCTCTTCAAGGGTGAGACTCGATATCCCCTCGTTGCTACCGTCTTCTAGATTGCATCTTGGCTTGGATTGCGTGTTCGCGGTAGGAAAATTTTTGTTTTCTATGCAACGTTATCCTACATTTATACCAATGCGCCGCTTTACCAGATAGCGGCATAACAAATAATTTCTTCCTAACTTCATCCATTGAAATACCTGCACATTTGAATAACCCGCATAATTCATGTAAAAACAGTAAATGATCTCCAGGATGAACAGTTCCATCCCCTTCATAGCGGTTATCCACAACACGTTCAATAATTTTCATAGGTATTTTATATGGTATTACTTCCTCACCTGGCGCCTCATCCACTACCGTTGCAGTAGTAGTAGATTTCCCAAATAGAAATTCAAGGGAGGATCTCTCCATAATGACTTATAGCAGCAAGCAGAAACAAAATCAGCACGTACAGTAAAAGTTTCCTTACCAATTCCCCGGCAACGGCGCCAGAAAATAGTCTTGATGACCCACAAGTATAGGGGTGTATCGTAGTACTTTCGATAAATAAGAGTGTCGAACCCAACGAGGAGCAGAAGGTGTTGACAAGCAGTTTCGATGAAGGATTCACTGTAAATGCTCAGAGACAAGTATTCAGGGGGTTTTGATGTAGCAGATAAATAAAGTATGAATAAGTAAAATGCGAGAGAAATAATTGCAGCGAGTGTTCTAATCCTTTTTAGCACAAAGGACAAGCCGGTTTGTTTACTTATAATGACCAAACGTTCTCGAGGACACACGGGGATTTTAGTCTAGTGCTTTCGCTTCATATAGTTGATTAATCTTCATTGTTTTGATAAGTGTTGTGTGGGTGAACCTATGCTAATGCACCGCCCTTCCTAGGACTAATACATACTTGTGATTATACCCCTTGCAAGCATCCGCAAATACAAGAAAGTAATTAAGATAAATCTAACCACAGCCTTAAACTCTGAGATCCTGCTATCCCTCCTGCACCGATATACTAACGGGGGTTTAGGTTGTTGTCACTCCGGCAACCCCACAATTAGCAAACGAATACAAGATGCACTCCCCTAGGCCCATAAAGGTGAAGTATCATGTAGTCGACGTTCACATGACACCACTAGAAGAGTAACACCACAACTTAAATATCATAACATTGAATATTACTCACCCATAATTCACTACTAACATTTAGACTTCACCCATGTCCTCAAGAACTAAACGAACTACTCATGAGACATCATATGGAACATGATCAGAGGTGATATGATGATGAATAACAATCTGAACATAAACCTTGGTTCAATAGTTTCACTCAATAGCATCAATAACAAGTAGAAATCAACACCGGGAGAGTTTCCCCTACCAAACAATCAAGATCCAACCCTAATTGTTACAGCGGTGACGAGGTGCAGCGGTGGAGATGGCGGTGATGATGATGAAGATGATGGTGATGATGATGGAGATGATGTCCAGCTCGATGTCGATGGCGATGGCATCGATTTCCCCCTCCGGGAGGGAATTTCCCCAGCGGATTCCTGCCCGCCGGAGAGCTCTTTTCTCTCGTGTCTCTCCCCGCAGAGGATCTGTGTATTCTCGTAACTCCCGTGGCTTAGGTTTTCGGGCGAAGAAGTGCGAAGGAGAGGAGGCTGAGGGCCCCCTCCCCACATGGCGGCGCGGCCAGGGCAGGGCCGCGCCGGCCTACGGGGGGCCATGGCGGCCCCTCTCGCCTCCTTTGGCTCCCTTCATCTTCTGGAAAAATAGGATTTTTCGTATAATTGCCGTCAATTGTTGATCTTCCGAAATATGGTGTCCAGACAGTGCTTTTTCCAGCAGAATCCTGACTCCGGTGAATAATTCTCCAATGATCATGAAACATGCAAAATAGATGAAATAACATAAGTATCATCTCTAAATATGAAATATATCAATGAATAACAACAAATTATGATATAAAATAGTGATGCAAAATGGACGTATTACCCCGGCAACAGTGTTCGTTTCCGCGAGCAACTCGACGGCGACTCCCATATGCGGTGCAGAGCTTCGAGGACCTGATCGCATTTTTCATATTTTTTATGGGGTCTTTTCTGTAAAAGCTCAGTCCTTATCCAGATTTTCCCTGATTTATAGGGGCTTCTCTGTAATTTGTACCCACGAAGTTGTCCTCGACGTGCAAACACACCCAAATAGTTGCAAAATGGGGGCAAGTGATACACGAACTTGTAAGTCGGGTTCAAAAATATCCACAACCAATGAGAAGTTGCCATTTGGCTTGCCATGCTGACGAATGAACAAGGCGTGTGGGTTAGGCATTTTTGTGAACCCCCCCTAGAATTTGTTGAGTTCGTAAAAATGGCGCCTATTTTGACGCTGGGCGGGAAGATAATATGCGAACGAATATTCGGCCCTAACCCTAGTTCCCAAATCGTTTTCTCCCCGAGGCGACAGCGGCGCGGCGGACTGGTGACGGCGCATGCGAGGCAGTTCCAGCAGCGACGCGTGGGTGGAATGGAGGAAGAAGCTGGAGCAGGCCACCGGCGTGGCGTTTATCCCGGCGGAACAAGCTCCAGCACTGGCGCGAGCGAACAGTGGCGAGCAACCGCAGAGGTGCTCTGGGATGGCAAGTATGGTGCGTTTTGAATGAATTTTCTCTGAATTTGTTGCAAATTAGAGGACACAGACACTAAATTTGCTCTGTTTGTACTGCATTTCAGGTAGCTGTGTAGAAATCGATGGATGCTGGCAATGTTGATGGGCAGAAGCAGAGCTTTTGCAGTTGCAGTTCTTCTTGTGTGATGAGGAAAGTAGCAGCAGCAAATTTGAGGCTGGAGAATGTTGTTGCTGATCTGGAATGTGAGATGTAGAGGATGAAGTTGGAGAAGAAGAAGTTGTTGAAGGATCACAAAGCAGATATGAAGTGGAGGGAGAAGAAGGAAGCTAGCATTGTTGTCTTAGGTGTTGTGTGTGTGCTGGTGTATGTGGTTGTTGCCCTGTTGACAAGGGGATTTGTTTGACAATTCATGTACTCAATGTAGCTATGTAATCCATGTTGTTCTATGGAATTTGAATAAATAAGAGCAAGAATACTTGTCATTTTGATCATTGTATTGCGATGCTATATTGTTCAGATAGAAACAAGTGAGGATTGAAATTTGCAGCACAATACTGAATTCTGTTCACAAAAATAGGACAAAAAATGGCAGAATTCCTGGCAATATTGTCTCACAAGAATTGTCAGGATTACATGTATTTTTACAAGGAAAATATGTTGGAGCTCCTCTAGACATTCCCATGTGTAGGTGCATTTTGTGAAATGGGTATTTCTTCCACCTCTGGCAGCATCTGGCACAACATTTATTCCTTGTTGTTCATCACCAACCAGCAAACAGTAAGCACTTCATGGCCCTGTTCTATAGTTCCTTCTTCTTGATGATCCTCTAGGTGCTGCAGCTGCTATAGCAGATGTTGTGGCAACATCTCCTGCCACTCTTTTCCTTGATGTAGAATTGGCAGCTGCTTTTTTTGTTCCAGTGCTTCTAGATGTGCTCCTTCCTCTGCCCCCTCTTCTGGTTGCTGCAACATTTGCTCTTCCTCTCAGGCTGCCTGTTGTAAGTCTTGCTCCTGGTTGTGGAATTTCTTCTCTTGCACCAACAACAAATGCACTTTCAGGTAAAGGCTGAACTGTTCTTGGCGGCAGGTCATGTATTCTTTGCTGCAAGATAAATAAATTCAGGGCAATAAGTAACAAATTGTAACAAATTCAGTGAAATAAGTAATAAAATCCTATAAATTCAGTATGTCTTGGCCCAGCCTGAAAATCATGCTAGAAGGGCAGTGTACTGGATCCAATTGTGGCACTGGGTGTTGAGGAATAATGTGTTCAAGAATACTTGGGTCATCTACATGTTGCTCTTCTTGGCCCTTTGCATCCTCTGCTTCAACTCTTCTTTCCTCTTGTCTGCCAGCTGGCTTAGAATCCAATTATCATGTCCCTTTTTGTTGTGATTTGGTTTTTGATGCGCGTAGATGTACACGTCCGTTGGGAACCCCAAGAGGAAGGTATGATGCGCACAGCGACAAGTTTTCCCTCAGAAACCAAGGTTATCGAACCGTAGGAGCCAAGAAGCACATGAAGGTTGTTGGTGGAGGAATGTAGTGTGGCGCAACACCAGTGAAACCGGCGCCAACGTGGAACTGCACAACACAATCAAAGTACTTTGCCCCAACGTAAGTGAGGTTGTCAATCTCACCGGCTTGCTGAAAACAAAGGATTAAGCGTATCGAGTGGAAGATGATGTTTGTTTGCAAGAACGAGTAAGAACAATGATTGCAGTAGAATGTATTCAGATGTAAAAGAATGGACCGGGGTCCACGGTTCACTAGTGGTGTCTCTCCAATAAGATAACTAGCATGCTGGGTGAACAAATTACAGGTGGGCAATTGACAAATAAAGATTCAATACATACCAACGATGATTACTATGAGATTTAATCAGGGCATTACGACAAAGTACATAGACCGCTATCCGGCATGCATCTATGCCTAAATAATCCACCTTCAGGTTATCATCCGAACCCTCCAGTATTAAGTTGTAAACAACAGATAATTGCATTAAGTATGGTGCGTAATGTAATCAACACAAATATCCTTAGACAAAGCATCGATGTTTTATCCCTAGTAGCAACAGCACATCCACAACCTTAGAACTTTATGTCACTGTCCCAGATTAAATGGAGGCATGAACCCACTATCGAGCATAAATACTCCCTCTTGGAGTAACAAGTATCAACTTGGCCAGAGCCTCTACTAGCAACGGAGAGCATGCAAGAACATAAACAACACATATATGATAGATTGATAATCAACTTGACATAATATTCTAGATTCATCGGATCCCACCAAACACAACATGTAGCATTACAAATAGATGATCTTGATCATGTTAGGCAGCTCACAAGATCTAAACAATGATAGCACATGCGGAGAAGACAACCAACTAGCTACTGCTATGGACCCATAGTCCAAGGATGAACTACTCACGCATCAATCCGGAGGCGGGCATGATGATGTAGAGCCCCTCCGGTGATGATTCCCCTCTCCGGCAGGGCCCGGCGGCGGAATCCCCCGAGATGGGATTGGCGGCGGCGGCTCTGGAAGGTTTTCCGTATCGTGGCTCTCGGTACAGGGGTTTCGCGACGAAGGCTCTTTGTAGGCGAAAGGGTAGGTCAGGGCGACGAGGCCCACACACTAGGGCCGCGCCGCCGGGCCCAGCGCGCCGCCTGGTGTGTGCCGGTGGCCCCACTCCCCCTCTTCGGTCTTGGAGCTTCGTAAAAATAGACCACGGGCGTTGATTTCGTCCAATTCCGAGAATATTTCCTTACTAGGATTTCTGAAACCCAAAACAGCAGAAAACAGGAACTGGCACTTCGGCATCTTGTTAATAGGTTAGTTCGGAAAATGCTTGTAAAGTATGTATAAAACATTCAAGTATTGTCATAAAAGTAGCATGGAACATAAGAAATTATAGATACGTTTGAGACGTATCAAGCATCCCCAAGCTTAGTTCCTACTCGCCCTCGAGTAGGTAAACGATAACACAAATAATTTCTGAAGTGACATGCTACTAACATAATCTTGATCAATATTATTGTAAAGCATATGAGATGAATGGAGTGATCTGAACAAAAGATTGCTAACAAAGATAATGACTAAACAAATGAATCATATAGCAAAACTTTTCATGAATAGTACTTTCAAACAAGTATCAACAAGACTTGCATAAGAGCTAACTCATAAGCAATAAATTCAAAGTAGAATGCATTGAAGCAACACAAAGGATGATTAAGTTTCAAGCAATTGCTTTGAACTTGTAACATGTATATCTCATGGATATTTGTCAACATAGAGTAGTATAACAGGTGCAATAAGTAAACATGTAAGAATCAATGCACACAGTTAACACAAATGTTTTCTTCTAAGATAGAAAGAAGTGAGTAAACTGACTCAACAATAAGTAAAAGAATGGCCCTTCGCGAGGAAGCATGGATTACTATTTTTGTGCTAGAGCTTTTATTTTGAAAACATAGAAACAATTTTGTCAACGGTAGTAATAATTCATATGTGCTATACATAATACTTCCTACAAGTTGCAAGTCTCATGCATAGAGTACTAATAGTGCTCGCACCTTGTCCTAATCAGCTCGGAAAACACGGATTATCATTCGCATAACATATGTTTCAACCAAGTGTCACAAAGGGGTACCTCTATGCCGCCTGTAAACATGTTTAAGGAGAAAGCACGCATTGGATTTATCGCTTTTGATTATTCTCAACTTAGACATCCATACCGGGACAACATAGACAACAGATAATGGACTCCTCTTTTAATGCTTAAGCATTCAACAACAAATAGTATTCTCATAAGAGATTGAGGTTGTATGTCCAAACTAAAACTTCCACCATGATACATGGCTTTAGTTAGCGGCCCAATGTTCTTCTCTAACATATGCATACTCAAACCATTTGATCATGAAATCGCACTTACTTCAGACAAGACGAACATGCATAGCATCTCACATGATATCCAACAAAGGTAAAAAGTTGACGGCGTCCCCAGAAACATGGTTACCGCTCAACAAGCAACTTATAAGAACTAAGACACATAACTACATATTCATCACCACAATAGTTTTTAAGCTATTTGTCCCATGAGCTATATATTGCAAAGATAAATGAATGAAATTTTAAAGGTAGCACTCAAGTAATTTACTTTGGAATGGCAGAAAAATACCACATAGTAGGTAGATATGGTGGACACAAATGGCATGGGTTTTGGCTCAAGGTGTTTGGATGCACGAGAAGCATTTCCTCTCAGTACAAGGTTTGGGCTAGCAAGGTTGTTTGAAGCAAACACAAGTATAAACAGTACATCAAAACTTACACAAGAACATATTGCAAGCATTATAAGGCTACACTGTCTTCTTGTTGTTCAAACACTTTACCAAAAAATATCTAGACTTAGAGAGACCAATCATGCAAACCAAATTAAACAAGCTCTACGGTAGTTCTTCATTAGTTAACAGTAAAACTGAACCACCTAGGACCCTCCACAGTAACTTGAGCACTTCAGCCGTTGGATAGCGCTTTTGAACGGGCAGGATCCTTTCACCATCCCGCGGCAGCCTGGTTCGCTGGTTCAGTTCCACGTAATAGTTGGCCAACGTACCTGGGCCTCTTCTCTGGAGATCGATTTAGACGATCAGGCATTAATCGGGCTCACATTCCACCAAATGGGCCGACGAGAGCGTTTTTTCTTCCTCTCCCGTCACCGTCCCCGTCCCCGTCCCCGTCCCCGTCCCTAAATGGGTTGCGCCGCCGGTCGGCGGTCGCCCCATATCCTCCCGCTTCCGCGAGTCTTCTTCTCTCGCCCTTCTTGTCACTGTCGCTCCCTGTCGATCTAATCCTAGCCTAGGTCACTGCGTGATGAGGAGAGGCAATGGCTCGGGCGTCTTTTCCCTCTGATCTTCATAGTCTAGCCTCATGTGAGCTCGACATCATCTTCAACTCCTCATATGACATGGATCTTCTCTACGCATGGCCGAAATGCGCCGTTCTGCCAGTAAAGGTGCCACACTCTTCCTCCGTCCAGGGTTGAGAGAAGTTGTCCGGAGGGTGGAGGCTACCAGATCCACAATGTTTCATTCAGGGGAATGTCCCCTCAACTATTTCAAGGCATTTCCTAAATTAAAGAAAAAAGCGCTGTTGAGATCGCAAACTGAACGATTAAATTGTTGGTGTTAATTCTTCTTTCCTTTATGTTATGGAAAATTTACGATTTTTTTGTAAGTGCCTTTCTGCGTCTGTTACTCATTTGTGGTTCTGATAAACAGAGATATGATAATTAAATGTTGCACTTCAGCATTTGATCCATTTTTCTTTTTCTGGTTGTGGCAGGAAGACTCGATCAAATGCTATTCCGAGAGGAGAGATATGTGAGGTGAGCTTCTGTCCTGACATGGCTTGATACATACCGAAGTCTAGCAGGGGCATAGAACCTGTAAGACAACATCAAGACCGAATACAATCCAATCCTGTCTTATTTGCTATTTTTTTGTTAGACACACGATGTAATGCATAATAGGTGGTTACAATTCTCAATACTTGTTAGGCAATTAGGTCGAGTAACTATGTTGCAGGACCATAAGTGACGATGTATTTATGTTAAAGGGATTGCATCAGTCTTCGTTGCAACTTGAGTCTGAGGCAACACAATTGTTTTTATCTTGGAATACAGACTGATAGTTGATGGTCGCAAAATCCAGGAGCAGATAAATACACCCTTCATTGCTTGCAGCTAGCTGGTTGGAAAATCCTGATGGTACATGAAAAGTAAGTATTCCTTAAAAATCTGACATTTGTTTCTAATATTTTCCTTCTATGATTTTTTACACGTACGTGGAGTAAAACCTCTATACATTGATATCTGTTTTTTAATTACTGCGGGAGAAAGCTATATTAATTTCTTACGAGATCTGGTGACCAACAATCTATTACATTCTAATATTCACAGACAGTAAAGAGTTTTCTTAACAAAAATTATAGGGATTTTCAATAGCTCCTAATTAATTTTTAGTACTCTGACATATGTTTTTTGCAAGTTGAGCATATACTAAGATTTACACACGCTGTTATGTAAAACTGGAATATATTTCAATATCAAGCTGTGTGATATTTACTAGGAAACACATGTGTGGGACATCACACATAAATCCATGTAGTCAACAAGTATTGTTAAATCCCATGTTTCGTAGGAATGATGCATTCCAAATAGCTTATTTATTTGTTGCGCAAACTCTAGATATTAGTAAAAAGATTAGACAGTTTGGGATGGTCGGTGGATTATCGTCTACGGTTTGCTCAAACGGTTTTTGTCTATTTTATTGTTTGTTTTGACCTGCTTTTCTAGCTAACTTACAAAAAGGTTTATAAAATAAGCTTAGACTACCACAGCTCAAGCCGTGAACTGAGCTTTAAGCTACCTATTTTGCCCGACTGCAGTAAGAAACTGATGCTGGCGCATTCCTTGTGGTGACTCACATGGAGGTCTATTTTGTATGGAGGTCAGCTAGCATTCTTGCGAAGACGCAGACTAGAGCTATTCGGAAACACCACCGAATATTCAAATTCACCCAGCTTATGGACCTTCCAGTCCCAATGTTAATCTACCAGTATTTTGAGTCCCTCTTCTATGACCGTGACCGACACGCGGGACTTATCCATCAACACCACAGCCGAGTTGATGCTCACTTCATCAGCAGCTCCCTCAGGAAGACCCATGGTGAAGAAACCAATCCCGTAAACCCCGTATCCGTACCACTGCAGCTCATGTGGTTTATCGGTTGCCGGGCACATGCAAAATAATTTACTTCTCTGCATGCTATTAATTGTGATCATCGATTTTGTGGTTCCTTTGGTAAGATACTCAAGTTCAATTAATAGATTTAGAAAGTAAATTTGTCCCACATTGGGTAAGTAATAGTTTCATCACCATGTCCGTTTAGTATAAGTTATAACGGAAATTCAATTCGGCTCCCGGGTGCGTATGCTCCCTATACCAAAAAATTATATTTCGAGTTGTCGAAAAATTTTGACAAAAAATTCTATGTGTACATCTCCATAATATATGAGCATTCGTCAAGTTTCATGAAAAATTAATATTTTTTGTGGTCTATGTAAAAAAGAGAAAATTTATCTTGTAAAAACCATTATTTTTAGCACTGAGTTTTGTCTTTTTTACACACGTCACATGACAAGTCTATTTTTTATGAAACAACTTTGTGAGCGTGTAGCACGTGAAGATGTACGTGCGAATTTTTCGTTCCAATTTTTTGAAATTCAAAATTTGTGTAAGATGAATTTCAAAATAAAGGGAGCATATGCTCCCATGTTCCAAAACACCACTCCCAAGTTATAATTGTTTGTGTTTGGCAAAAGGTTTGTCAAAAGGTTCTACTATACTATCTCACATGGAGGTCTATTTGCTTTAATAGATTGCGATCATTTGCATACTCTTGCACTGATAGTTGTTTCTTTGGCTTCGACCACATGAACCTCTACTATCAGTGCCGCATTGACTCCAACATCTCTTTCAAGGACAATATTTCGTCTTGATCCGTTGATTAATCTATTTATTGTCCTAAATGCATAAATGAGAATTCATTTGCTTGCGCAGCTGCTCATGGCAATGGATGGTGGAGTCGGCTGGTTCCATTTTTGAGTTCCAGCTTCCAAGTATACATTTCAAGGCCTGGTATGTTTATTTCAATTCAAGAGGAATGAATGAATGTATGGTTATGGGCCTTAGTTTTCCGCGTGTGCCAGATATGAAATTATGTGATAAATCACACAATGAGCTTCATCGGTCTAATTGTTCTTCCAAATTGGAGGGGGTAAGTGTTGCTATGCGCATTCATCGACTCTGAAGGTGGACTAGAGTAACCAGAGCTATGTAGCTTTAAGAAGCACGTTTTATTTATTTATTTACTAATAGTAGTAGCTTGACCTTCAGTCTATTTTCAAAAACCGAAAATGTTCAAAACATGTTTTAACCTAAAGATTGTAGCTTGTGGAACCCTTTGCATACATGTCTGATGATACTATGTTGCATTGGCAATTGACAATTGTATAGTTGCCGCACCACTTGACCTGCGAACATTCCTGCATTCTTCCCATGAACATTTTGTTTAAAGCAATTAGAATTCGTTACTAAACATTTCATGTTACATTTGCAGATCATTACTGCAATATTTCCCAAGCTTTGTGGTCCACCTGATGTGGACGATATCGTCACATGATCAAGATTTTCTTGGAGATGTAGAATTGACAGGATATATTTTGAATAAAAAAGATCATCATCATCAGCAGATAATTTTTGGTTTTGCAAGTATTACTAGCTCAGAGTATTCATGTTGAGTTTCCTAACCAGCCTAATTCATGTTGGCTGAAGTTAACCAAAGTTTAAGGG
The DNA here is from genome assembly GCA_030979885.1 of Lolium multiflorum. Classification (NCBI taxonomy): domain Eukaryota; kingdom Viridiplantae; phylum Streptophyta; class Magnoliopsida; order Poales; family Poaceae; genus Lolium; species Lolium multiflorum. The sequence continues at coordinate 187,919,327 of CM061752.1, read as the reverse complement.
ACGTAACCCTTAATTTTTGCAACTATGCTCATCCAATATTTGTGTTGTATACCGAATGTATTTGTGATTTAATGTATGATGAGCTGGTGAGTACCATGTCTATTGAATGTTACGATGTAGTGAGCCATCCGATTCAAAGGAAATTGAGCCACACAATCGGTCGTATTCAAGGAATTTAATTATGTAGTATGTTTCATGTCGTTGGCATAATATTTTCCCTTGCAGACTAAAATTCAAAAATGAATGAACAATAATGCAATTTCAATTAGAATATTTCCTTTGTTTGACTATTTTCCTACTGATTTGAGCTATTGAAACTTAATTACGTGTTTCTATTGTCATAATTGTGTCATACCTTTCTATTGGTTTTACCTTGAGATGACGGGCGCAGCAACGCGGGCATTTACGGTCTAGTTAATAAATTAAACTACATGATGCAAGAGCTTAAACATGATCTATGAGAGCTCAAACAATTGCCAAGTTATTCCAAACCATATGCAGCATTTTCTCATTCCAACCAAATAGCAATTTAACGAAGCAATTTAGCATTCGCCATGAACATTAAAGCACAATTAAGAACACAAGTGTTCCATATGAAAAAGCAGAGCGTAATATCTACAATATAAGGATGGTGGGATCCAACTTTATTCAAACCAAAACAAAAATAAAAGCAAACCGACGCTCCAAGTAAAGAACATAAGATGTGATGGAATAAAAATATAGTTTCACTAGAAGTGACCTGATAATGTTGTCGATGAAGAAGGGGATGCCTTGGGCATCCCAAGCTTAGATGCTTGAGTCTTCTTAAAATATGCAGGGATGAACCACCGGGGCATCCCCAAGCTTAGACCTTTCACTCTTCTTGATCATAGTATATCATCCTCTTCTTTTGACCCTTGAAAACTTCCTCCACACCAAACTTCAAGCAAACTCATTAGAGGGTTAGTGTAATCAAAAATTCACATATTCAGAGGTGACACAATCATTATTAACACTTCTGGACATTGCACAAAGCTTCTGAAAGTTAATGAAACAAAGAAACTCATTCAACATAGCAAAAGCGGCAATGCGAAATAAAAGGCAGAATCTGTCAAAACAGAACAGTCCGTAAAGACGAATCTGGCAGGGGCACTTAACTTGCTCAAACGAAAAAACTCAAAACTAATGAAAGTTGTGTACATATCTGAGGATCACGCTCGTAAATTTTCAGATTTTTTTACAGAGAGCTCTGCGAGAATTCGTGATAGACATGCAATGCTGTTTCTCGCAGAATCCAAATATAGCATCAACTTTAACATAGAAACTTTACTTGGCACAAAAACATGATAAGGAGAGGTCTCAACAATACAGTAAATAAAATAAAACTTGGGTTATCTCCCAAGAAGTGCTTTTCTTTAACGCCTTTCAGCTAGGCGCAGAAAGTGCAAATCAAGTAACATCAAGAGAAGAAGCGTCAACATTACCTCGGGCTTTACGCCTACCCTTCTTACTCTTTCGTTTAGGGAATACATGTCGGCCTCCCGGTGTAATTTTTAGGGTGCATTCTCCGTATTTATGATTGCTCCCAATAGTTTCACAGGGATCTTCCAAGTGTGATTTGTCCTGTTCCTACACATTCAATAACAAGATAATCAAGGGACGTTCTTCCAAGAATGGTTGTGTGCACACCCTCGGCTATTACCTTAGGAATTATAACGGAGTTATCAATAAGAGTTATTCATTCTCCCCCTTCTGTAGGAAAACGTAGCATAGAAAACAAAAATTTTCCTACCGCGAACACGCAATCCAAGCCAAGATGCAATCTAGAAGACGGTAGCAACGAGGGGATATCGAGTCTCACCCTTGAAGAGATTCCAAAGCCTATAAGATGAGGCTCTTGTTGCTGCGGTAGACGTTCACTTGCCGCTTGCAAAAGCGCGTAGAAGATCTTGATCACGATCGCTTCGCGCCACGAACGGGCAGCACCTCCGTACTCTCGGTCACACGTTCGGTTGTTGATGAAGACGACGTCCCCTCCGTGCGCGGGCGGGCGGAAGCGTAGCTCCTCTTGAGGTAGAGCACGACGGCGAGGCAGCGAGCGGTGGAGAACCCGGCGGAGCTCGCTAAGCGTGCGGGGGAGGAGGAGGCTAGGGTTCGGGGAGAGGGGTGGCCGGCCTCAAAGGGTGCGGCCAGCTTGTGGCTTGTTGTGGTGGCCGCCCCCTCCCCTTGGCCCTCATTATATAGGTGGAACACCCAAGAGTTGGTCTACAAGTCTTCGAATAAGACCCCAAACCAAAACCTTCCATATGACATGAAACCTACCCAAGCTAGGACTCCCACTAGAGGTGGGATTCCCTCCCTCGGGAGGGGGTGGCCGGCCACCTTGGGGGAAGTCCACCTTGGACTTTCCCCTCTAGGGTTTGGCTGGGCTTGTGGAGTCCCGGGACTCCACCTTCCATAGTGCGTTTCTTCCGGACTAGAACCTTCTAGAACCTGCCATAAATGCACTTGGGATCATTTCCAAACTTGGAATATGACTTCCTATATATGAATCTTATTCTCCGGACCATCCGGAACTCCTCGTGATGTCAGGGATCTCATCCGGGACTCCGAACAAATATTCGAACTCCATTCCTTATTCAAGTTCTACCATTTCAACATCCAACTTTAAGTGTGTCACACTACGGTTCGTGAACTATGCGGACATGGTTGAGTACTCACCCGACCAATAACCAATAGCGGATCTGGAGATCCATAATGGCTCCCACATATTCAACGATGACTTTAGTGATCGAATGAACCATTCACATACGATACCAATTCCCTTTGTCACGCGATATTTTACTTGTCCGAGGTTTGATCATCGGTATCACTCTATACCTTGTTCAACCTCGTCTCCTGACAAGTACTCTTTACTCGTATCGTGGTATGTGGTCTCTTATGAACTTATTCATATGCTTGCAAGACATTAGACGACATTCCACCGAGAGGGCCCAGAGTATATCTATCCGTCATCGGGATGGACAAATCCCACCGTTGGATCCATATGCCTCAACTCATACTTTCCGATACTTAATCCCACCTTTATAACTACCCATTTACGCAGTGGCGTTTGTAATAGTACCTTTCCGGCATAAGTGATTTACATGATCTCATGGTCATAAGGACTAGGTAACTATGTGAAAGCTTATAGCAAATAACTTAATGACGTGATCTTATGCTACGCCTAATTGGGTGTGTCCATTACATCATTCATATATGATATAACCTTGTTATTAATAACATCCAATGTTCATGATTATGAAACTAATCATCTATTAATCAACAAGCTAGTAAAGAGGCTTACTAGGGACTCTTTGTTGTTTACATATCACACATGTATCAATGTTTCGGTTAATACAATTATAGCATGGTATATAAACATTATCATAAACACAAAGATATATAATAACCATTATTATTGCCTCTTGGGCATATCTCCAACAGTCTCCCACTTGCACTAGAGTCAATAATCTAGTTTACATATGTAAAGATATAACACCTTGGCCTTCTGGTGTTTTATCATGTTTTGCTCACGGGAGAGGTTTTAGTCAACGGTCTGACACACTCAGAAACGTATGTATTTTGCAATTCATTTGCGTCTCAACGCATCACATTTTCCAAATGAGTCGGCATTAAATATGTTTGGTCTTCTGGTGGAACCTTAATTCCGCGGCCTGAAATATGTCACTAATATTGTCACACACAATATAGCTTCTAAGTTCTGACACTATCGGAACTACACCAAGTTCTCAAAGAACTTCTTAACTCAACATCCTCAATCATTGTCAAAATAGAATGACTCTGCCTTCTTTTGTAGAATCCGTCACAATATTTAGAACTCTTCTAAATCTAGCATTGTGCTACCTTTTTAATAACACTTAGCCTAATTGAGATTGAAATTTAATTTTATATATGACCAAACTAATATCGGTGCAACACTTTACAACGATTTTGTTTTGTCATTACCCATATAAAACTATATATATATATATTATCCTTGGTCCTTCTAAAGCACACATGGATATTCTTACTGTTTGTCAATGATCATCACATGAATCATTCTGGTATATGCTCCTAACTTTTAGAGCTCAGGACATCTGATTGTGTACATATTAATTGTGATTTATGTGTTTTTACTCATTGAGTGTCAGATACACTCAAGTCTTGTTAAAACTTCACATGACAAGAACATTTTCTTAATATTGAACTACTTCAATATCCTTTCTATGTACTTTGACTTAAACTTATTATGTGTTTCAATCTATCTTCATAGATCTTGACACTAAATATGTTTTCATATTCTTTCATTGAAGTTAATTCTCAATGAAACCTTTAATCAATTATATAATTATACTATTTATAATCAACGATATGTCATCTACATAAAGTATTACAAATATGTCTCAGCATTCCCACTTAATTTCTGTAAAATGCAAGCACCTTCATCGCTTCTCGAATCAAAACTCTTTGACTATTTCATCCTAGTGAAGATTCCAACTCCGCAATACTAACTTTATCCAATTGAAGTTCGTATTCCTATCTAGTATTCTACGGACTAGCAAAACTCTTGGTTGTATCTTGTATACACCTTTAATACACACTTCTGTTAAGTAATATATTTTGCCATCCTACTAGCATATCTCATAAAGAAATATGTAGTGATTACTAGAATAATCCACATAGACTATAAGCATTGCTACGAAAAATCTAATTTTATCGTAGTCAACTCTTTGAACTTTGTCGTAAACAACTTTTCGACAAATCGTGCTTATTCAAGGATATTGCATCCAAGTCCATCAATTTTATAGATCCATTTACTTTCAAAAAGTATTTATCTATCTTGGATTTCATGGCGCATAGCCATTTTAACGGAGTCAGGGCCCATCATAACTTCTTTGTTTGTAGTTGGTTTATCATTATTCAAAATCAATCCTTTGTTCACAAATCATTTATTTGATCACAAAGTAAACCATACCTACAAGGTTCAATATGTACTTCAATCTCCATGGCTAAAACACTTTGTAGTCATGGGAGCTCATGATCGTCGTGGCCGCTTCCGAAACAAATTCCGATGCTGCGCTATCTGATCATTATGCTCAGGTTCATAAACCTTATCAAATTATATTGTCCTCCCACTTAAATACTTCACTAGAAACAATTTCTCGAAATAAGAAACATTGACAAACACTTTTGTCTTTGTCTCGTGGGAAGAATTCCCAATTAAATCTCTGGGATAACCAACAAAGACATTCATCCGATTTTGGTTGTAAACTCTTAGACCAAAATTTAAAGAAAGACTATTAGGGTTCATACCCATGCCATAACTCATATGGTGTCATTTCAACGGATCATGATGATGCTCTATTCAGTGTAAAAGCGGTAGTCTCTAAAGCATAATCCACAAAAATATAATGGCATCAATATTTTATCTCATCATTGATCCAACAAGGTTTGGATACATCTCTCGGATACTCCATCATCACTATGATACTCCAAGAAACGTGAGTTGTAGAACAACTTCATAACTCTCTTAGATGTTTGCTAAAACTCGTAATTCAAATATTTCCACTATGATCCAATCATAGATATTTGACTTTCCTATTACGATGATTTCCACTTCATGCTGAAATTTATTTGAATCTATTCAAAATGTTTCAAACTTCTTCCTTATTGAATATATCTACATATATACTCAATTCATTGTTGGAAGTTTTCATGAAGTAGAAGAATCTCCCGCACACAACTATGCCCAGTGAACTACATACATCATCATGTATATTTCCACTAAGTTAGTTCCCCTTTCAACTCTTGGCCTATGAACGGTATTTTAGTCATTCTCTTTAGAAAAGATTTGCAAGCGCCAAACGATTCAAAATCAAATGACTCTAAAAATCCATTTGCATGGAGTTCCTTCATGCGTTCCTTTCTAACATGACCTAAATGGCGGTTCCACAAATAAGTGGAATTCAAATCATTTGCCTTATGGCATTTTAGCGTAAGTGTTATGTATGTGTGTTTCACCATTAAGATTTATAATAACTTATCCATCATACATGGAGTAATGTCATAATTTGAACAACTCATTGTTTTCATTTGACCAGAGCAAAATAACAATTATTAAGTTCTTTATTATAAATTCTAAGGGCTAGATAGAATGCCAACGATGAACATATTAACACTTTATTTTTGTTCCATACGTGCATACCTATCATATTCCTTGTCAGCCACTTAGGCCATTGTATTCTTGTATTGCGTTGTTTTGTATGACACTTCATACCAACCAATATGGTACAAATAACAAGAATCTCATTATGTGACCAAATGAGAAATACATCCATAACATGTATATCATTTATATACATCCGAGCTAGACTTTCTAGTCTTTTCTTTCTTTCTTTCCGCCAATAATCTTTGTAGTTTCTCTTTTAGCTTTCCTCATTATTCAGAAAACACTTTAACATCAATAACTTCTACAGGTTTGTTGGTCAAATACCAATAACCTTGAGGTTCCTACGTGGATCATCATATGACAAGTGTTGGCAGATTTCACTATTAGTAACTTTGTAACATGATGAACAACTTCACTCATAATTTTATCCATCAATTCATGACGACTTTCCAAGACCATGTTCTGCACATGCTAGGCTTGTAAAGTTTAACCTCGGTATTCGTATGCAAATCTGGCTTGCACTCGTTGTATGCACTCCGTAGAATCTATACACCCGATCATCACGAGATGCTTTAAACGACGAGTCTTAGCAATGGTGCATACCAAGGACGATCATCATGGATATGCGTAATATTGTTAGGCCCCAATAGTTGAGGATTGGGACGCTCTGCATCTTCAACCTTCGTACATTCCCATAAACTTATGGGTTATGTAGTCTCACTAGATATATTCTATCATCTTGCAGTAAGGTCTTTAGATATCGCATATATCTCATACCGCTTCTTCTGAAAACAAAAGTTTTCAGCTCCTTACTTATTTTTCAAACAAATTTGAACATCAAGTTTCACGGAGACAAGATAAGGTGTGTACTAATTGAAACTATAGTTCTTGAATCAACAATGTGAGGTTTACTAAAAGTTTGCAATAAGACTTAATTATTTCTTGATTCTTTAACAATACGGTACTCATTCCGTAAAGTTAATTGTTAGACTTAACAGTATTTCTATCTCAATTACAAGACCAGCGCATGGTAGAAAACTGATGCCAATACTACAAAATTAATTCAAAATACCACTCAGACTATTTTATGATAATCAGTTCATGTTTTAATCTAATTACTAATGAACCTCACTTAATACAACATCCCTCATAGTTGTTAAGTGGTGCACGATCCAAAACCACTACATCAAAACCGATCATCACGGAGATGATGCAGCTTCAATGGTGAACATCAACATGTTGATCATATCATCCATATGACTCGTATGTTCAACCTTTCGGTTTCCGTTGTCCCGAGGCCATGTCCGTACATGCTAGGCTCATCAGCAAACCCAAGTATTCCGCATGTGCAACATACACCCGTTATATGTGAACGTTGAATCTATCACATCCGATCATCACTAGATGCTTTGAAACGACAGAACTATAATAACGGTGCATACGAGGGGAGAACACTTTTATTATCTTGATATTAATGAGGGATCATCTTATAATGCTACCGTCATGATCTAAGCAAAATAAGATGGAGAAAGGATTAACATCACATGCGATCATATGTGATATCATATGGCCCTTTTGTTCCTTGCGCCTTCGATCTTCATCTCCATAGCAGCACCGACATGATCTCCATCATCAACGGTATGATCTCCATCATCATCACCTGCAGTCATGTCCATGGCACCGCCTTCATGGTTGTTCACCTCATGTGGCCAACTTATTACAACTACTTTGAAATACTACTCAACATGAAATATAAAGACAACCATAAGGTTCATGCCGGTTGCCACAATAAAGATCATCTCATACATATTCCTCATCATATTATGGCCATATCACATCACCAAACCCTCCAAAAACACGTTAGACGCCTCTAATTGGGTTTGCATATTTTACGTGTTTAGGGTTCGTATAAGATCCAATCTACCTACGAACATGAACCACAATAGTGATACTGTTGTCAACAGAAGAGTAAATTGAATCTTCACTATAGTAGAAGAGACAGCACAGCCTCTTATGCAATACAAGTTGCATGTCGAACGAACAAGTCTCATGAACGCGTCATGTAAAGTTGTGCCCGAGCCGCCCATCCCACTATGCCAAAGATGCAAAGTATCAAACTAAAGACAACAAAAGCATCAACGCCCACAAAACCATTGTACTCTACTCGTGCAACCATCTATGCATAGATACGGCTCTGATACCAATTTAGGAAAACGTAGCATAGAAAACAAAATTTTCCTACCGGCAAAGATGAATAAATCCAAGATGCAATCTAGAAGACGGTGGCAACGAGGGGATATCGAGTCTCACCTCGAAGAGATTCCAAAGCCTACAAGATGAGGCCTGTTGGGCCGCGTAGATGCTCACTCTGCCGCTGCGCCAGAGAAGATCTTGGATCACGATCGCTTCCGCGCCACGGAACGGGCAGCACTCTCCCGTACTGGCCACACGTCGGGTTGTTGATGGAAGATGCCCACCTCCCTGCTCCAGCGGCATGGAAGTAGCTCCTCTGAATCCGGCCAACACGCACGTTGGTGTCGATGGCGTGAGGAATCCCGGCGAGCTTCGCTAAGCGTGGCGGGCACGAGGAGCCACGGCTGTGGCTCAGGGAGAGGGCCGGCCACTTGGGGGCTGCGGCCAACTAGGGTTTGTGGGTGGCCGGCCCCCTCCCCTTGCTCCTCATTATATAGGCGGAACACCCAAGAGTTGGTCTACAAGTCTTCGAACAAGACCCCAAACCAAAACCTTCCATATGACATGAACCTACCCAAGCTAGGACCTCACTAGAGGCGTGGATTCCCACTTTCCCTCAGGTGGTCGGCTACCTTAGGGGAAGTCCACCTTGGACTTTCCTCTAGGTTTGTTGGCTGGCTGCGCCAGGAGTCCTTCCTGACCCACCTTCCATAGTAAGCTCCGACTTTCTAGAACCTCTAGAACCTTCCATAAATGCACCGGATCATTCCCAAACTTGGAATATGACTTCCTATATGTTGAATCTTATTCTCCGACCATTCCGGAACTCCTCGTGTCCGGGATCTCATCCGGACTCCGAACAAATATTCAACTCATTCCTTATTCAAGTTCTACCATTTCAACATCCAACTTTAAAGTGTAAGCCACCCTAATGTCTGTGAACTATGCGGACATGAATATACTCACTCCACTAATAACCAATAGCTGGATCCGAGATCCATAATGGCCCTACATATTCAACGATGACTTTAGTGACTAATGAACCATTCACATAATGATACTCCATCCTATCACGATATTTTACATTTGTCCGAGGTTTGATCATCTGTATCACTCTTATACCTCATTCAACCTCGTCTCCCGACAAGTACTCTTACTCGTATCGTGGTATGTGGTCTCTTATGAACTTATTCATATGTGCTTGCAAGACATTAGACGACATTCCACCGAGAGGGCCCAGAGTATATCTATCCACCATTAGGATGGACAATCCCATCAAGGATCCATATGCCTCAATCATACTTTCCTGATACTTAATCCCACCTTTATAACCACCCATTTACGTAGCGGTGAGGTAATCAAAGTACCTTTCCTAAGTGATTTACATGATCTCATGGTCAAATGACTAGGTAACTATGTATCAGCTATAGCAAATAACTTAATGATGTGATATGCTACGCTTAATTGGTGTGTCCATTACATCATTCATATAATGATATAACCATTATTATTAACATCCAATGTTCATGATTATGAAACTAATCATCTATTAATCAACAAGCTAGTAAAGAGGCTTACTAGGGGACTCTTTGCTGTTTACATATCACACATGTATCAATGTTTTAATTAATACAATTATAGCATGGTATAAACATTATCATAAAAACAAAGATATATAATAACCATTTATTAGTGCCTCTCTTGGGCATATCTCCAACACCTTCAACAAGTCCCCAAAGTGTCAAAGATCCATAAATACTCTTGGGCATAAGACAAAAATTGTATATAATATCACAATTCAGCATGAAAAGTTTCACCACCAATAATAACTTTAATAGTAGGTTCCCACATTGAAGGTTCAGAGTTTACTAAAACTTCATCAAGACGGTTTCGAACATAACTATAATTTTCTTTCAAGTAAGGTGCACTTGTCTCAAGAGTGTTTAATCTATTATAAATGCTAATAAGAGCTGAATCAAAGTTGTTAGCCGAACTATGTGATGCAACCAATTTTTTTATGGCATTAAAAGCTTGATCACCGTTGCAATGAAGGAAATCTCCTCCCACTATAGCATCTAAGGCATATCTATAGCGAAACATAAGCCCAAAATAAAAATTACTAAGGAGCAAACTTAGAGTCATTTGAGGTTCAACTACGATAAGCATCAAAAATTCTAGACCAAGCATCTTTAAAACTCTCCTCATCCCCTTGTTTAAAAGTAAAGACCAATTCCTCAGGTGAAGAAGTAACAGGTACAGAGCTAGACATGATAACAAAAGTAAACTAAATGGAAGTAACTAATTTTTGTTTTGTTTTTGATATAGAGCTAGTAAATAAGACAATAAGTAAAGTAGCTAATTTTTTTTGTGTTTTTAGTATGAAGCAAACAAGACAATAAATAAAATAAAGTAAAGCAAGACAAAACAAAGTAAAGAGATTGGAAGTGGAGACTCCCCTTGCAGTGTGTCTTGATCTCCCTGGCGAACGCGCCTTAAAAGTGCTGCTTGATGCGCGTACATGTACACGCGTCCGTTGGGAACCCCAAGAGGAAGGTATGATGCGCACAAAGGCAAGTTTTCCCTCAGAAGAAACCAAGGTTATCGACCAGAGGAGTCATGAAGCACGTGAAGGTTGTTATGGAGGAATGTGTTGTGGCGCAAATTGCTGAAACCGGCGCCAACGTGAACTCGTACAACACAATCAAAGCATTTCTTTGCCCTAACGCACAAAGGAGGTTGTCAATCTCACCGGCTTGCTGGAAACAAAGGATTAAGGACGTAGTGGAAGATGGTGGTTTGTTTGCAAAGAACAAAAGAGAACAAATGATTGCACGTAAATATGGAGTACTCCACCAGTATGTTTCTTGGATGGCATGTTGTAATGTTTGGTACTGCTGGGCTGGTAAGAAGTGCTCTGAAGCGTATAAGTGGATTGTACTAGACCTTTCCATCAGTTCGGACTTTCGGTTTCCTTTGCTAGTACTATTAGTAGATACATCCTTTTTTTTGTCAAATCTCAGACAACTTTCGTGGGACACAGCCGATACGCGTAGATGCACACGTCCGTTGGGAACCCCAAGTGGAAGGTATGATGCGTATAGAAGCAAGTTTCCCTCAGTATGAAACCAAGGTTTAATCGAACCAGTAGGAGCTAAGAAGCACGTTGAAGGTTGATGGCTGCGAAATGTTGCGGCGCAACACTGGGGATTCCGGCGCCAACGCGGAACCTGTACAACACAACCCAAAGTATTTTGCTCCAACGAAACACTGAGGTTGCCAATCTCACCGCTTGCTGTAACAAAGGATTTATCGCGCGGAAGATGTTTGCAAAGAAAACAGTAAACACAAATGCACATGAGATTGTATGCTATGTAAAGAATAGGACCTGTGTCCACAGTTCATAGAGGTGTCTCCTCCATAAGATAAAAGCATGTCATAACAAATT